>CM030370.1:124933145-125302532 GCA_003604175.2 Clonorchis sinensis | reverse complement strand
AAGAGTGGAAACGAGCCAGAGGCGGTCAAACAATGACTCGGCAGCCAAGTATAAAAGTCATTCCCAGCAAACTCAGTGCCGCTGGTCACTACCATCTTCCTGAATGGGGAGCCCGAAACGGGCCACATCAATGGTTAGAGACATTGTCAGACATGGCCCAGTCGCGCCCCTGTTCACATCCCTTAAGCATTTATTTAGACTATGATTTTGCCTCTATTCCTCAACAAATTTGACTTCCGTTTCCGTTGGTGGGTTTTTCGGTGCAGTCAGTATGCGAATCACGGTTTCACTCACCCCGATCACTCGATTGTTGTGTCGGCCAAATCATCGATAGACGATATTGTAGCAGCTACAACCACTGTACGACTAGTACGCGGTTCTTACAGCTGATGATGACGATGATGATGAGATTAACGTAGGCGACGACCACATAACAGATTAACTACATCTTGCTTGTATACCACAGCATCGATCATCTAGAATGCTGGCACCAGAGGTAGCTAGTTTTGCCACCTATTTATTGAGGCTTTACACATCTAGGTGGAGATTTTATCGTCCTATTGTGAAAATTGCACCAAACTTTCTTCCTGTCTACTCTATCCACGAGAAATCTCCCGATCGATTAGTCTTCTGACTAGCCCAAAAATTTTTTTCATGTGAACAAGTGATGTGCTTAGACTGCAATTACAGGCAATATTACATTTTGGAGATGAGCAGCTAACGTAATCTGAAGCTAAATTAAGTGGAATTTCTGGGGAACTGCATCATTTTGCATTCACTTGCATAATTGCCACGAAAGCTCTGTCGTGGAGATCGACTGAAGGTTCAACATAAACAACGAAATGCTGAAACCACCTACCCAATGTATCAACTTTGCTAATATGGGATTCCCCTCATTTTCCTCTACACAGTAGTCATTGATAGTCAGTTATCGTTTTCGGCTTCTCAATAACTAATTCGAATTTCAACCAACTGCGAGCTGCCATCTTTTTTGAGATTACGTATGAACCATTTCAAAAACGCTAAAAGCTTCCGTGCAATAGTCCGTTGGTTTGTAACTTGCTGACTAACAACCTCAAGTGCTTAGGCAGTACAGTTGATCATTTGCATCGTATTGGTATAACATTCCTCGGTTGGTAACGGATAATGAAACCTTGCACACGTGTTGCGAGGTAGATTTCACCTACTTAATGCTTCTGCAAGTATCAGCAAAGTAGTCCATCGGCAAAAGAGGCACTGTCGTGCATTAATTACCCTGTCTCTCTCCTCAAGATATTGGTTGGGTAATGTTTAATCTCTGAAGACCATTAAACGAATATGTTGTCGAAATTACTTCAGAAACATTGGGTTGTGTAACGTCCCTAATGCATTTCCTTAAATCTAACGGCCCACTAACTGAGCATCTGTGGAGCCGGTTGTCATTAGATATGTCCCTCTTAACAACTGAGCCATTATTTCTTTGTCCCCTGATTTTAACTGACTCCGTACATGGCCGGCCACTCGTTTTCTCAGTTGTACTTTGATGAGGAAAAATACTTTGTTTGTGGGGAAGCAGCTTCCTCGAATAACGGTCAGGGCACGGGCTTGATAAATGATATTAGTTGTATGTAGCCATTAGCTGACGTACATTTGCATGCCTTGGGCGGTTTTCAGTTAGCAAAACTCAATCACACAATTAGCAGTTCGTGAGTGATACGGAGTCGAGGTCACACACACAGGCCTCAGCAACTCGTGATTTTATTGCTTCATCCCCATTTGAGCGTTGAGACAAAGAAATACCTTATATGGATCACAAAAACAGCTTCTTTTGATGGGCCATTTCGCTTATTAAGTTATTTTTGTGGAGATTAATGTGCAGAAATAAGATCTGATATGCGAAAGAATTTCATGATCAGTCCAGATTCGAAAACCTGAATGCTGCTACGGGTGCAGGACCATATGCCAACGCATCGTGCGCCGCAAGTGATCAACTGGCTGATACTACTACGATAATTACCATCAGTCCTAACAGTAAGCCACAGAAGAAACATTCCTTGACGTACTTATAAAACGTTGTCAATAAAAACCTTGGAGCTAACTTGCATCCATCTTGAGTGAAGCAACCTGTTAATGGAACTTTGTGCAAATTTTCCCAGTGACAAGATTCTACCGGTGATAACACACATAAAGGATAAAATGTATGAAATTTACTTTGGTTGCACGCAATGATTGTGAAAGTAATTGCGCTGGAGACTCGCTTTCGGCTGCAACCGACGGTGCAATCTCTCGAACGTTAATCGAAGCATGTGTACGTATGCCTACAGACCATGAGAAGAACAATCGAGTGAGGACAGTTGCTTGGATTTCGTACAGCCTTGTGAATCCAGATAAGCCCTACTATGAATAGAAGGACAAACACACCGAGATAGTATGGAGAGTAGCAATGCAGCCGTTTAAACGCTCAGCTGCCACAACACACATGTTCACGTGCGACAGTCACCCTGGCGACCGGACTAGTGGACAGCCTACGTGTCGCTAACCCACCAATGATGTGGTGACACTGTTGGGGACGTTTCATTGGTCTAGACGAGAGAATCGATTTGAACGCATAGCAGCCCCTATAAACACGAAAGTCTACCATACCGCCGCTCGTGGTCATTCGTATCAATCCGATAACATGGTAAAACAGATCGGTACGAAAGTAAGTTTTCTGTATGCTGTAGACATTCACTTATCCACAATCCGCGCGTTGACAAATAATACCCCAGTATTTGCAGATTTTCGTATGATTATTCTAACCGACATACTCTTATTTACAGGCCGAACTGAATAAGGAAGTCAGCGGACATTCAGGCAAACTGGTAGTGATAGACTTCTATGCCGAATGGTGCGGGCCCTGTCGAGCAATTGCCCCGAAAGTTGCAAGCATGGCAGAGGAGTTTAAGGATGTCGTGTTTCTCAAAGTCAATGTTGATATTGGTGAGGTGAGTTTTATGGTTGTTACATCGTATATATATATATATATATATATAAGAATGAGAATCGTGTGGTACGTATAATAAATAATATACTTCACAGTTGCCAAACGTCAGCTGTTGATTTATGCATGGATGCACTCTAGGTGTTTTCGCTGTTCTGTTATTCCATTGGACGGTATCACCGCGAAATACTCGAAGTCGAAAGGGACCAGTGTGACATGAAGCACAATTTTTAGACGCACCGTTGTTGGAGCGTCTTTCCGGGTCTATAAATGGGCAGATCTAGAGGGTACAGAAAACGTATCTCGCGATAAGCAGGTACGATTAAGCCGGAGTACACCGACCTGAGGCACCGGGACTCCCAGAAACAGGTCTGCTACCACATCAGGTACGGACTTATAGTTCGCCCAGTAATCCGAATCAGAATGACCTATGCAAATAACTCAACAGATGTCCCTTGAATGGTAGATACTTTGCTTGTTGGTCTTGTAGGACTTCTGGAACAGTCGCGTGAGAGCACCAATGCAGTGCGACATTTGAGGTCCACCTAATTCTATATTATCAGGTTAGCGCTTCTGCTAATTTGACTCACGTAGGTCCAGTGCGTACAAAATCTCGCATTTGAATTCTACTAGAGAGTAGCAAACATAAGAATCGTGGTCAGTTCTGAACATAGTTTGTAGTAACATGGTGTATTTTTGCAGACACAAGACCTGTAAGTGGGGGTTTTGCATATGGGATTTTCTTTACTACTGCTTCAACATCCTGAGAAGGGTCGCGAAATCGTCTATTGTTGTACACAAATGGTTTTGGGAATAGTTTTATTGGACCGGGAAAGACTAATTCTTTGACCCACCGCAAAATATTAGGTACTCCTGAATTAGTTCCGGTTGAAATCCTGTTTGATCTTCACCGTCAACCCAGGATATGCGCGGCACTGAGGCCGTAGGTATCGGCTCTCGGGTGCGCATTGTTGGAAACAAAATGCGTCACTAAAGAAATCCAAATTACCTACCTGCACTCATAAATGGTTACCCTGTGGAAAGGTTCACGTTTTCAAACGAATACATGCAAACGGTTAGTACGTGCATCAATGTAACGTTGGCCGAAATGACTTCTTACACTGAAAATTTTCCGCTTTACTCAACCACAGCAGATTAGATCCACAGTTTTCACCGCGGAGTCCATCGCCATGGACAAAACTCCTCTAGCTGCTTCATAATTTTGTACCATTCAATATGATATACTATTTGATGGTATCAGTGATCCCACAATTTTAATGGGTGCCATTTCGGATGATTCTGGGACCAAAAATTTGGCGTTGCAATTGGCTTGTGGTATCGGTGCTGATAAGAATACAGTTAGCAAAATTGGGCGGGTTCACTCACGCATCTGTAAAATGCTTTAGGAGGGAAGTCATCACACATCCATGATAGTGGGTCACCGATACACCGACCTATATAAACAGTCGTTGGAAACTAACCTATTTTAACACAACACCCATAAAAAAGTAACTCATTACCTTTCTTCTTCTCTATAAAAAACAGGAGCTTTCAAAAGCATACAGTATCACGTGTATGCCTACATTCGTCTTCTTGAAAGGTGGAGAAAAGGTGGATTCCTTCAGTGGAGCCGACGAAAAGAAGTTGCTTGAACTGGTGAAAAAGTACAAATAGATAGAACAGGTCGTTGTCCCGCAAAACTCCTAAAGAACGTCACCCTCGGAGTTTCTACCGACGGCACAACGCAACCAAATCATATTTTTTATTTGTCTTCAAGTGCACTACGTTTTACCTAATTTGGATTCATTTTGGTCCTCTTCTCACTGAAAAATATAGTCTCTGAATGCATAAAAAAGGTCTATTTCAAGTAAAACATGCGGACTGGGATGCCTCCAGGTGTTTGCCTTATACCGGCCTGTTTTTTCCTAAAAAAGGCTTGCCTAGGCATGTGGATGTCAGCACATAGGATGTGCAAGCATCAGAAACATGTGTTAAACTGTTTATTCATTTATACTCCGTTACTCCACCCACTATCTACTATTACCCATCCTCACTTACATCCAACTAAGCTGCCTTGTTGTGCTTCCGGAGAGTGAATCCTGATGAGGTTTATTTGCTTGCCCTTCACTCATAGGCAATGAAAATGCTCCACAACCGATTTGTCTTACAATTATATTATTCTAGTCACATCGTTCAAGAAAAACCAGGCTCCCTTCAAATTCTTTAACGTTTTTCTCACACACGATATAGCTGACGGAGAGTAAATAGCCGAACGGTGTCACTTATTTTACGTGGTCTTACGAAGGCGCGTGTAGAAATAGCCCGACAACAGCAAGAAGAATTCTGCCTGGGAAGTGGATATGTGGACCACATTTTCACTCGCCGTACAACAACGTGCGTTCAGCCGCTCAATCCTGGTGTTCCTTGACTTCAAGAGTGCGTTCGATTCTACCGACTGGATTGTTCTTCTCAACACGTCTCCACAACAGAGTATCCCCAAGAAGTTCGTGAATATCAAGCGCTGCATCTAATCGCCTAATTGTGGGCGCTTGTCAAGCCTTCCTATAGATAGCGGTGTCCAATCATGGAGTCTACTCCCTAAGTTTTTATTTCCATACTGAGGTCTCCAATACCCTGGTGTTCAGATCACTCCAAATGAGAACCTTGTCGACCCGAAGTATGCAGAGGACATTGTTCTTTTTTTAAAAAAGGAGCAGGAAGCGCAAGCAATACCAGAAAACCTTACAAAGGTCATCCAGTTGTTTAGCATGCGCTTCGCGCAAGGACATGCTGGGTGATTCGCAGCTTTGGAACTTGTCTATAAGCACTCAGGGAGTGACAGTGGAAGTTGTAGAAAACCACACGTATGTCAGAAGTTGCATTACCTCTGACGGTAACGTGACGGGCGAAGTCAACGCACCTATCTCAAAGATGGGATTTTTTGCTAATTCAATCAATTTGTGGCACCAGAAGATATATCGCTGGGTCGTAAAGAACGCATGTATCAGACTACGGTACGGGCTGTGTTGTTGTATGGCTGCGATACCTGGTAACTTCGAGCGGACTATCTGAAACATCTTCAGGCCTCTTCAGGATACCGAGGCCTCAGACCTATAGCTGGAACAAGCGAATTCGGAACGAGATAACCAGGAGACGGCTTTTGAGTAAGCTTAGTTGGCTGGGCCATAGGCTACGCATGCAGTTACCGTCTGCCGAGACGAGTGCAATTTTCCGTGCCTACACCGGAATGGCGGGAACACAGAGGTGGGCAAAATTTGACATAATAGAGGGGACTGAAGGATGACATGGAAAGCTTAACTGCTGCTGGTTTTATTTGTCCACTAGAGCTCTCACTTCTTGGCCGTAGGAACTGAACGATATGGCAGTCAACCGATGTCAGATGCGTCCATGCTGTCAGTTACTATTCATACTGTCAGACTAAATATTTAAGGTCTGGGTACCACCTGTGTTTTTTGTAAGCCAGCCCTAGATACCTTCCCTGTCCCATTCCCTTCTTTCATTTATATGGCTTTATTTAAACAAATTAAATGGGTTGTAATGCAGTGAAGCACTACAGTTCTCATCTGATATTGTTGTCAGTTATGATGTTGATGATGATGATGACAGTGATGATGATAAAAATAATAGCGTTAATGATACAGACGTTGATGTGACAAAATAAAACAGAAAGAATCTGAATTATTTAAATGCGTAGTTCGTAAAGTGTGGAGCTAAATCTCTTGTAACCTACCTAGGTGCTGGAGGTGGACAAAAATTTTGTGGCAGGTAATTAGAGAAGTGAGCGGCTAGCCAATTTAATCATTTCAAAATTGGAAAATACATTTCGACTGAACCTTGGGCCTCGACTAACCTTTCCTTGCCTTATTCAAATCAACTCATTTTCATCAAAACTTGAAGCGAGGTGGGGGTGAAAGTTGTCCTAACTTCCCAGGAACAAGTGAGACGTCATCTCCTGTTGGTTTTCTGTTCTTCAGACGCCTGATATTTGTAGAGATTTCCAGCTGACTTGACACGTGGCACCTAATATATGTTGTCGATGGTTGTATAGTATATCGACCTATCTGCTTTGAGTGTTGAGTTAGTCGTTTGAGGTCTCACATGGAAATGAACGTTCCATCGTGGACAATCTTAAGCCATCCTGACTGGGTGAGTAATGTGTCCAAAATGTGACTGATTCGGGACTGTTTCCCTTAGATTAATGCAATCTGGATGAGAAAGACTTTCAGAAATCTACAGCGGTATTCGTGGCTTCTTTTTTAATGCAATAAACGGCCAGTCAGAAAAAACGAAGCCGTAGTCTCTTCCTGCACCGTGCATTGACGGGATGCAAGATGCGTCATGTCCTGGAGAAATTGGTGGGCTCAGAGGGCTCACTGGACTGCCATGTCTATCTGAAACTAAACGAATCTGTTTTGCATGGGGGTCTCTAGATTGTGTCACTACTCCTGTTGTTCCGTTAGTCAATAATAAACTTGGATAGTTATTTTGATGCTCACATCACTCTCGTTTGAACAGTCGTCCTCCTTCCCGGTGAAATTATTCTGGTGAGTCCACGGAGCCACCTGACTGGGAAGTCCTGACAAGCAGGTCAGTTGATCGAAAGTACCGTTTCCGGGTCGTTTTTCGATCCCTCTGGCAAACCAGTTACGTCGGTGAAGCGTGAACACGTTCTCTTTTTAGATATCAAGATTCAGATATGTCCAAAGTTCGCTGGTTGAGTAGAGGTAGCATGCTCAACTCGTGTGTCAGATGCTGGAGTACAAACCTCGGTACATGTGTATGCATTCTTGATGAGCTCTAACAAAAGCGAAACTCGGTTCCATTGCCTCCTCTCTTCTGTGTGGATTCACCAGAACAATTGTACCGGGACAGGCAGGGGACTGTCTAAACAAGTCTGATGTGAATATCAATTCTACGAACTCCTCAGACATCTACAGCTTACTTTTCTCTTGGAGTTCCATCTAGAACAAACCCCATTTTCCCACTGGCACACCTCTGGCATTCGCACAGAGGAGTTGGACGTACGAATCATAAAGGAATTCGCATAGAAAGGCCGAACAAAACCCTCTTTATCCCCGTTTGTTTGCCGTCTCAATTTCATCTGCTCAATCCGGTGGAGCTCGACCGTGCGCAGTGTCCTTGGTTGAGTACTGGAGTTTATCCATCTACCGAAGGAAACCAGTCAGTCCATCATCAGTAAGGCTAAAGATAATACCGGCCTCATTAAAAACGTCATCACCACCAGAATGCAGTGAATGGGGCTTCGTCCACAAAGATTACATGTTCTCACACCTCTTTGGACCATTTCACTGGATACGAATAACTATTTTATTCATTTCCGACTATGCTGTTCCAACCAGGCTCCAGGAATTCTGGAATGCGGTTCTGGTTCCCCACAAAAGTTACAATTTTCTCACTGCTTGAAGGCTGTCGGAATGGGATTTTCTCAACGAACAGTGGAACTGTAGTAACAGTATTTAACTCCACTTAGTTCTTATATATATATATATACGTTTACGACATTTGGTCAGCCATGACCAATTTGGTCTTCATTTGGAGTACGAGGGTGATATAAACTCGGGAAATATGCCTACATGGTTAGTCCCAAGTAGAGCGAAGAGTGTAGTCTGTTGTCGAAATGTTCTGCAAGTAGTAGTGTAGGCCATGGGACACAGTGTGAACCCACAGCATCAAATGAATGGCAAAAATTGATATAGTCCACTTCGGTAGAGTGAGCAGACACCGAAGCGTTTATTCTGTAGACGGAAACATGTGAAGCGAACAACATCAGAGGAGAGGCTGTAAATGACTAGATATCGGTTACCAGACAGATCACCACTGCATAGCGAAAATGCAAGTTTTTCCACCGGATATTCTCCGTGTTGGTGAAAAATGCTGATGGGACAAGGCACATCAGCGTTTCTGTAGTCCCTCAACCCTAGCACCACGGAAGTGGACCTGTTTCATTCACCGCACAAGTGTGACAATGAGCCCGGCTAATTGCGAGTTCGCGAATATAATTGTGGCTATACACAGTTGTTCAGAATGTGATGTCTCTTGTTGGAGAACAAGAAGAGCCTGATTTTGTTATATCAGGATAGTTCATGATTTGAAGTGAGAGGTCGGCGATATGCCGACCCTAATTCTATTCTGTCTTTTGGGAGGTAAAGCTAATGCCGCATTAGCTAATCGCAAACAACATTGGTGCTCTTACGCAAGCTTGTGAATCGTTTGCCGATTCGAAATCGCCAACTTTAACACGTAGACGCTTAACTCATTTGACTCGAAATTCTGTGCGTTGAATCGGTTGGATCTATAAAAATCAATGGAATCAAAAATATGACCAGGAGTTTTGAGAAATTTGGTACCACGTGCCTTCACAACCACTGTCCTTCAAAACGAGACAATCTGTGAATCCAGCTGCTTGCTTTGTGAATGAAGAGGTGTTTGTACCTGTGGTTGGCACCGTAGTCAGGTTTGTTCTCAAAGCAGATTTTAGCAATCGGTTTGCTCTAACGGTCACCAAAAGGCGTCTGTTGTTTTTCAATTCGGGTGCATGGGATTGCCCATAGGCGCTACGTCAAACATTTGACCATCCATGTATGATTGCTCCGTGGTACAGCGTGTTTGACACCTATAACTAAGGCTTGTGGTTGCTGGACAACCTACAATCAAAATCTGGATCTATCGTAACAAGAAAACATAACGCAGTTCGCCAACACGAAGAATGAGGTTGTCTCACTAAGTTGAAAAGCACCGAAATGAAAGTAATTAGCAATAGCAAGGGGAAAGATCTGATCAGAGTTTCAAGTGTCGATGAGCACCGCACTTCCGATGAGGATGTGAATAGTTTGGTGCTTTTTTATTACCCAGACTGGGGTCGATCAGTCTTTGTGGGTAGTCAACACACAAATGCTTACAAAAGTTTCTTCGCTGAGGATGAAACAGAATTGTAGGGAACCGACAAGTACACCCATTTGGATATCAACTGGGTTTTCATGAGTGACGCAATTGAATCTCTCGTTTATGAGATTCCTCAACTAAATGTGCTACACAAAGGCCATCCAATGTTACAGTTAGTACGATATACAAGATATCGCGGTAAATTTTCATAAACGAAGACTACTCACAAGTTTGCTGAAAATTCTTTGACAGCCCACAACCGTTTTGCCCTTCTTGGAGCTCATCAGGTAAGTGCAGTTTCCGAGTTTTCGCCAACCTTGTGTTTTACCTGAACCCAAATTGTACAGATATTGGAGGGTACTTTGGATATTAATAAAGAGAATACGTCGGTTCGGAGGATTGTTGGAGGGAAGCAAATCTTTATGAAGGGGAACTTTATATTATGTTAATAAAACTCAGCTAACATTTTCAACTTACTGTCCATAGTTTGAAATAGCTCTCAACGGTGCCAGCTGTTAGCCAAGCCATATCTTCTCCAGTGCTTTGGATACATATCCACCAGCGCAGACAAATGTTGAGACTACCCACAACCACTTTTTAATTACAGTCAAATAACATTAATTCAAATGACGGGTTACACAAGTGGTCATCTGCCTATCTAGAGTCATTGTAGGTCAGATATTTCATCTGGTGCTTACTAAAATTAGTTTTTGCAAGAGTGTATGGATTCACCCAGGTTATTGCACAATTTTAGTATGCTAGGAGGAACGGAACTGTTTTACGTTGTCAAATACAAGCATCAGTGTCACCTTATGCTTCACGGACATAAGTGGTTTCAACCGGTGGAATTTATCGCTAGGACAAGATTCCTTTTTAGGGCTAGATATTTTTGGGAACTACCACGTCCATTAATAACATCTTTACATTCATGCCAATAAAATAGATATTTTTGGGAACTACCACGCCCAATAATAACATCTTTACATTCATGCCAATAAAACACGAATTTTGCACAGCAAACGTTTGCCGAGTTAATTCATTTTTAATCATTATGATTCCGGACGTTCGAGGTACTTTCTGAACTCAATCCACTTCTAGATTGCCGTAGGCATTTGCATCAGCACAATTTAATCTGACCCTGCTTTATTCTTTTGTGAAGTCGTCATTAACGGCAGAATAGTAAGAGTATTTGACTACTTATATGAAGATTAATAGCAAATTTACTGGTAATCTGGACGATAGCATCACTTTATCTGGTAAGTAAAACGTTCTAAAACGCTTTTATTCCCTTCATTTTGGGCTGATTGTCTTCAAAGCTTCAAGACGTTCCGTTTAGTTACTATCAAGATTGCATACCTAGGTTTAGTGTTAGATGTCAGACATCTACTTCGGTCAGCATGTGAAGATACGTTCCTCGAAACGCACAGTGGGAACTGAAGCCAGCAAGTGGAAGTGACCATTCTCACATATACCGTATAGTCGTGGGAGCTTATGTCACAAACTGCGGTGAGATGCACTGCTAAGAGGTGGCACATTCTCTCAAGTGATAGGGCTTTCCGAGTTGAATGATGATGGTTACACAGATAGTGAGACATCAATATTTCATTCGCGTTCGCCATTCACCAACGACAATACCGGCATCAATGAAAACCGCGATCATGTGACACAGAGGTGCAGTCAGTACAGCGGCAAACGGTGATTTCGAGTCGAGAGCTTCTGTGAGTATAGCAACGGATGCTTCGTCTAAGGTCCACAACATGGCGTCGGCCTCTCTGGATGCCGCTGCGCGATTGTTTGAAGGACGGACTACTATGCTATATATTCGCCATGTGTTTCGATATCCGTTTTGCCGAACTATCTCCACAAATGCGCGAGAAGTGATAGATCATGTGGGTGGCAGATAAATCCGAAGTACTATTCTCATATCTCGCCTTAATAGATAGGGCTTCACTGAACGCTAGCAGTCAAAACTTTTGATTTCCCAGTAAGAGTGCAAATGACTAGCTGCCGTCAACTAAATTATCTGTCGCAAATATTTGCTTGACGACAGGTGAGGATGAACTTCCGTTTTTTGTTTTCACTTTGTTTAATCTCTTTCGATAGAAACAGCAAAACACTAGTGAAAACTGCGAGAACAACAGCGCATAATGAAGTCTTGCATGAACGACTGAACCAGTTCACTGAGATCACGGAGAGATCTATGACAGTGCTCGTAGACTGGTCCACAATTTGCCACCTCCAGGTTGGAAATTTATCAGCCGATACTATCCAAAAATCCTGTGGAACCAATCCACAGAGCGCAGGGTAGTCTAGTCATCAGCAGATCGTGATAAGGCATTTCCATCAGAAATACTAGAAGTCGTTTTCAAAATCTTACCTGAATCAAGTTTAGCTCAAGCTAAACTTCTGTTGGTGGGCCTAAGACCAATGATAACTCTCAAATGTATTGACAAATTACAAACAGTTTTACATGGAATACTTAATGATAAAATACAGGAACTAACTTCCATCCATACTGATACAATTGGCACGTACTGGGCAAAGCTTTCTGATAGGTCCGATAATTTTCTTTTGCGCGTAACCCTCCAAAGATACCATTTCATTCAATGATACAAATTGGTGCAACAAGGGATATCGTGTTCTTCTGACCTGACAAGTTCCTGGTATTTTGACTATGGACAAACCAGATAAGTATCAGAAATAGCAAATGGCCTGGCTGATGAACCTGGGTTGAAGCAGAGTATAATAACCGAGAATGACGTTTGCATGAAAAAATCAACCTCTCCGGTTCCACTTTTCTTATAGTTGTGTTACCCAATCAGTGTAGGCAAATATACAGACACTCTTAACAGAAGAATTAAGAGTGAGCAACCTAAGACACACAAGCCCAAATTACGTGGAACATGTATACCTACCCTCTCGAAACTGAAGAATGCCTAGGATCATCCAACCATTCAGAGCATAAACTATTCTTTTGAGGTCTAGCAAACTAATAAAGGAATCTGGGTAAGGCTGTTAAAATTTTTTGTTTGACTCTAGATCACTGTTAACCAACCCCTTCCCTATCAAATGCTAGTGAGCACAGTTCGTTGAGAATATCCTAGTTTTGCGTAAAGGTGTTATTCTACTTTTATGCAAAGGATGTGCTTAACGTTGGAACATTCTCCCTACTTCATATGTTTCCCATGTAAAAAGGTTGACAATGCTGTCGTGAATGATCATTCGGCGTCCATTCTTGCTGCTGTGTTTGGCTATGACGAAGCGTATATCCGATTACAATATGAGACGTCTCATCCTCTACTTCGGTGGTCCATTATTTGACCTTTTAATTGTATTCACACTTTGTGCCCTTTTATCTCATGTGGAAGTGTGGGAAGCTCACCTGAGATTCTTAAGCATGTTCTTGAGAAGAAGTTTAGATGAAATCATTGCAGTGAAGAGTTTATCGTAAGACGTTTCTCCAACCTCGTTATATTTCTTCCCAAACGAGATACGGTGGAAACGTTTTTACAGATATGCGGAAATATCTGCGACGCATAAACGAAGGATGAGGATACCCTAAAAGAGACAAGTTAGGAAATGGGTATCTAGAGACTTTTACGTGAATCCACAGAAAGGCAAAAGCTGAAGGAGGAACGTCGACCATTTCTAAGAAAGGGATTACTGTCCTTACAGTTCTGAGGTGATCAGATACCCGCCAGTGTTGAGCAGGCTTTAATAGCACTGAAACTCACTCACCCTGTCGTTCACCGAGACTCACACGATGGAGATCCATAACCGCACAAAAGCAAATCTCATTTGCCTAGTCTCTCTACAGCTAACGACATTTACCTGTTCACCTGCAGCTGCAGCGGAACACGCCACTAGAACAGATATGCCTTTCACAATGAATGTAACCTATGCAGTATTTTTAATCAGCTGAGAAAAACAGCACTTGGAATCTGCCTTCATTTTGACGACAAAGTAGTTATTCATAGTATTGCCAGCATTTAGCGATGTCTAATCAATCAAGAAGAATCATTTGGTGCTGAGTACACAGAATTTGTGGACTCATACCATCAGTTTACGAGTGAATTGACCCCATACACGACTGCACTATCATTCAATACTGTTACTGCCACCTTTGATCGATAAACGTACATTTCACGTTTGTGATTGACGAGTGCAGATGAAATGCTAACATCACACAATTGATGTGATCTCACGGTGCTTTTCAGTTGGATTCGTTCTACTCGGCCCTTCCAGCTGGAAAAAATGTTGTACTATCTAAAAATCATCAACCACCTTAAGGAAATTTCTGTGGACTGAATTAAAGTTAAATCACTCAGGTAAATTAGTTCACCAGGTGCTTACTGAGAAAAATGCAGTTCCGTATGAATATGTTTTATCAATCGGTGTGGTAGCTCATAAGGTCACCTTTTACTCGACAAAGGAGTCACTTTTTAAAGATCTTTGTGGTTTGAAGACCAACCTTCAGAATTCCGTGTGAGTAAAAAGGGATGAAATTTATACTAATAAGCTCCTTCTGGGTCATAAAGCAACTTTCCGTAGGTTTCATAAAGCTCCCAGAACTACCGTATATGGGTTGGGGGTGACGCAGCCGGTCTTTCCAAGTGGTGGAAGCTGGATGCCTATGGTACTGTCACTGTCGATATCCTAAGGGAAGCAGAAAAACGATGCAGACTTACAATAAATGCTACCTACAAAAGAACGAGGCAAATCAAAGCAAACCACAATAACTGAAATTGAAAGTTTCTTGTAAAACCAAGGGACTTGTGTATATTTGAACTGTTCAGTCTGTCGTACCATCTTTGTATACATGAGTGTGAATTTATCTCTGGCTGATTAGGGAATTCAGCGGATACCGGATCCAAAAGAACACAGTATGCACCATATTCTACAACATTATGCACAGCAGTCCCCGCAGCGCGTGTGGTTCTCTTATGAGAGTTTTGTGTGTAATCCAGCCTGATCTACTCTAATAAACGATGCCTTTTTATCAGTCTTTCAGTGAATCAACGATAATTTATCTGGACCACTCAAAAGAATGTCCCGTGCCTAGTTCGCTGATGTAACTCGGTCCACCAGCGTTCTGTTTGCAAATACCTGCGAGCAACAGTAACTTCCGGAGAACGTTAACGTACCGTAACTGTCCGTACTATGTCTCTGATTTCAGAATCCGTTTTGAGGAACCTAAAGGTGGTTACATACAAGCTTTACGCTTTACTAGGACTGTTGGTCTGTTCCTAATGATCGAACACATAAGCAACGCCTTGCTTAGAGGTTATCACGAAATGTCCTGATCGGTTCTACCAAATTTTTATCTAGTTGACTTTTCGGTTATTCTTACTGCGCCATGAAAAACACTACAATAGACCAAACAAACAAAGGCTACAATGGGGTTCGGGTGCAAACATCTTCCAAAAGGATTTATTGTTCGTCGGTATCAATTCGGCAGTTTCAGTTTCCAGTGAGTTTCCAGTGAGTCCAGAACGATTTATTGTTCGTCGGTATCAATTCGACAGTTTCAGTTTCCAGTGAGTTTCCAGTGATTTCAAAATGTGAGAAGCACCTTGAGTTTACGGAGGCCAAACGTCGGAGTTTACACAGTTATGGGGAACATGCTGTTGACAACACCTAATTCCTATGGCACGTTCCCACTGTTCATATCACAGCATTACACACATTTCTCCCTCAGAGCTGTATCAAAATTATTATGCGTAGGAAATCCAGACTAAGTCATTTTTAGATGACCTTAATTAGGCTGTTGAAAAGGAACATTCTCTCTGCTCGTATACAATCATAGTAAAAAAACATGTACGGCATAAGCCAAACCACCGTAAGGTTGCTGCTCACAATGTTGTTGAATCGATTCGCACGTACATAAACTGAATTGGTAAGATTGTGTGTGGTGATTTTACATTTTCTACGCAATAATTCCGGAGTACTCTCAACAACAGCGACTGTCAGTATGATTTATGCACCCTTTTAAGCAGTGTATATTTTATGCATGTTTTCAAGCCGACGGTTGTTGTGCTATGCAAAACAGACCAAGGTAAGTTTGTTATTGAGGAGAATGTTGGTACTTCAGGTAACTTAGATGGTCGTTGGTTTGTTCGCTGGGGTGGGTATTTAGACTGCACACATTTTATCATTAATCGAGGTGATATCATCAGGTAAGTGTGCAGAAAACTTCATTCCTCATTGCGACGGTTTCGTTTTCAGCCTGTTGGAGTAAAGTCCATCTGTAGGAACTATAGGGCCACCTCTCATCATCGCTGATAATCATTTTCGTGGCTCGATCCAAATCTGGTAAGAAGGATCATCATGTTCCAACATTAGTTTTCGGTCGCTTTACTTATCACCAACAGTATTCAGTCACTTGGTTTGGCTGTTCTTTCGTCCGTTTGTTACATCCGTCAGTCAATTTCGTGACACCGTTGAACTTCAGACTACATACGAGCGCAGGAATTGTAATGATGTACTAGAATCTGTAAATTCGCGAAATAAGTGCACTCACTAAAATGTAACACCGTGGTGCACCACCAGAAGATGATGCGCCATTTTTTCATGAAATTGCTGTGCATTGGGGGCGAGCACTCTGTGTTCTACCTCGGTGTCAATCCTTCGTACGACCGAGGCATATACCAAGCGGTAGGAGGAAAACTTCTTAGAAGGTTGTTTTAGTAATTTAGAGGGAATAAAACTTGGAACTGTTGCTGTGGCGAACGAGCCGCATAAATCTCCTCTGCTAAATGACTTTGGTTGGTGCTAGCATTGGCCTGTTACCAAGTGAAAGAAACGAGTAAAGGTAGAATCACGTAGGGCACGCTTTCACTCGGTGATAATTCCTTTGATAGGTCACGTTTCGCTCTCCAGTATTGGGGACTGGCATGGTTCCTCATTCATCAAACCATAGCATAAAGTGCCCTTTCGTATAAATTCATGTACATCCACATCATTGCGCTCATAATGGATAATTATTAGTCCAGCCCAACAGAGCATTCAAGTCTGTAGTTGTGAGTATTGGGTGACATGCGTAAAAAATGCATATTTCAAGTTAAGCGACCCGGGTTGCCATCTCTATGGTAACTTCTAGCCCAGAAGAAGTGTGGCCCAACTTTCGAAATAAATGTCACCAGTGGTTAAGTAATGAATAGCACTGGCTATTACCATCCATATCTAGAGCCAAAATCACCCCATTAATTATGCGCCAATGCTAGCTTTCGTAAACACAACAATTACTGTGGTATGTGTGTGGTGTGCTGGTTTTTGGTATCGATTTAAATGGACGGGAGAGCTACTTGCGCTACTCAGTTGTGGTGTTCTGGTTTTCGGTATCGATTTAATTGGACGGGAGAGCTACTTGCGCTACTCAGTATTGTTGAATGGGGAAAATATCCCTCAAGAATGGTCTTTAGTGAATTAATCGGTATCTATTTGGCAAATCTCTGTTATTAATATCAGCCATATCATACAGATCCTTGGTGGCAGTTATATTATGGGTGAAGGTGATTAAATTTTATTCAGAAATGACAGTACCATCCAATCGAAGTGCAATATCTTTGACAAACTGTAGTCAGGAAGTTGTTACGTAGTCACCAAGGCTGGGCAAAACCAGGTCAATTACCCAGTAACGACTCATTAAAAGTCTTGTTTACTGTCTGGGTATTCCAATGCGCACAGTATTTTTAGATGATCGAAAACATTTGCTAAATGCAGGTTATAAAATGGGGAACTCATTGCCCAATGATCGCCAAAAGCAGGCAGAAAATGGTTAAATACATACGTGCGAGTGGAAGATTCATTTGATCATCAGATGCCGATAGAAAGATAGAATGGATTGCCGTTGATCGATGATTCAACATCGCCTGCCCGCTATCAACCTCGGTAACTTGCATTACTCTGGTACGACAACAACGACTAACCAAGCTTAACCTCGTGTCTGGCACTATACCTACAAATACTACCTACGCGCGCCGATGGTAAGTAATACTTTCCAAACGTATGGAAGTCTTGAAGCGATTAGACACGCTTTATATTTCATTAGGAGGGGGATGTTTTCGTCTCGCCTCATACACAGACCCAGGTTTTTAACATGTATACGTATTTGTGTGAGGCCCACCCCAAACACTTTGGTTATTCCAAAGTTTTGTGCGTACGAATGTGCCGGAGGTGATTCTCTACCCATCGTTACCCACGCAAAGCTCCCTATTGGCCAGCGCAAACCAGATTTGGTGTATCCTAGGTCAGGGAAATTAGACCAGTCTATTTTTCGAGAAATACACTCATCTGCAAATCAATTTGGTTGCCTGAAATCATCACAAATGAGAGATTCAGTTGGGTTCCAGGTGAGTCACTCGCAAAAACCAAATTGATTTGCAGATGAGTGTATTTCTCGGAAAACAGTCCAATTTGGGTTCAAGTAGAACATAAGGTTGATGGAAACTCGGGGACTGCGCCTACCTGATGAGCCCCAAGAAGGGCGAAACCGGTCGTGGGCTGTCGAAGAATTTTCAGCAACCTTATGAGTAGTCTATTACGAATAGACCAGTCTATATTTAAAAGCCAGACAACACGGCGCAGTTGTTTTGTCCTTATGAGGAAGTGCCGGCAGTGTGCTTCTCACGAAATTCTAGGGATATACGAACCCGTGACCTTTCGACTAGTAAACACTCAACCATCAGCAGTGTGATTAACTCACGCTTACTTTACTTGACAACTATTGGCCACCATTTGGACATCTTGTTGCCTTTAGAATTGCCAGCCGTCCGGTCTCATTCCCAAGCATTTACACCGGATTAGGACTTTTATCTGTTTGCACACGTAGTTAAGTTCAAAGTGCGAATGACATTCGTAGGCGGGACCTATCTTTATAAGCTCTACTTAAGCGGCAAGTAAGGATACGATTACAGGCCACCTAGTGCGGCCACACAATTGCCCTGCCAAGGCCCTCAGCCCACAGTGTGGTGCTGCAGTCATCGCAATACGTTTTAGAATGTGGCTTAGCTGACAGTACACGCTAGTGGCAAGGATAAGTAAAATCAGATCCCAACGTCGTTGCTAGACTGTAGTGGAGGGGAAACCATGATGGTTACATTGCACTCCAGATGTTATGGCTTCAAAATCCGGCTAAACCAACGATGTACACTGTTGACGAGTTCCAGTGAGGTTAAAAGATGGATGATTTCGCACTCTGTTGTGGATTAACAAGAGTTATTAAGCCGGGACAGGAGGAGGTTTGTGAAAGCGAGTGAACACTGCGCTGCATATGTGATTAGGTCTGGGCTGCATCAGTTGGCTCTGTCGCTCCGCATCGGCGCACCGGATCACAAACTATACAATCCAGAGTCCAAGTAACACGCTACATCGTGGAACAATGTAACAACTAAAGTTATATCCTCCGGAGCGTTATCCGTGAAACGATGTGAAGCTAATACTACAGCGTCAAGCAGTACTGAAACAAGTTAACTCTCATTAGACTAAGAAATAAGGTACTAACAAAGTTTGCCTCACATAGTTGCTGAAAACTCTTCCATAGCCAACGACTTCGCCCTTCCTTGGTCACTTCCCTCAACTTCCGTCAACCTTATGTTCTGCTTGAACCGGCCACTACACTCATCTGTATACCAATCTGGTTTTCACGGGAACTTTAACTGAACTTCAGCTAAAACTCTTATGTATGTTTTTTTCTGACTGAATGTGGTGCACCAAGCCTACTCATGTTTGAGTTGGCACAATATTCGAGATATCGCAGTACACTGTACAGTCGGAATACAGTATTCATAAGGTCGCTGGAAACTCTTCGACGATCCAAGACCGGTTTCAGCCTTCTTGGGCATATTACATAGAAACGATCTTCGCATTGAGGTGCGATAGGATTACGTCCTTACGGGTGAAGTGATAGTCAGGTATGACAGTGCCCTTCCGGTATAACCATGGAAGGATGCTTTTGTTTTACGGAAACCGCTGTACGTTGCAAATTCTAACTTAATGAGATGAGTCTACTTGACATTGCAATTCTGCCAAATGGTACCGTACAATATGAGCCATCTGGTAGGAATTCTATGCCCTTTAAAAATCCATGTTACAATTCTTTAAGACTAGAATGGCTTCTGAGTTCAACTCTCTGAATCAAGATCATTAACTGACACATCACTGAACGCCAAGGGCAGTCCATGCGGTGCGCCATGTGATGTGATCTGTCTCAAAACATTCAGGCCGGAACGATACCCACGCTTCCGCAGTGACCCGTAATGGCAACCTAGTTATTCACTGGGTTAAATGAGCTCCTAGGCCCATGTCACCCCACTGAAAATAGTCACATCACCAAGTAGGCAAGTAAAGACCAAACGGAGTTTAGGCTCGGGGGATCGTCCTTCAGAGGGTTAGCTTACCCAGATTTGCATGTCATGCTCAGTTAACCGCACTGGTAGGCTAGTCAGTCAACTCGCAGTTTAGTTGGCAATAGAGATGGTGGTATCGAGAGACGAAGGGGGTGTGGGGTCGATGACGCTGCTAGGCCACTGACTCCATGTAATCTATTTTGCTACGCGTTCTGCTGAGGATGAGTGAAACTGATAGTCGTTGACACTCGACTGACCGTTGAAGCTAACACCAGTTAATAGTAACGGCTGTTTCTGTCTGAGCCGATTGGGGGGAGGTGCACGTTTGCACCAAGTTAGTTCAGTTCTCAGTCAGCCTTCACCGCCAGAGAATAAGTTTGACTCCAACGTAGAGGCCCAGTGTGTTACGATTTGTGAAGTTGATCCCTCCTGAAATGCAATGAACCAAAAGAAAAAGACTGTGGTGGCAGCGTCGTGTGAACCTGCTTACTTTGCATCTGAGGCAGACTCACTTGTGCACGTAGACTGACTGACCCAGTTCAAGCAATAACAAATCATCCACGTGTACAATCCACATCCGCAATGGACAAATCTGAAGTAGTTAACTTGATGTCAAATCAGCCTATGAAATGTTTCCATCTCATATTATTATGCGTCCTTATGGCAACAGAACTAACGTGTGGATGGCTCAGTGATGATCAGGGGATGGTTCTAAGGCAAGAGATGAGCGGCAGCAAACTTGCAGCATACGACCGAGTTGTGGGAACTGTGTAAGCAGTCAGCAGGAGGCAGCTGGGGAAATTACGGAACATAAAATGTTTACGAATGCATTTCTAAATACGTTGGTCAGCTAGATACTAAAGCGTCTGGTGATAATAACCAATTATAACAAGTTGATATAGAGGAAATGGGGCGACCACCTCTGGCCGAAAAGCAGCTGAAGAAACCGTGTTGCTCAGATACACCACGTGCTGATCCAGTCAAGAATCCCCAGGTTTACTGCTCTTCCTCATCGTTGATACCACTTCTCGACCATGACCACTTTCGAAATCCCATCTGCACATTGGAACTCCTTTCAGACAGGACTTCTGGACAATTCTCAATGAAATCTTTTCAGTGGTCCACTGACATTTCCGCTGTTCTTGGGGTTCGCTGGGCGTATGTAGTTGCCGAATTGCTACATGTTTAATTTGCAGCTTGAATCCCCATCTTACATAGGTGGAGTTGTGCGCTCATTTGCAAATTGATTTGATGTTAATGGGATACCCAAATAAACCGCAGCTCAGCCCCTTGTTTAGGATATTTTTCAACTGAATTTACTACAAAAGGCCTTTATCTGTTTGAGGTTGAGGGTTACTGAAGACCCCGAAGTGTTTTTCTTAACATACTGTTATTCTCAAGGTTGATGACGTTCAGCACATTTGACTAATTGACGCAACAAACACAAGATACCGCCGAGATTCGTTTGAGTATCCCGTTGGCATCAATTTAATTTGCTAATGATTGCAAATCGGTATTCAAAAAGAAAACAAAACCTGTGGAAACTCTGTGACTGCGTATACCCGTCAAAAAATTCCCATTGACTTGAAATGTAGTGTTACACAAGGGAGTTCGGTTTTGAAGAGTGCTGATTTGTAAGGAGAACTTCTGAGGAAATTTTGAGCAGCTTCCCCAGCGAAGAAACTAGAGCTGTTGATGTGCATTATCCTTCTGGAACAAAGTGTTAACTTGAGCAGTCTTGTTCTGAGAGGTGGGCGGTCCTCTTCTCGGTAGTTTAAGCACCTCACTCCCATTTTGTGGGTTTGATAAATAGTCGCATTAGAAACTAACCGCTAGCTTAGAGTCGAGTCAAGCAAACCGAGCAAATAGGACGAAGAACAAACGTCCTTTCCTGTATATGATTGAAGCCGTAGAATTCATTAGTGCCACTGTTCAGCACGTGTGCATAACCGACTGATCGTTAACTAAACAGAGTGCAAAACTCGGGCGCCGTCTGAGGGGTAAGAAGCTAACGAGAGACGTGGTTATGTTAGACTCTGAAGATAGCCGGCTAACTGCAATCAGCGTGTGAATAGTTGGTGTTAGTGTTGACATCTGCCAGCTATCCCATACGAGCTGTTTGTCGTGTTATTTTGCTCACACACCGTTTCACAATTTATCACTTGTTCATACATGCGACTTCTGTTCGGGTCGGTGTTGGTTCTCTCAC
Source organism: Clonorchis sinensis (assembly GCA_003604175.2). NCBI lineage: Eukaryota > Metazoa > Platyhelminthes > Trematoda > Opisthorchiida > Opisthorchiidae > Clonorchis > Clonorchis sinensis. The sequence continues at coordinate 125,280,094 of CM030370.1, read as the reverse complement.
TTCGATGGCTGTTACGTTGCGGATTCAGCGGCGCACTAGTCAGCCAGCCGCCCACCAGTAGATACAACGGGTTTCTTATCAATGACGCTGGTTAGGCCATGTAACTCGTATGCTAGAGGACCGTTTACCTCCTACAGACTCTTCTCCCAGCCTTTTTTCGGATGGAGACGAGTCAGGATCGATCAGCCAATGACTTGAAAACAGAGCATGATAGCCCTTACAATTCAAATCAGTCGAGTTAGTAAATTCCATCTCCTCGCACGGGAATGGTGGAAAAAGGCAAACCATAGATTAGTTACCATGACAGACATGGAAGATGCGCAGCCAATGGCGGTCTTGCATCAGAGCTATGACCTCCGCCGTGTTGCGCTTAAACCCGCCACACCGGGCAAACAGAACCATTTGACGTCAACCAACTGGTTGGTCTATCACCTCCTGCGCGTGCCTCTTATCCTTTTATTCTCCTTATCCTCGGTGAACGAAGCTGCAGCACCTGAAACCACTGCACTATTTATGAGCTGAAAAATTGACTGACTAGCAAGGCGAACGCACGGTCAGAGACCACCGTGGAACGATCAGATGTGACGAAATGTGCACAAAGCAACGTCCAGATATTTGGAAGACGAGAAGTCTCACAAGAGATAGTCAAGTGGTCAGGCACTAACCCGAATCTTGAACAGCTGAAGGTCGTAAACCGTTGGGAATGCGCAGAGGACAAATGTGTTTCTGAACAATTTGTTTGTTTCTATACGGCATCACGGATTTTTCATTCGGTAGAGGGTGACTAAAATTAAGTGGAAAGTTGCAAAATACCAACATCCTATCTATTTCGCATTCTGTGTACCGTTGTGGTCATTTTGTGGCTCACCCTCGTGCACTATCCATCAACATGTTGGTGTCTCTTGGTGGCTGACTGTTCGGCGGAAACAGCTGATTCCGCATAGATGTAAATGCAAAAATTACGGGTGATTTCATTTACAAGCAACTGGAAACTGTTTAATGTTTTGCCGCATGTGCGGTCAATTGTGATCAGGTGTACCCGCAGTCAACTGTATCAGCAGTATGTATTTTCCGTAGACGATATCTGATACGGATGAAATTTCGTGTATGGATTGCCAACAGACTTCAACGGATGCTAAATCGGTGAATTTCAAGGTCCATTCCTTGGTAGTTATCATGCGCACCGTAAACATCGATGGTGAGCTACTAAAAGAAAATTGGCTACCTTCCATCAGCCAATGACTTGAAAACAGAGCATGATAGCCCTTACAATTCAAATCAGTCGAGTTAGTAAATTCCATCTCCTCGCACGGGAATGGTGGAAAAAGGCAAACCATAGATTAGTTACCATGACAGACATGGAAGATGCGCAGCCAATGGCGGTCTTGCATCAGAGCTATGACCTCCGCCGTGTTGCGCTTAAACCCGCCACACCGGGCAAACAGAACCATTTGACGTCAACCAACTGGTTGGTCTATCACCTCCTGCGCGTGCCTCTTATCCTTTTATTCTCCTTATCCTCGGTGAACGAAGCTGCAGCACCTGAAACCACTGCACTATTTATGAGCTGAAAAATTGACTGACTAGCAAGGCGAACGCACGGTCAGAGACCACCGTGGAACGATCAGATGTGACGAAATGTGCACAAAGCAACGTCCAGATATTTGGAAGACGAGAAGTCTCACAAGAGATAGTCAAGTGGTCAGGCACTAACCCGAATCTTGAACAGCTGAAGGTCGTAAACCGTTGGGAATGCGCAGAGGACAAATGTGTTTCTGAACAATTTGTTTGTTTCTATACGGCATCACGGATTTTTCATTCGGTAGAGGGTGACTAAAATTAAGTGGAAAGTTGCAAAATACCAACATCCTATCTATTTCGCATTCTGTGTACCGTTGTGGTCATTTTGTGGCTCACCCTCGTGCACTATCCATCAACATGTTGGTGTCTCTTGGTGGCTGACTGTTCGGCGGAAACAGCTGATTCCGCATAGATGTAAATGCAAAAATTACGGGTGATTTCATTTACAAGCAACTGGAAACTGTTTAATGTTTTGCCGCATGTGCGGTCAATTGTGATCAGGTGTACCCGCAGTCAACTGTATCAGCAGTATGTATTTTCCGTAGACGATATCTGATACGGATGAAATTTCGTGTATGGATTGCCAACAGACTTCAACGGATGCTAAATCGGTGAATTTCAAGGTCCATTCCTTGGTAGTTATCATGCGCACCGTAAACATCGATGGTGAGCTACTAAAAGAAAATTGGCTACCTTCCATTGATTAATTTTCAGATCAACGAGCCAAGAAAATTCGCTTTCCTTTGGGATGAAATTCGCGTAGCAAGTTAGGTCAGTGCCTGAGCTGAGAGTTTCCTTTCAGGGTCCTAAAACAGAATAAAAACCTCAAAAGTCCAGTCCAAGATGGCTATTACCGAGAAGTGGTATTATTGAAGGTGGCTCCTCCAGATGGATTCTATGTCCGACCTAATCACTTATTCTACGCACGTGACCTACATTCGCATGGACTCAGCAAGTGACTTATGAGATAGAGCAACTCGTGAGGGATATGAGGTGAAAAAATCTCGTAGGCTGGTTTGACGTCAAGCTAGATAGCTCAAGTTTATGTTCCTCACGGTAACCCTGGATACATGTGGATAATAGCATATTACTCGAACTGGGGCAAGGAGACCACATGTGGGTTCATTTCACATACATGCGGAAGTTCACTTCATATCCAATGCAGGCAAATTCAGACGAAGTTGCCACCGAAGTGTATTCTGGTGGTTTATTAGATTTTGGGATAAATAACTTTACAATCAGTAACACATTTGGGGTAATACCACTTCACTCACACAGGAGGATGATTGATAACTTAACTAGTTTATGACCAGCGTGGACCGCCACAGTGGACCCCGGCCTTATCAGTCAAACATATTAATGGATGCCAATTTTGATCACCAGTTGATTGTTACTGTCTACAACTTTCGTGGACAACGCTCGTTCACATACCAGTTCCGTTTAATCTGGAAACAGTCCAATCATAACTGAATCTCTCCCGTTTCTGATACTCTTCAACGGAATGTGCTGCATAGAGACGGTCTCATGCATCAGCTGGTACGATATCCGAGATACCGCAGGATAACTTACTGAAGGAAGTAAATGGTGTTCTAAAATGCTAAAATTACCGAACCATCATTGATTGCCTTTTTAATGTCACACACTCGGCAGGTAGCTTTGAGTCCAGTCTACAGTCTACCGTATTATCTTTGAAAGATACTCCAAATTTTCCAACTTGGGTAATTCAGACTTTTTCGTCTACCTTTTACATGTATCCATAAGCAACTATCTATTTGCAAAACTTGCCCACCCTTTTAACCATTGGTTTTATGTAGAGTCACCCCTAAAAAACAGACCACCAAGCGGTAGATGAGAAAATGGTTTCTCCTGGGCGTTACCTTCCATCAAAATATTCCCTCACTAACATGTGACTTCAGGCTGACTGGTCTGGCGTCCTTTCGGAGTGCTTTCCTCTGAAAGGGAACATAGGAAAACTTCTACTGTCAGTATAATCAGAGAGCTTTTTGACGTAACTGCCTTTAATTGGCGCAAAATGAGGGACGAGAATGCCTTGCACGCAGCTGGATGTCGAAAAGTATGCAGGTTCCAGGACCACCGATTCACAGATTTGAAGACTGTATAGAGTCGAGAAAGACCGTAAATACAGGTCCACCGCTTGTATGAGACTGTATGAAACTCCGGAAACATAACAGTTATTATAACAGGTGTAAAACTCGGTCCTCTACTGTTAGGCACTTTTTTGACAGCAATACCGTGACTGGTTGGATTCAATTATCTAGAATGAATTCCTGTCATTAACTATGTTTCAGGCAGCACAATTGTCAATAAAACACCAAATCTTACTTTTTGGCTGAATTTTGGGTTTCAGACCCTCGTATGCTTTTGAATTCAAGTGTCAACTTTTCCGCACTCACTGACTATGAAAACGGAGCCTTGGTAGGCCATCCGAATTAGGTTGGAAACTGCGGTTACTTAACGTACAAAGATAATGACATTGTAAAATCTGGGTGTTACAAATGACATGGTGTAAAATTTTAAAGGGATTTTGCTCAAAACCACAAGAAGATAGACTGATGCTCCGTAGCAAAGCCGCTGGACACATGGCAAGGCATTAATGCGCAAACGATTGGTTGGCTGCTGTTGCATTATCTCGGAAAACCCATCAGTTCATCGGTGGCCTGCAACCTTCGCTATAATCAGACTGAAATGCCGCTCGTCCTAACTGAGCCGATGACTGCCTGGCAATGCTTTTAGCTATCGTTGCTGCTGAGCCGTTCAGGCAAAGGGCTTGCTTGACTTAAATAGTAACAAGAGTTTGAGCTCCACCGAGTGACACGCTGGCCAGTGGTGTGAGAGCAGTAGTTGATTGTGTAAAACGCAACTCCCGGTTTGACAGCGGCGAATTGTATAAGCATTTTGCTCTTAACCGTGATAATGTTGATTTGATAAGCCATCTACTCGTTAGGAGTCCGAGTAATTCGGCGTGAAACATCTGGCCATGGAAATCAATACTACAAAACGTCAGTTTAACTATTTTTCTGGAGCAAGCCGAAATAGTCAAGTGAGGTGAAGAATCTTGCGAAAATGCTGGTGACTAGATACCTGATACAGCAGATTAAAGTGTCCGAATTTTTTACCACTGACGGTGACTTTTATCAAGGAACAGATGACTGACATCAAGCTGACTACCCAAAGCCTGATCAATATACTCTCAACTGTGATGTGATTGGTGTGAAATTCATGTGTCCTGCCGCCTGTGGGTGTGTTTGACGCATGAACTTGAGAGTGGATTGTATCGCATGCTTGGGTCGAACTTGTGTGACGAATCAAGCCGCATCACAGGGCTGATAATTCAAATATTAACGCATGAATAGTCACTGATTTAGCATAGGATCCCCGTGCTTAAACCTCGAGGTTTTGCCCCGACGGTCTTCAGCTAATGTTCAGAGTTCAATAGCTAAAATTACACTAATTCAGAAGAGCTTGGTAAACAATCGGTAGTTTTTATTTGGGCAACGTTTCGCTTTTGACTAAAAACTACCGATTGTTTACCAAGCTCTTCTGAATCATTGACTTCTCAATCGGTTCCAAACTTTTTCCAATTGATAAAAAATTACACTAGTTTGTTCAATTCGTCTGTGCTACCTGGTGCGACTCGAGTGTATCGTTCATTTTGACTGTCAATTGTCTTCTAGTCTGCTCAATGTAAACAGTCGCGGGCAGTACGTTGTTGGTCATCGGCATTAGGCGGGATTTTCGTGGAAACCTATCGTCTCTGAAGTTTATTGTTTATCTGGAAAGCGATACGGATTTTGAAGCAAGAGACTGAGCGAACAACGCTTTCAAATATTCATCGCCTAAAAGTAATGCGCACCATTTCAAATGGCTCAGACTTAGGTTTGACCACTGTATCCAATTTGGGTAGCTAAAGCGAATGTTCTATGAAATCGGCTGAATACCCACCTTTCCTCAACGTTTGCTTAACATGCGTAATGTCGCTTCCAGATAAATATGTTACTACAGATTTTATCCGCCCAATGGGCTAGTGAGCAACTTACCGCTAACTTCAAAATCAGTGGATGGGCGGAGTTACAGTTTGAGTGGTAATTTACTAGTTAGTGGGCTTTACAGTCAAGAAAACTAGCCATTCGTTAAGTTCTTCTTGTTCTATAGTAAAAAGAAAGGAGTCAAAAAAGTTTTTATATATGATTGCAAGTTCTAACAAATGTGCCAACGACATATCGCATCCTAACTCTCGGAGATTAAGATAGTCGCTTGGTGCCCGACGTTCAGGCTGTGCTAAGAACAGTTCGGCAGGAGAAACAGGAAATCCATGGTAGCCTAATCATCATCATCATCATCATCAACATCACCATTATGGACAGCCTCACATCAGTGTTTAGCACCGATGCTTCGCTGCCGTACATTCACGACTTATTTGAGAGAATTATTGTGAAGAAAAAACAAAACTGGACAGAGACGTGACTTAGTGCTAGCTTGCTGCAATCACTCCAATTTGCTTGCAGCTACAAACACTCATTCAGGCAATCTGGATAGAAACTGACAACAGGAGCGCCGATGACGTTGATTAGCAGCCCTATCCTGCAGCGTCTCCAACCAGGCTTCCCTTGAGATCCAGTTATATACCGCTTTGACGCCATAGGTGTAACAAATTAGCAAACGCGACCCGAGCCTTGCAGGTTTGTGCATTAAGCACATCTGCTACACTACAATGAGAACTGATACAGTGTTTCACAAGCCACCATAAGGCGACGAAGTGCAGTTGACGCCAGCGGTCTTGTTACAGCAGGGGTCAAGTTGATCACCCTGTGGTTACTACACTAATTAAGAACTGATTTTTTCTCAAATGGACGGCATCACTGACTCTCCCCAGTTGTCTGGGACAGTCTCATTTTCCGAAATACAGGCAAACAGATCGGAAAAACGCTGACTGAGGGCAACCCCTATCTTTGAACAGTGCAGTTGGGAGAGTATCCGGAGCAGAAGCTCGGTGAAGTTTGAGAGAACACATGCAGTCATAAATCTCCGGGGCCGTAGGGGATTCCTCGTTCACCGCCCAGCGTCAGCTGTGGGCTCCAAGTGAAAGGCAGCTGATGGTCATGACAACTGTGATTGGAAGTATTCAGCCTAAAGGTTGAGGTGTTCTTCGTTGATCAAAATGTTCACTGTTTTCTGATCCTCGATAGTTTCACTCACAGATGTTGCCTGAGGACCAGTCGCGCGGATTAACTGAAATAATCTGCGAGCATTGCCGGCTTTCTAGGCCTCTTCAATTTCCTTGACATTCTGTGTCCACGGTCCACGGTTGGTTTGCACGCTCACTTTCATTTGACGTCTGATATTTCGTCGCGTCAGGTTACGCTCGGGACCGGTTGGAATATTTCTCCAAATTATCTTAACATGCTGGCTATCTTTGGCTGGCTACCTTGGTGATATTTTAATGCAAGTCTTTCTTCTTGATAAAAAACCCCTTTGTTGTAGTCGTCGGCATTTTTACCTTAGTCCAACTACCTACAGCGCTTAAAATCTTCCAGATCCTTCGATGTCTACCAACCGAGGTAGACGAAGCCAAATTCGTGCCTAAATATTCAGTCATGGTCTATCCGTACAAACCCGAGCGCGATAAAAAACGCGGATTAGTAAAACGGTATGAGAGAACTCACCAAGCTAAAAATTGTATGGTACGGATGACGAATTGTTTGGTTGTCCAAGCATCCAGTGATGGCCAACAGCCAGTAGTGAGTACATACTTCAAGCACAGCGCAACTAGAAGGCAGACACACGTGTTACGTGCATACATGTAGTCTCTTCGGCGTTTGTCCAGTACAGGCAGTTTGCAGTACACCTGAGGAACAAAATATCTGAATTCTCTATGGTTACTCCAGTAACTTTTGTCAGTCTTTCCTTATCATCATCCATGGAGAACTAACGGGGATCACTGTTTGAGAAAAAGTCTTCGGCAGTTTGTCTGACGCTTTCAGGGTGAGTTTTCGGGCCCTCACATCATCAGGTTTCTCAGATTCACAAACCGTTACACACTTCGATTTTAGTGCAACAGAAATGTGTTTACTGCTATGTCTTCATATACTGTGCAATAGACGTTGTGTGGCTTCTCCGCCCCTCTCTCTCCCCTGAATTGCCCTATACCCGTTGAACGCTTCAGCAATATTTCTGGTGACTCACTAATCAAAGGCATAGCTTAATGAATGTGCGCACATGAGCAGAAAGGCTGCATCTTATTCATTTAAATTCTTTTGTACTGAGTAGGCCTGGGTGGCGAACTAATGAGCTGTAACCACCTTAACAATTTATGATGGCATAATACTCTTTCGGAGAAAATCCTGGGGACAGATTGCACTTGTACTATACCCACAATAGTGATACAAGCAAACCCCCATAACAAGGAAAATGCAAATAAATTGCAATCTGTAAAGCCCTTAATGAGCTTTCTAACAGTATGGTTGACCTTACTAGGTGTTAGATGGGATCACGCATAATCAATGACCTGCGGTATTTCCAGAGCGTATTACCATTCAGCTTGGTGTGTTCCTGCAAACACAGTTCAGATGATGCAGGTACTGAGTTGGTTTACCCAGCGGTCGGTCAGTCAACAAATCTAGGTTTTCGTTCATACCTGATCACATTCATCCTAGCGGACGTCTTTGTCCTCTCCTCATGGTTGGTTGGTTTGTGAAGCTCTGTTGTAGCCTAAATTCTGTCGGTACTGCAGTACGAGAAGTCCTTGACTGGTTCTATTTCAGGTGCCATGTGACCAGTAGCATGCCCGATTCTTCAAGAATTACAGCATTTTTTAATTAACGCCAGTTGAAGACCAGCTACAGATGCGTGAACTGTAGAAGATGTGAGGCAAATTAGCAACTTTGTCCCAGTGATCATGGAGTGTGACTTCGTGGATTACCCCTATCCATTTGAATCAACTTGTACCAAGTGGCCCGTTTCGTTTCAAAGCTATAGATTCATTGCGTCAGAGAACCCCAACTGCCCTTTCAGACTAGCATTCACGAGGTACCAGAAACAAGTTATCGGTCATGATCAGTGAGCTGGCGAACCCAAGAACATTCGACACTGTTGGGTACATAAGATGGATCGAATATCTGCGCACTCAGACTATACTGAAGAACCCACTTAGTGGTTCTAACTCAGATTGCTGCTTTGGTGCACATCCAAGTACTGAATACCGAAATTTATAACGTATTTCAGCAATAAAGTTTCGTACTACCCAGTGGTCACTATACCAACGATACAGTCCGTCCAGAATAACCATGCTAGACTTCAGTGACTGTAATGGCAAAACCGCTTGTTCTGCCTTCGCTGGGACTGTGACGTGAGAGTGAATATGAAGGACTGATAACAGAATCACACTTTTACGCAGTGAAATGAAGATCGACGTCTCATGCTCCTGGAATACCGTACAGGCTTAGACAAATTTTGCAGGTGCCTTGTTGTGTCAATTGACATGGGGCCCTACGTGGCTGTTCCTCTCTACATCACCTGGCGACAGGAACGCGCCACCGTCGCATCTCATCACCTTTGCACGGATCGTATGTGGTCCAAGTGACCCAATGTAGAACAATTAAAATAAGCTTTTACTTAAACCAATACGTCATCACATTGATGCTGAGTTATATCGTCATGCTCGTTCTGCTGCCTGAAGCGCATATGTTGACAGTACCGATACCTGTCCTGCAGGACATAGTAGCTCGACAGCGCATCTAATTTACCCCCCATAACTGTCTGAGTAATCCATGAGGGCTGGATAGCGTAAATTATTGCTAGCCTGTGGATTCTAGCACTTTATTTTATGAGCTTGAAGTTTCCACTCCACGCCAAAATCCCAACAGTTACTCACGTCTTATGTCGACATATATGAACTACAGTCAATACGACTTCATTTTCATAACTGTTGAAGGGATATCAGTAGAGATGGTGTCAGTGTGAGCCGTTTGTACGTCTTTTCCAAACCTCATGCTACTTTCACAGGATATCATCAAGACACTGGTTATACTTTAGAATGCCTTCGTTAGCTTATATTCGTTCGAGCTCTGCTACTGAAAATATAGACGAGTTGCAACTACATCTCTTCTGCGTACGCGCTCCGCTAATTAATTTCCGTTAAAAACAGGTGGCAGTTGGAAATCTGCCATTATTGCAAAAATTAAGTGCAATCTTTCAGAATCGCTGTTATCATCCCTTGAGAACACACCCCCAGAGAGCCCTTCATAGAAGTTTTATGAGAGTATTAGGCAGGGGAGTTCTGACCGAAAGTTCTCACTTCCATTTTACTTTAGAAAAAGAAGGACGAACATTTTGACTTAATAATTGGTGTCAGGATCACATCTAAATGAAAAAAATATGTTTGTGACTGAATTCTAGTTAGATTTCAATAATCTTTTTTTCTTTTTTTCACCCTCCCGGAAAACATAATTCTTATGTTCCTGTCGATTTAAATCTCGGCGACTTTCCAAACTGAAATGCTCAGTCTCATGACAAATTTGGAGCCGATTCTCGGTGAATCTAGTTTGACGCAAAATGCGCTGGACTTGCACCCGTAGCGATAACTGCTGTACAATCAGCCGATGAACTGTCAACCGTCAGCTGTTTGCCAGTGGAGTTCAGTACTTGCTCAAGGAAATGGGGAGCCATCTGCCGTCCAAAAACGGTAGTTAAGCAAGACAAACGACGTTATCAGACATGCGTCACTTCCACCTGTCTAGGAGTTCCCTGTGACCAATCGGAAACTGTGACCGCGTGGCATCTGGCACATGACACAGGTTCCTTTCGTCAAGCTACTAGGACGGGCGATTGGCACAAGTCAAGGTCCACATGAAGGCCGGGATAGAGGGTTACTGAACTCGTTCAAATGAGCGTAACTTCATGTCTTTATAGTGTTTGGGTTAGAAATAGGAGCGTTTGTGTTGCCTGATGATCTGTAGAAAGTAAGGACCACAGGCGGGTCTGGGCTGAAAAACTGGGTTAAGGACTCATAAAGGAAACTACTCACAAGGTTGCCAAAATCTCTTGGGTTGTAGAATATCATAAACGAGAGATTCAATCGGGTCTCTTGTGTAGACCAGAATGATATACAATTGAGTGTAGTTGTCAAGGATTAAGGACTGTTTACGAAAAAAAATTCACTTTTTCCTTGAGTGAAGCCGGACATGGAATCTATGTCTGTTTGCTCTAATTCTTGGATGAAAATAAAGTATGGTCAACCCATTTAGAAAAACACTGCTGGATTTCAAGTATCCGTGCAGAACAAGTTACATCATTCTATCATTTCTGAGCATCTCTTAACCTTGATGAGGCAGCTTCTTTTTATCCGAAATTATATGGTATTCGACTCACCTGTGATTAATTCTATGGCCTCCATCTACCTGTCAACACCCCTTACCATAATTTGCCCTCAACTAGAATCAGAGAGACAACTTTCGAGGAAAATTGTGAAATCCGAGAACAAACTGAATGATACAGTCCCCAGAGAGGGGAAAACTCATTTTGGTTCACACAGTTCGACTTTAGGCTCGGGAGGTCCAACATAAGCGATATATGGTATTATCAACAGATTATCCATCCAAACTGCCGAAACAAAAAAATTAAATACTATCAGGTATGAATTGTATTCTTACAAACTGCTATGAAGAATTGAGCGCACGATGAGCTGTGCTAACGGAAATAACACTGAGAACTAGAAGCTGGACTGCCAGAGACTTAACTATTCGTGATTCGCGATGGCATCACGGAGCACCTGTTCGTCTGATCCACTGATCTCTCGAATAACTTTACCATCTTTCAGGAAAATGAAAGTTGGCAAGCTGTTAATATTGTACTCCTTCACCAACTCCTGAAAGGGGGTGAGAGAGTGAACACACAACGTCGTATTCTGCTGCCATGCATCTGTATATAGAATAAAATGTGGGCTGTGCTTGATAAACTGGAAAACGATTTACAAGTTCTCTGGAACTAGACGCTTTCCGGCAAACATTCGATGCAAAAAACCGCCCGCCCGGATTTCCACAATAGTGGTAAAAGTATGAACACACACGGCTTTAGATTTGAATAAATTTCGGCTACCATCCTTATTTTTTACCTAGCCTCAATTTTGTGGTTGGACGAGAAAACGAGAAAAGGTTTACACAATAAATTACATCAGGAATAAGCTCCACCCACTTCGTTGTTATCAGCATTGACTTTGAAAAAAACAACGTCCGGGAATTCCGCTTCCATGTTGGCAAATATGGGGGAGATGAGACGGCATGGTGGACACCAGTCTGCATAGAATTCCACAACTATGAGACAGTCCTTTTTCTCCTCAATACACGAATGGAAATCCACCTAAAAAGTGAGAAGGAACGTAAGTTTGATATCAAGCGGTCATGCAAATTATCTAACGTCATAGTTGCTCACTTTGTTGTTCAACTTTTTCACCATTGTCCTCACTTGACTGACAGGTAAGACCTATGGGAAAATATGACCGTGAGCGAATTTCACACTTTTATTTAATGCATGCTGGTAACCGAACCAATCACTTAGCAGTCCATTTTTGGGGCTGCGATCGACGTACAAACCTGTGAGATGATCCCCATGGGCATTTGGTCAAGTTCACTCACTGTCCTTTGAGGAAGAAATTCTACAACATATCAAATATGCAGGCAGTTCTACACTTTAAAACAGCTTGATTTGTCCCGCTTGTCCCCTTCAGCCTTTCTAGTGCAGAGCTCGGGACGATGTGTTCCTAGGCGTTGTTACATGGTGTAATCAATTTACTGAATCATGTTTTCAGCCTCCCCCTCCCCACGACGCCAAATTGATATACAGTAGTTCAGACGAAAACCTAAAGAAATCAAAACGTCTTGAAAATATGGAATTCATTCAGCGTTGCATTTCAACGTTTACCTTTTGAGTTGATTAGCCACTAGCTTGTCATTCAAAGTGTTGTGATCCACCTTTGTAGTGGTACGGGTCCGCTGGAGGTCAAAATCGTGCACCACAAACCAACCCAATTTGAGGCAGTAAGCAGCTTGTTGAAGTTGAAGGGCATTCGAAAGCTTGGTTATATGGCCTAGATGTTTAATTTCAAGCCCATAGGTGTGCCACCAAGAACACCACGACCCACTGACTAGTTGATCTCAGATATATTTGTGCATCCATCGCCAGGCGTGACACTTTGCTACGTGACGTATTTAAACTTCACAGCTAGTTTAGTCGTTCCACATCAACATTTTGAGTTCGTATCAGTCAGCATATGTTTATTTCCCGGCACTCAAAAGAGAGAGGAACTGTACCCATTTAAATCTGGTATTGTTTAGAACTGATTTTTAACTACAGCATTACAGAGAACACTACAGAGTAGAACTATAAATAAAAGTGACTTCGAAATGCTACTTTCTGTCGTCCTCCTGCCTTTACTACTGTAGTTCGGGGAGAGCTGAACTAGGGGGTTTCATTTAAAACCAGATCAGGATGTATGGTTTTTGTCGATTGGCCTAGGTGACAGAAAAATGCGCAAGAATGTCAAGTAGCTATAAGAATAAAAACCCGTAGGCCCGGCCGATTATCAATAACATCGCTCAGTAGTCACACTTAGATTGTTTTATTTAGCGGTGGGGATGGAGAGCAACCGTATTTCTCTCATCATTTCAGTGTATTTGATAGATTCTTATGACTAACTCTCCAGCAATGTGAGTCGCAAACCACGCGCTTTTCTCCATCATCGTTGACAGCAATGCACCAGCAATACATACTGGTGCCTAACAACCGAACGAGGTGGTAGGCACACCATATAGAATCCTCTGTAATGCGCCCATTAGAAATCTGCTCGCGAGAAAACGCTAAAAAAAGACCAGTTACAAGTGTGTACATTTGTCACTATGGTAATTACCTTAATACAGATGCCTATAAGCAACCCCTGGTTGCTACAACTGTCAAGAAATATGATATGAGTAAAATAATATGCAATCAATGACACAGTGATTAATTAAAATGTTAATATTTTGTTTCGCCGTCGAATCGCAGTCACCATGGAAGTAATCAAGAATGTATACAAAGTTTATAGCATCCATCCAGATATTTACAGGCATAAAAAATTTTGCAAGGCGTTGTATAGCGTAGCAAAGCTATGTTTACATGAATATACGAAAGGGGTGTACGTGAGTTGGTGATAGATCTAACCGACAGTCTATTTTGGCTACCCAAAAAGCTACTTTACCCGGAGTGTGTGGCCAAGATATGAAAATAATAACGCTAGATTGAGTATACACTAATAAAGGGAATCAAGTGGAACAGACTGACTAAGAATTGTTCTCTTAAAAGTAGTTCGTCATTGGCCCAGGTCAGCGAATAAATAATAATCCCAACTACGGTTGTCCGGGGGTCTTCGTTTGAACGGTTCTCACATCATAAATTCCGAGGATAGTCTGAAATGTTTTGATACCAGAGTTAGCACAGGAAACTCGCTAATGATCTCTGTAAGCGCTTGCGGAATCAGAAGGGAAAATCGAAGCACGTGACAACGTCTGTGTTGTATGAAATTGTACAAAAGCGCATTTTCGTAGTTTTCCGTATTCAGACAAAAACGTTGAAGCAACTGACGAAGTACGTAATGTTACGATGGAAGCAAAAGAAAGATACGAAACACCACAGCAGTCACGGAACACGTGCGACAATCTCGAGTTGTTTCACAAAACTTGAACAATTGATACAGCTGCAGAATTACTTTGCACGATAATGAATGGGTATTATGTACATCGCCATAAACTTTGAGTGCTTTGCTTGGGATTGAGTTGGAATCAGAAACAGCTGTACGCCGTGACTTTCACCCCCTGTTTATTAACCGTGACTACGGGAAATATGACGATGGCCACAATGTGGATACTGACAAGAGATCAAGACACAGATTCGGGTTGCAGCAGGGGGTGAGCTCACTTTCTGTCTTGTCTCACTCATATTTCCGGGTCACATAAGTCGCGGGCGTTTTATCGCCGTCACCTTAAGCAAACCAACACCGGATAAAAGTGATGACGAATGACCTTAAAGTGTGACACAGGTTGATTCGCATCCTCAGGCTGCGCGATCCTTAATGATGTTTAGCACGGCTGGAAAGTTGACTACTGATAGTAGACCAAGTCTCCACACGCCCAGAGACTCACACAACAAAGAGATCGAACGGCTAGTCGTACTCGATTGGCCAGTTTAGCGATTTGGAATGGCATTACCACCATTCTCTTGCAATCAGCACCACTCTAGGCATAATCCGTCTGATCAACGAACACGCAGAACCTCGGCTAAACATGCTAATTCCAGTTTGGTCATGTGTTAAATTTCTATCCCTTTTGGCATCCCAGAGAACTTCACTGAAAACAAATTGATATTTTCTGCAATGATGATACATGCTGGAGTGTGGTCTGCCGAATTACTTACATTTGCGTTCGAATGCTTTTTGATATGTAAATTCTCCCTCACTGAAACCGAAAGCGCAGTGCACTGATTACAATCACTTTGTTACCTCGAGCCTACCTTTATGGAAAATATTGATACTGAGCTGCATTGATGGATGATTCAAGTTCATTTGTCTTAATTATCACTGTGATCAATGCTTGGTCAGCCAAACTGCTTCGCTGAGATCCTTCACGAATATTTACAGAAAATGCATGTGTTGATCCTATGCGTATTGTCACCCAGTCGACTTTTCTCATGTTGCCAATTCGCAGTTGCCGATCGATCAGTTCAGACTGTTGCAATTGCATTCCCATCACTCACCGGGAATCGCCGTGCTGTAAGGCGTAAACCATCTCATTCGCCAATTCTACAGATTTTGAGCTGTGTGGTGCCACTCGATTCGATTGTGTTTTCAAGTGTCGACTAGTTGGTCAGGTGGGCTGAAACAGCCTGCTACTGATGGACATTTGATACAAGGTCAGCATGGTGTTGAAGTTAGGACCATTGACTTCTTTACAACTGAAGTTGTAAGTTTCAGCCATAAATCGCAATGTGAGTCAGAAATATATCGCAACATCAGAAGGAGTGCATCCCCTCATTCGTCAGCGGTAATAATTTACCCTTATCTGATTCCCGCGGTGGCCTTTCTGGAACAGCCTGAATCAAATTATATACTCTTCAATTGGTAAAGCATGTGCAACTGTTTTGAGTCACCCTATTTTTAGTCCAGGATCTTCATTCCGTCGACGCTTCTGATAGCGAAAAACTCCACTGAATGGAACTCTTACAACTGGGTGTGATTTTGTTGTTGCGACATCATCGCCACAATGAATTTTTAAAGGTTCACTCGTTCCTGTGACACTAACGTGTTTCTTACGCCAGTTGATCTATGTAATAGTTCATCCGCTGATACGAAAGCGAAGAGTTGAATATCACCAATTCCAACAGCTTGCCAAAAGCTACGATGGTAATGTGAAATGGCACACACTGAGCGTGCTCTATTAAAGTCACTTCAAGTGCGGTAGCTCGTGTAATGCAGTGAAACATGAAGCTACATGAAATACCATTTAGTGATCTTGCACCTTTGTGTTTCCGGAAGGACGAAAGACAACGTAGTTGATCATCACAGATGTAAGCAAGAATAGTTTTGGATTTGCACTGCAACTTACTGGCAGACAGAACAAAAATGTGACATTTTTCAAATGTGATTAGTCAATTCGTGAAAATCTAGAAGCACTGATTAACCGGTCTTCGAAGTGAGTGGCGAGAAGCCACTGACAGCAACTGGAGTAAAAATCGTGCAAATTCCGAATGTGCTGGAGTACAATCAATCTTTTTAATAAAGCAAATCCAGTTAGTCCCAAAAGATCCTAGATTCTACGAAATTTCTAGAAAATACATAGTCTCTGACTTCTTTCGTATTTGAATTCCCGCCTAAGCTGAATTAAACTTCCATCAAGTCGCGCAACCGTATTTGATTTTGCATAAGGTTTTTACGAAAAAAATGTATTAATTTCCAGGTCGACCGTCCACTTTAGTTGGTCCTGTTGTATCCCGACTTCCGAATGTCTACCATGTTTGTCTCCGGCTCTTACTGCCCACTGGAACAACTGATGGTGATGTATGCACTCGTTCGACTGCTGGGGACATTTCCCAACCGGTGAGCTTCACTATGCAACTCTGCAACTAGGAGCTTTGACGACAGAGCCCCCGACACAGTCTTCGTTCGACTTCAGTGTTCTACTGTGGGTGCCCCTTTGACAGTGTTTCATTCACATACATATGTGCCTACCACATGGAGGCTTCTACCGCAATCATGAAAACACAACAACGGAAGCAAAATGACGAATACGGCGGAAAGTGGATTTTTTCATTGAGAATGGTACTACCAAAGTCACAACAGAATGTGTCACTTATCTAAATGAAGCCCAACTAGTTGCTAAGTCTGAACGGTTTATTTTGACTTTTATTAAACCACTTGGCCAGTTTAGACAAATAAGTAATCTCGATAGGTGATCTTGGACACGTTGTCGACTATCAGGTGGGTAAAAGTCTGCGTTCGCTTCCAGGCAAGCCCAATTTCCTCCGAGAGCGTTACTCAGTCACGACGGCAACAAACCTCAGTAGTGTTGGTCGGGCTTGCGTAGAGTCGATGATGATGACCCACGGATGTAAGAAACAGCTCGCTCTCTTTCGAATAAATTCCCGATCGAAGTTATTACTGGATAGAACAAGAAAGCGGGAACAAGAGTGTGTCGAAAAACACTTGGAAAACAGAAGTCTTAGCAGTACCCTGAGATAACGTAAAGTATAAACATTTTTACCATTGCAAGGAATCAATATATATATATATGTATTTGTTATGCTTCTTATACCGTTTAATAAATCTCGAGATGTTGAACCCAAGAAGCGTGTTACCTGCGGGCTGTACAGCTCTTGCACGTGTTCCCTTGCTAGGGGGCAATAAAGAAGTTAAAGAGAGACAAATTCAGGGGCAGATACATATTCATGCACCATGGGGTTTGCCTCTCCGAAACTAACCACTGAGACAAGCAGTACTTCCAAGTAGGCAACAGGTCATCACAGGTTAAGGGCTGACAAATTAATCTTGAAATGGCAGAGCTGAAATTCACATGAATTCGCACCGACGAGCTTGAAATTGCATTCGGGATTCATATTCAAGCGATTGCGTCCACGACTACGCCCTATAATTTCTTGAGAAAATTTTCACTATTGATAACGTATAAAATCCTCGTGATATGATCGGCTCATTCATCCACTTTGGAAAGCGATGACATTCACAGTTGTCCACCCCAAGCAAAACCCCTGAAGAAAAAAGTGCCTGTAACAGGCGACACTCTTGGATGCTTGCTTTAAGATTCTTATAGAAATTTTGACCCTATGAGAGGAAATTACAGTTGCTCAATCTCTTCAAGTGACTTAGTACGTCGACGGAAATGCACTTCATCTTCATCTAAGCAATTTGAACTATGCTTACTAACAAGCGGAATTTAATGCTTGCACAAAAAGGTTCAATGTGATAGACAACTATCTACATACATACGTTCTGGAAGGCAATTATCGTCTGTGATCATGGGATTCAGCTGATGCGTCAATATTCCTCGTGGATTCCCCCTGATTCTCAAGTCACAAAACCGGTACACTGATTCAGTCCTCTTTCAGGACAACTGAACAACAGCACTTTTTGAACCAACTGGTTATACTGTCATATACACCGTAAGACATACAAATGACATACAACACCAGAGTCATTGATAACAGTATTAGAGCCGTGCGTAACACAGTAAGATGTCTTTTACCTGTGCTCGGTTATCGTTAAGTAAACTGAAAATCCAAAACCGACTGATGTAGACTTCATAGAGCAGGATATGAATATTACTGTATATTGCTAAGGAACAGAATAGGAAATTCGTCTCACGACATAAATGACAGCGCATTGTGCTTGGGAGAACGCCTCAGGGGTCGCACGACAGGCTACCAAAGCTTTTTGGAACATTGCACCCGTCCATTCTTCAGAGTCTTCGTGATAATTTACTTATGCTGACGAATGCCGTGTAACCGTTGATAAATGTACATCGTATTTTGGTAACTGGACGAAGTGCCTGTCTCAGCATTCTTTGTCAAATCGTATAGAATTCTTACTAATTGTGAATGATCACATGATTGTTCCAAACGTTTCACGAGCTCCACAAATTACCCGATGATTTCCAGGCGATGGTCTTTAAGTATTTTCGAGGGACAGTAATTGGAGAAAGTGATCTACTCTAAAAACAACTATTATCCTGATTATAACTAGTCAGATGAATGTGGCAGCAGGCGACCTCATGCAGTTCGGGTTCAAATTACATATTCTCAATCTAAATTACGCACACGATGAGTTCTATCCATGGCAAAATATGGTATAGAAAGTTTTTCCAAAACCTGTGGAACCTGCTTTTCTAAATGCGATTTTCTTAGCTTAACAGTATTCCCAGAGCTGGGCCCTACGGACCATCAGACACTTATGTGAGATCCAGTGCAATTCCGTCCAAGCAGATGCGTGTGTAATTTGGCCCAGTTGAAGTTTTCCAAAACACCGATTAGTTATCTGCTCACTACATTCAGTGGTCCCGGAGTAATGCGACGGTGTGTAGCTTCAGTAGATCCTTCAGCGTAGAAAACATGGAGAACCGCTTTGACTGTTACTCTTCGGAGCTATCATTCAGGACCGATAAGTAACGGTGCGGTTAGTAGGAGTGCTACTCCCCTCGGTCTGTCAACGCGTCAGCATGTAACGACACTATCTTCATTCATTTAACCCAGCATAGAGGCTATTTATGGATCTCATAATCGAACATTCGTGGCAGCAGATATACAAAGTCTCCCACTGGATTAAGTGTATCACAATGCTAGAATTTATAGCTCCGGAAATGGGTTGATGGATGCCCTCAAACAACGCTGGAGAAACCTTACTCACTATGTTATTTGGGCGTACTTCCAAAATTCCCTAAAGCGTTCTAAGGTTAAATACTCGTTGCATAGTGTTCCGGTTATTCACAAATGTCGTAACGAGCTTGAGGCCCATGTTTTTATCGAACTTTCTTTTATCTTTTTGTCTCCCTGTCATTTTCTCCCAGGAATATTCGGATAACTCAGGAGTATGCTTCCTCACCGTATTTGTGGCCTGCTGCCCAAAATTGTCATTCAAGTAGCCGGAAGCGGAGATATCTCGAAAGAAATGGATGGCTTTACAAGATTGTCGTGGGGTCTTTCCTTGCTGCCATTTCGGGCGGAACCTTCCGTTATGAGTGGTTACTTGACTGAACGACATTGTTAGTTGGTCTGTTGGCTTGTGTTCTGATCAGTCAACGGACATGTAGCCCTTGGCCTCAAAGTCTTGGCACCCATGAACTGATCGATGCATGAGTGAGCCCTGTCCACGAAATTCCACTCCGTGACTTCGTAGTGTCTGTCTCTGTTTTTAGTAGTCCGCTAGTCGCCTTCATCTGAGTACCCCGATTAACCTTGCATTCAGTAGTCCCCAGATTAAGTTTAATCCTATCTGTAATGGAGTGCTATGTTGCCAAGGCTTGTCTTCTATGCTTGAGTCTGTGTGTCAGATTTTTTGTAAAATTCAAGGTAACCCTTCAATAAAAATTACTTGACTAGTTCAGACATGCTTTACAAATAAACGACATAATCAACCTGGTTCAACGACAAATTAAACCAACCATTTTGCCGACAACTGTACAGAACAGCACAATGTAGACAATTCTCAAACAAAGGAACACCACTGTTAGAAGTCCGCGGAAGGGAAAGTGTAATAACACTAGCGAACAAAAGCATGTCATACTAGTACTGAACAAGCTGGATACAACTGTATAAAGGCTAATCGGTCATGACCCCGCTTCTGGCCTCCTCAATTGAATCAGCACAACAGTCAAGAAAGTACAAGCAAAGCAAATGAAAGTCAGCAAGCAGCATTTACGATACATTATTTTACGAGTCAGAACTTACTGTCAACAACGATGACTAACTTCTAAATGTGCTACACAAAGTTAACATACAAAAGACAAAAACGTGCATTTGTGCGGCCGCACAGCACTGCTCACCTCAATCAAGCTCAACATCGCCAGAGACAAAAAGAACGTGCTTCACACAAAACCACGAAACAGAAAAGCCTATGCAAATCGTTGGTCCTCTGGGTGGACTTCGAATTAGGCACTCCAGCTACGAGGGGCAAACATACCAAGAAGTGAAAGGGACTCTAACGAGAAAAAGGAGGGTATCCTAGCAATAGTGGTCAACGCAAAACTATGGATCCGATACATATGCACAATTCCAGTAAGAAGTAAAACGAAGCAAAACTACAGCGATAGGTGAAAGAATTATCCAATACAATATTTTGAAACAACAACTTAAAAATCAAACTGGCAGGAAAGACCTATTACCAGCATTAGACCTGTTGGTTGACAGGAGGTAGAAAAGGCTGGCAACTTGAGTACCCCCCAGAAGAAAGCAGACACAAAATAGACATTCAACTACAGTGGCAACCATAAACGAAACCAATGATAGCACCCTAGTGTCATTCGGGAACTCAGAGCACCAAAGCACTGAATAAAAAGGAAGCAGATTTTTCCAGAGTGCTCCAGATCAACAGATATCCGAGGAGTTTAATTAGTAGCAGCTTGGGTACACCTGTGTTAGCAACAACATGTGGAAAACACGGTTAGAAAATAGATGTATCCCTTCGAACCACAGGACTTGAAACCACTTACCGCCACACCGTGATCACCAGCTGTGATCAAGTGATTCATCTAGTAATTGAATATTCTCTATGTGTTTGCTCCGCAACTTGAGTCACAAAACCAGTGCATTCTGATATCGGATTCTGTTCTTCTTTTAAGACATTTTGATGCATCCACTTCATACCTGGTCACATGGTACATACTCACCGTAATACATTCAAAATTATGCCGCTGATTGTGGCTCATAACTGTACTGGAGCCATGTGGATTGTAGCCTTCTATTTACACGTGGTTGCCATGGTGCTCTGTGAAAATGAAGTACAAAGACGCTCTACATCAATCATTCCCCACTAAAAGGCATAAGTTAGACTTTTGTGCCACCCAGGTCAAACGCAGTTATAGTAGCATTCGAACTATTAGGAAATTAGCCATAATTATTCACGAAAACGGCCAGCATCCATCGAACAAGACAGAACTAATGTCGGATACCACGCAGGCAAAGAACGCCACATGGACGTAACAGCAACCTTATGCTGTGTGTTACGTCTAGACAATATACAGCGATATCTCAAAAATCGTGCCAAATGAGATATGGAGCGGCCTTTTGCAACACCTTCAGCTGAAGCAGTTCACCATAAGCAGCAGCTCATCTGGAATTAGTTGAGCCTCCCGTTACAAACAGATTAGTGTTCAAATGAGGGTATCTGGCGGTTGTCACGAGTCTTTCTAGCTTTCTCTCGTCAACAGTTCAAAGCGAAACGTTATGCAGTTCTTTTGACTCAGTCAAAGACCTGTCTATGCCTCTATGGACTCCCACCCCACCTCCTAACTCAATAAGATTCGGTCAAAAGTGCCTGACTGTAGGAGAAGCAAGACGCACTTAGTGAGCAGCCGGACGAGAATACTGAATGTGAAGACAGACTCTACGCAACGAAAGCTGACGAGTGAGGCGGGCGTCGGTAACTTGGTTATGCTGACCGCTGTATTTGAATATGTTTTAAAGCCTTCTTTCATTGAGAGGAACGCAGTGTGAGTATGGGGATCTCCTTGCTAATTTCCGTTGGCAGACACTTGATCAAACAACTAAAGAAGAGGTAGAATCAATCGAGTGGGAGAGCAGGGTTTATTGTAACCAAAATTCATTGATAATGGGTCGGGGTACTATGCGGAACTGACCAGGGGTTTCACACCCATTTGGAGCTAAAATGGATTTTCTGGCCATCCGATTATCCATGTCCGTATAAAACGCCTTTTGAATAGAAGACCGAAGCTTGTAATTACTTGCGACAAAGGTTTCAGTACTGACTGACATAACCGGCCAATTAGGTTTAAAAGCTCCTGCCAAGTTGATTTGATGCCTTGCATAGAGTACTTGGGCTAAAACTGAATTACTGATGGCATACTGTTTTCCTTTGGGAAAACCAACAAAAATGTGTACGGATGTATACTTGAAAATCTACGTCGTTTTCCGACCATTAAGCTGTCTCCATAGGAACCGGTAAACTGAAAACACAAAGTCCACTTAATAAGAATGCGTTTTGTCTGAATCATGCTTACAGCTGAACTGAGAACAAGTAGCCGAACGAAGGAATCTTTTTAACCTCTTGGTACCATGCTTCCATATATATACATATATATATATATATATGAAAAGTCCAGACGAAAAATGTACAGGCATTCGGTTGATCAAAAGGCATGGAGCTGAAGACTGAATGGACGGTTGGATTACCTGGAATGAAGTTGAGAATCAGGGTCACAAGGATTGATCTGAAGTCCTTCCAGAATATTCTAGCCAATGACAGTAGGCCATAACATGCAAAGAACTAGAACCAGAAGACTAGACTTAACACAAATCATAAGGATGCTGAAAATTCTTCGACAGCTCAGGACCGGTTTCACCCTTCTTGGGCCTCATCGCTGAAACGTAGTCCCAGAGTTTCCGTCAACATCATGCTCTCCTTGAAACTAATTTGCACGAGGTTCGAAAAATACACTGATTTGTGTGCCGATCTGGTTCTCACGGGAGACATCGAAATTCCAACCGAATATCTCGATTACCACATTCTTCAGCTGAATGTGCTGCACAAATGCCGTCTGATATTTCGGCTGGTGTAGTTTCTTGGACACTACTCACTGACTCACTGCTGACATCATCTAAATGAAACACGAGGCGGCCTTGTGCAGCACACGCAGCTGAAAAACTTTACATTCATAAACTTTACATTCAGTATGATTCAGGTGGTTCTCCCATAGAAACCATATTCGTACGCAAATGAGAGTAGTTGTGTAATCAAATGTTTTGAACTCACGAGCTACTTTCATGCTTAACAGTAGATACTGCCACAGAATCTTTCTGGTGTCCTGCGCCTATGGGATTTGCCAAAATTAAACTTTCAAGCCTTCACAACTATTTTCGATAGCCAGGAAAACGTATGCTCGGCCGTGCACTTAGACAACATTTTCATCATCTGTCAGATAGTAAGAGCCCCAGAGGAGCAAGAAAACTGATAGGCACGCATAGAGGTGACCTAAGGAGGTAGTTGATCCTTCAGATTTTGGCTGAACGCCGGACAGCTGGTAAAAGTCAAGTGGGGATAACCAATGTTAAATGTATTTTTGAACTTCCTTGTAGACCTCTGCGTAAACGTCTGGCTGATTGAATCACCTCTGAAAGTCAGACGTAAGCATTGTGGTTCTCCTATAAATTCGGGGTTAGGCACTTTCGGCTTTCAGTCAGCTTCCAAAAACCTAACAGGGTAGTAATTACCGCATAGTGTGTTAACAGGGTGTCAGTTTCATCTGAGGATATCTCCTATTTGCCTGTTTTCGTTGCTTCATTTAACAGAAAACAATTTTCCGCACACCTTTCCTTGTATGCTCCAACCTTCTCCATCTATGCAGGGCTACACGTAGTTTGTCCTACCATTCCGCTTCATGCTCAGGGGTTTCCGATGGTTCAGCTTATTTCAATACTTTCGGACTAGCCATTAAATCATTGATTCTATCAAATTTCCCCACCTTACCCCACCCTTACACCTAATATTGAAATGTGGAAACGTTTTATCGTCCTCATAGGATGTAATATCCTGCATTGTCATGAAGACATCAACCTGTAATGACAGAGGAAGAAAGCATTTTTACTATGTCGTCTGATAATGATAAATTCGATTTCCTAGGTTAGCGTATCTCCCGAGTAGATAGCATGCAGATGATATATTAATTTTTATGACTGCATTGGACGAAACCGTTAGAATGTATGCGCCGCTAGGTCACTGGGGCTCATAGTACACACTGCGTCAATATTGCCACAGTACGTTCGAGCCGATGATACAACTAGAAAGGACAGTGTGTGTAAACACATCGAGGTAGTCACTTTCATTGCTAAGAACTTATTTGACTATCAGAGTAAACCAGTCTATGCACACCTTCAGGTTCTTTTTCCCCAGTTAATGTTACTGTATTTGGTAGACTTGATTATGGGACCTAGTTGTTCAGAGAAGGTCGTGATAAAGCACCATCTACCAAACTGTGCACGGCTACAATAGAGGCTACTCAAAAGCACCTTCTTGTGATGCATTTGAAAGACGAAACCATCAAAACAGCTTGATTGTCATTCGTGTACTGAGACTGTTGTTTGTGCAAGTAAATATGTGAACTTTGTCCTGAATTTCGGAAGGAAACAACTGCATTCCTCAGTCGAAAATCTATCGGTACAGCCAACATAATTTCTTCTAAATGTCAAAATAGACTGCACCCTTTCTAAATTTCAGATTTCTCAAGCTACTGTAGATCTGATAAAACAAGCCCCATTCACAAAATTTACGAATCGTATTGATAGTTGTCCTCAGTGCATAGTAATCCCCCAATGTACGGTTTGGAAGAAAACCTCTGTCCTCTGTTGGATGTGGCATTCCAATGTTAAGTCGTACAGATGAAGAAAAATACTGTGTACTCATCAGGATGGTCGTTTCCTTCAATGGGGACTTCTTTTTTGGGTACCGTTGTTTCGGGGCAGCAGAGGTATTTTGTATGGGGAGTTAAGACAGCGACAAGCCAAAAACTTAGAATCACTTCTCTAAACCATATGGCTAATGAGAAACTCTCCTCTGAAACTGTTGCAATATTTGTATGGAATCCGGGCGCAGGAGTGTGTCCAGAGAATATGGTTAGAATTCGACTAGATTACAGGAAACTGCGTCGCTTCCCCAATTAGCTTAAAGTGTGCTTCCTTGTCAACCGTCAGTTTCAAGTTTCGGGTACTTGAAGCTGTGGGCCTTGAGCGGGAAAGACAATTTGAAATAATCCAGCAGAAAACAGCCAGCCGTTCCTTCGTGTGTGTACTGGTTGAATGAAGTCAAATCATACTCCTCTGTATACTACAACATTTAGCCACCTCAAGATTCCGGAAGATCCTGCCATTGTTAAACGAACGGGGGGGGGCGATAAACATGACAAGTTCATTAACGGCGAATTTCAAGGACGTATCTCCTGATATAATTTCGAACTGTGAAAATGTATTCCTCAGGATCTTGCGTTCTCATGGCAATACCAACCACAGTAAGTCGTACTATCTGAAGGGTACAGTGGAGTTCACTCGTCATGGTCTATCGCTAGCCCTTTAGGATAACCATATTTTTATGTGATGCAGGTAAAACCAGTGGAATTTTTTCGTGGGAGGAAAACTGTTAAGAGATACCAAATTTTCCATCTATATGGGATAATTTTAATCCGGTGAGATATGCCTGATTCCCTCGCATCAGCTGTATGCGTATTATTTAGAATTTATTACAAAATAGAGAGATCAAATAGGCAGTAAACTGTTCGCTGCTGGTCGCAAGTGAGCCTTTTTTCATTTGAGCGCTTCAAGTAATTGAAAGATATTGAGACCAGAAACATAAGCAGCTTGCAACACAGGTAAAAATAAGCTGCTGTCTGAGTTAGTTTGCCCGACCATAATCTCCGTGCAATGCTATCACAACTTGAAGTCAGTGGCCATGCCTCCCCATGTACAGTTTTTACACAACATCCAGGGTGAGCAAATGAGTTTTGAGTATTTTGCCTGACAAGGAATCACATACTAATGCATGAGATCATAAGAGCATAACTACACAAAAAAATCCGCTTTTTACCCTATATTCAGCCAATAGCTCTCATGTTCTTCGGTTTCGTAATTGCCAGTCGTTGAGATTAAATCATAATCAAGAGGGACCCTGAAGCTAGCAGAGTAAAATTTAATGAGCCGCCGTAACTCAACTGCCAGTTGTTGGTTCTCTTCTCCTAGCTTGGTTGTATAAAACGGGATTTCTAACTTTATTACCTCCTTTCCGTAAGAATGCCCAATGTTCTAGTTTTTTATCTGAACTCTAGCCATTTTCTGACCTTCACCAACAACTTAACAACACATTATTGAAATTGAGTGCCTAGTTCAGTTCAGTCTGGTCAGCGTGTTATTCCTTTATGTTGATACAGTATGCACTTTAAATAGCTGTACTGTTTGTACTTGTTTGCAAGGGTCCGCTTTGGGAATCTGCTTTAATTAACTCGGCTAACAGAAGTCGGGATGACTCTATGATTTAAGGTTTTCATTACTGCAGTTACGACATCGCTTTTGTTGGTAAATATCCGTCTGAACGGTTCGAAGTTTATTCCTTCGTGCGTACTCAGCATGGCCCACTCAACTGCAGGAAACCATAAATATTGGTTTGGTTATAATTCCACATCTCCACCTTCCCTGATTTAGCTGCCAGCCTGTCGGTTCTTTGGCAGTCAATTTTGCTCAAAATGGCACTTTCTTGCTACTTGCAACATCTGAGTAGCTACGAAAATGCTTGAAAACATCTTACACATTGAGCGACGCAGCCTGTTCCAGGATCGGCCCGTGGTGAAACATAGCTCCCAGACAACCCTTTATCATACGTACCATTACACGTATCTTCGAAACCATCCACATAATCGTAAAATGCTATTCTGTAAGAAAAGAACATCAGTCAGTTTAACGTCAATTCGATGGCCAAAGCAGTTGCTTATTAGATCAAACTGTACTCTGCATAGGTAATCCTTCAGGGGATTAAACACTGCATGGTTCTGCGTAAACCTTACGATGTATCTTCAGTCGCGGATGGCAGCGGCCCGAAACTCTGTTGGAAACTACTCCTGTTCTTGCATGAAACCGCCTCGGCAGGATGAAAGTACGGTTCACACTAGCCATGCCAAAGTGGAATCGTCTGGATGGACTCTCACTAGAGGAGCCCATGCTTAAATAGTGAGTTATGAACTTAGGCAAGATAGCTAAGAATACTACTCCAGCTTCTCCGCTGTGTCTCTGTACTAAATTCGTACGTTTGGACTGATTACAGATTTTGCTAGTAAACTACTTGAACTTGAATATTTTGGAGCTTCACCACGATGTTTTAAATTCTTTCAGCCTAAAAGAAACTTCACTTTTGGTCATGAAGTACTACACTGATGTGTTTTTAATCTGCTTTTAAGCTGTAATAGGATACAACAGAGAGATGCTGCAAAAAGGCTTTTCTGAACATTTTTCTTATCTCAAAAGATCTCCGTAATACGAAGGCATGATTCGATATAGAGAGTAAAATTTTTCTACTTGTTAGTCTTTTTCATTCTATGCTCCAGTGTCAAGGATTGGGTGAGCCCTGAAACGGACGGGAGTCTGTTGAACCAACGATAATCAACTCACATGCCCGCAGAACATCTTTCCACAGATTGCAATGTACAATCAGTCTTTGGTTGAGCAACAGCACCTAAATAAGCAGCCCATAGAATGCACAGAACTGTGCTTACTCGTGGTCACCGTTGTCCCCATCTATAAAACTTCGGAATAGCCACCCCTGTGCTTAATGACCACCTATCGCAAACTCCATACGATTCAGGTGTATCTCCTCCTGTAGATCCTATGATGGCTTGGGGAATTATTTGAGATAGTCATGCAAGGCACACAGGAGATGCATGATTTTCGTCCTAGTAGGCCAACGGACAA
Source organism: Clonorchis sinensis (assembly GCA_003604175.2). NCBI lineage: Eukaryota > Metazoa > Platyhelminthes > Trematoda > Opisthorchiida > Opisthorchiidae > Clonorchis > Clonorchis sinensis. The sequence continues at coordinate 125,251,789 of CM030370.1, read as the reverse complement.
AGCATCGGGAGGATAGGTGCTACCATCACTCATGACTGAAAAGAATGTGCTGTGCGACGAGGCACTGTTCCCATTGATTTTCAGTGCGAAAAATATGCATGCCACATAGTTCATGTTCTGTAACGCGAGGTGCGCTCGAAATTGGTTGAATTTTTGCTGCTTGGCCTGATAACATTATTGTGCGGCCAGTCACTAGTATGGTCGACCTTACGACCGGGGCGCTATGAGTAATGTGGTAGCGTAAGATTTATTTTGATGTTTATTCGCTGAATTAATAATTTTACTCGAATACAGTGCACTTCTGGTGGTGTTTCCACCAACTGCACATACTCGAAATCAGAGCCACTTATTTGCCACTTCCAAAATCGACGCCTAAGAAATGTCATTGATTACTGCGCCACAAAGTGAAAGAAGCAAAGCCGACGGCATCACCTCGATAATTTGAAAAAAATCGAGTGGAATTTAACTGATTAAGGATTTTTCAAACGTTACGTTCTTCTTGTCCGTTAAAAATGGGCGTTTGGTACACAACACAAACTTTCTAGTTATCATTCCTGCAACTCGCACACTGAAAACTTATTTTGGAGTTTTGATAGGACAAACACACATTTAAGCTGTGCAAAGAGAAGTATTGTCTCGGATTAGACAGTCGTCATTTTGGTTATAATAAGATGTAAACCAACATTTCTTATGGGGGCGCTATAGGAGGCTCTAGGAAGATAGTGCCAACTTGGGCGAATGGGGTTTTGGGGACAACATAGTTGTCGAACAAACTGTGAATATATGGTGAGCTGACAGGTCGATTCTTTCTGTGATCAGTACATCATACGAAGATCATTTTTCAAACCTTTTCCGTGTTAACTCTCGACTTGCTTTTCATAAGCTGGTAGACTGTTGTATATTCAGTCATCCTGCTAGCCTTCGTCTACGTGCACAGATCTCACAAGAGAGACATCCATTTGGAAAAGAGCACTGGCCTTTCCCAGAGGTAGCCACCCTTCGGAAGTATCACACACTGGGTCAGGCATGGCAGAGGATCTCGTTTTTTGCGCTCCAGGGAAGTGGTCTCTCTTCAGGGAAGTCTCTCTGGAGGTACTAGTGAATCACATTTTGCATCGCGTTATAGAATGCACTTTACTACCTGTTTCTGTTTCGTTTTATGAGATGCGAAGTGGGGAACGCGTTCTGCGTAAAGAGCTGGGTAGGTTCTCGGGTGACAAACTTGAGAATCACTAGCGCAGTGTAACTTGCAGTACTTTACCCAATAAGGTTGAGAGTCATCCTTGTGTATTCAGCTACCATCACACGGTAAGATAACTCAGTCCCTAACAAGTATTGATTTAGGTGATATTTCAGTCTCGGCATGACTAGTTAACCTCTAGTTTACAATGGGAACGTAATTAACTTCCCATCGCTCACTTTGCCTATTAATTTCGAAACGGTTAGTGGCTTGTTTCCAAATGTGCAGCAACATTAAGCTGTGTTAAACTCGTTCTCAATTTTAATTAAATTTCTGTACATTTCATCATTAGGTGATTCCTCGTCCGTTTTGTGTTTGAATAAACTACAACTGTATGCACAACCCTGTTTCAATACACGTGTGTTCTCAAGAGTTTGTCTCCAGCATTCACGCTCACATCTGTCAAGTTCGATCGAAACCTGGTTCACTGGTCCCGAACTCGGATTATATTAGTGCTGACTTGTGAGTCTTGACATTCGCGGTCATTCCGTGAGCTCTCGGTCATCACTTTTGTCGGTTTTGGGCCAATGTCCCCTCTGAACGCTCTTCAAAAGTAGCATTTCGATTACTACGTAGTTAGCCCGCTGGGGTCTTTGTAACAAAATGACAGCATAATCAACACTCACTTTAGTTGACCTCACTGTCAATCATCAGCGTATGATGCCTTATTTATTGTCTTCCATAATATGCTACCAATGCCTGTTACCGAGTGCAGTATATTGCTGTCTACATTTCAGCTAGGAAAAATAAATGCCAGTAAAAGATGTTGCTGTGTGTAGACTGTTTGTCCTTTAAGGGCTGAGTGCACGGATTGCTTGTCCACCAAAGTGTTGAAAGTACATCTTTCGCGGTGTAAACAGAGACAACACATCTTGCTGAACTTCAGATATTCAAATATTGGGTGAGTAAAATCCGTTTGGTCCTTACCACGCGTAAACGAAAATCGCCTGCGTTAAGAACCAAGGTAAAAAACTAATTGGTTATATCCATGGCCATGCGTTGGGGCGAAGAGGAGATAAGAAACCTAGAGGATCCCGAAACTCTCGAGCGCTTAGGTCTGAATGCCGTGGGTGCAGTTGATGTGTTTGTTCAGCTTTGTTGCGTGTTCAGAATTGGAAGGCTGCAAAGGTAGCAGTTGGTTTTGGATACAGTTAGTTCAGTGTATTTGCAGGAGTGACCTGACACACATCTGTTCTTTCGTATCAGCTGATAAATTTGACACCTCTGTGGTTTGCCCACTATGTATATCCCAGCTGGTATTCCACCGGTAACGAAACAGTGATGTCAAGATGGTTCACAATTGTCCTGCGCACAAAAGCCCTCATCTTAACATCTGTGCTGTATAACAAAGCAGCACAGATGATTTTGTCGGACGTGCATCCCATACTGGGTAACGTCATCACGAACCTACCGCTCAAGCGAAGCGGTGTCCTGACTCATGACGTGAAATAGGGTTTCGTCTCTGGAAGATGCTGGTCTTCAGACAGCTGTCACTATACACTGCTGTTCATAGTAGACCTAGTGTTAATTACGTGACGCAATTACTGATGTTTCCCTATTCCTCAGACTAATTCAGTACCCTTCCGGTGACCACTCAGTTTTCAAGACTGAACTATTTTATTTTATACACAGTGAATTCTATATTAACTGTTCTTCTATATTAACTGTTATCATGACTCGATTCATTCACATTCATTTCTGGGTTTGCTGTTGAACATTGTGTCCCATTTTGAACTGCACAACATTTTTCCCGTTTAATTCGTCCGATAGTACACTGCCCTTTCTGTGCCATCCTGTGTTGCTAACTGCCCAAGGTTCAATCAGGCCGTAAACTTTTCTTTAATTCTGCTCATTATTTACTGCTAATTTCTTACCTTTTTCTACCTATCTATAGTCTGCCCACGTCTAATTCAACATATTGCTTGCTCCAGAATTGCGACTACTGAACAAAAGCAAGTGAAGTTCGTAGAATTCGGTTTCGCCGTAATTATTACTGATCGTCCGTCGTTGAATTAGACTACACGTTACCCGTCAGATAGGACATCTAGATCGTGCGTTTACGCTAATTAAGCAATTCCTTGTCTTGAAATCACGACCTTAGCACAGGATCGTACATATAGCTTGGTTTTGATTTTACATAAATGCTGGTCCGCTTTGATACTTCTGTTATGCAGTTTTTTTTCAAGTCTATCCGTAGGACCATTGTTGGTCACATTTAATCTGCGGAGCTTGTTCAATCCCGGCCTTGACATGGCATTCCACTTCCTCAGAAGTGCGTACTTCAACCGTCTAAGTCCGCGGAATTTACAAGCTCCTCCTTGCCCCCCAAGTCCGTCAGAAAAGCGTGGGAACATTTTTGATAAGGACAAACGACCCAGTTTCAAAGGCCATTTCTTTGTTTCGAGCCATTTCTTATGTTCCGGTTAGCTGCAGGTGCTTCGTCCAATATTTTGGACGCTTTACGGATGTTAGTCTTATTTCATGAGACACCTGTGATTTTTAGATGTGGCCTAAAACCTACACTTCACTCTTAACTCGTATTGCGTCCAGCTGTCTTTGGTCTGATCAACGGACGGTTCTGGGAATGGAGGGTGCGGTTTCTACTCTTGCTTGTGTCAGCGAACGATGTCAGCTTGTCTGCTTGTGGCTGTCTACGCCAGGCTTGAAGGCGGTTTATGCCTGCCGCGAGCAAGTGACGTGGGGTGCGTGAGAATAAGGGTCAGATGTGCTAACTAGGTTGGGGTGAGTGGTGCGCACTGAGGAAGGAAGCAGACGTCTGTACTTGATAACCAAACACGATAAACCGGTTAAGGTGCTGTGATTCATCCACAAACTGGCTGCCACGCGTCAGCCAGTTGTGGCCACCTCGTTGCTCTATTTTACACACATTCACTGAATAAGCAAGACATTCTGTGCTTCGATAAACATCTACAACAAACAGTGAGTGAAAGAAAGCAGCCTTCATCAGTCTTGACATTGTTTGATTAACGACTGAAATGCTGAATATATCATATATCTGAGTATCACCTCTTTTTAACGTGGGCTGATATAAGGTATAAAGATAGTCTCAATGCACAAGGTAATTCTCTCCTGGTTAGCTGGGAATTTAGTATATTTTCCGAAGTGTATTTAGAGTTGAAAAAACGAAATCTCACGCCTTCTCTGCCCCTTAAAATCTCGTTATTTCTGTTGCTGTCAAAAATTCAAGTATTCCTAAACGGTTAGCATAGTGGCTGTAGGTTTATTGGTGTTAGTATAGGTACAGTGCACTGAAAAGCTCCCTTAAAGGTCAACAGATTGGCATCCATAACCAATTTTACTAATCATAGGAAACTCATGGCACCTGCTGATTTCACCGTGCATCCGCGTAGGTAGAAGCACCGAGACTTCTCACGTTTGCAGGTAGACAACACTGATAGTTTAAACCTACAAACTGCTTGATCACGGTGAAGATGAGTCTGGTTGTCATTAAGTCTGCATAGTTCATATGCAGTGCTTCTCGGTGGCTGGAGGTAGCAGGTTGCAGTCACGCATCCTCAGCTGAGCGCCTGGTACCACATTTCGCCGCTCCACCATTGCATCGTCAACTTTACTGCTACGTAACCCCAATAAACTCTTCCAAGTCTCAACCGTGTTTTAAGTTGCTTGGTCAAGCGAGCAGGTAATTGCTAAATAAATTCCAGAATCAAAGGCTTTCCTAATTTTCACAATATCTTTGCCGTAGAAATCGAACGTCATCCACATACGAGCCGCAAATTGTGGTTCACAGGTAGACTCACGAGCGAACTAGGAAAGCAGTTGTCATGTTCATATGATTTACCTTACGATACTAGTTTCAAAATGCATTAATCTCTGGTCGGAAAAACTTTAGGCCAGCGATGTAAAACTTCCTAAGCTTGTTGAAAGGGAAGCAAAAGAAATAGAAATTTAAAACTCTTGAGAAAGGCAATTCCAACTCTCCAGTCACTCCCGGATTATGAAATACTTCTACAAGGAAAAGTAACAGAGGGAGTTGTGAAATGCATTTTTGAGTTATTGTGAAGACAACAAGATTCGAAACTTTTCAGGTAACTCTGACGAGGAATGGATACCGCATCTAAAGTATTCACTTTCATTTTATTATTAATTACTAGTACCATTAGTTTTATCACTATTAGCGATTGCCTAATCACAGTATAAATAGCAGAATCAAATTAAACCGAGTAATTCACGAAGAAGAGAATCCATAATGAGTGGCCATCCTTCAACGATTGTTTCTGAGGGTTCATTTTGAGACAATCCCAGAAAAATGAGTTTAGCACAATGGTCTCAGAAGATAGTGACACGAAAGTAGATTTGGTATAGGATTGACTCAGCTTAAGTCGGCCAAGTTTTACAGGCAGGCGACAAGTTGAACACTTGCAGATCTGTGATCTGCCATTCATACGTGGTAGTTGCTGAAAGAACTCTTACGGTTTACTACCCATTCGTACTGATGTAGCTTTGTAAAGTATCTTTGTATCTTGGATGAAGATACAAGGATGAAGCAGGTCGACGACTAAAGCACGCTTTATTTTGTTGTGCCGTTATGATTATAGGGGGTGAATTCCTTTGTTCTTGTCACCTGTCATTGAGGAAGGAAACTGCACTGTCATTGATGAAATCGGACAGAAAACTTCGGGACCTACTAGTTTCTTGTAAAATATGCGTCCGACTCACACATCTGACACTACGCCAATCCGTGGGATTCTTTATTAAGCTGAAAGCAAATCCATTTACTTCTCTATGTAATGGCTCATACTTCTTCAAGCGGCAGCAACGTTGAATCAGAAAGATTAGAGGTCTAACAGATGACCTCAGAGGACAAAAACAATACTAACTCTTCACAGTTCATACAGTCAAAAAGTGAAGTTACTAAGGGCATTTGATCTTCAGGACGCCGTATACAAACAGGTGCTCCTTTGGAACAGAACTTAGGAACATCAGGCCACACTCAAACATCCCGCTGGAAAACCATGGCAGCAACATAACCATAATGGTTGTCGAGGGCCTCAGGCTTTGTGTCGGAAGGGTGGAGATTTTTCTTCCCCACCGAGACATGCCCACTTGAGCGTCACAGAGACCACTTACCCAGGACTGTAAGTTTGAAGGAAAACCTCACGGCTTACACACAACTTGCTTTGTCGGGTGACATGTGGCACAAACGATAAAACAAAGTTGTGGCGTAGGAGGTCATTCCGGCCTAGAGTGGTAGTCGACCAATGTGTCACGTTGGTTGCTAGTTCCCAAATGCCCCACCCTGATTTCTCTATCCCACAGGCATGGTGTTCGTTGTGGTATGAGGAGCGACGTGTTGGCACGGTCGGGTGTGGGACCCCCTCTATTAAATCAATGTTTGCAGCATCGTTAGCCCCTACGTACTAGTAACTTATCACTGACGCATGATTCGCATTATACGCAGCCATCTGTGTTCCAACGGCGTGACACACCCGCCACAGAACACAAATTTGTGTGCATTGAACGGGTAAACAAAGTGCCAGGATACAAAGAAAAACATAATGACATCACAGGTATATTGTGTACTTGTATCTACGTTTGTGGATTTGTGGAATAGAATTTTGCAGATTACAGCAAAGGCCGGTACAGTACGACAGGCGACTTCTAGGGCCAGTAAAAATTCTCTAAAACATGAAGTAGCCCGGTTTCAAAGCACTCAGCTGAAACAGCTAATGATATCCCAAAGGTTGAGTTTCCACTGTCCATCTACAAACTGTAAGTATTGCGACAGGTCATCCATGGCAAAATGTGCTCCAAAAGGACACTGCTTCGTTTACTTAACTACTGAGTATTCCACATTCAACAACGTAGAGTTAAAATATGAGAGTTATCCTTATATTGTACATCCTGCTTATTTTTGAACAAGCTTTCGACTAGTTAGTGTCCAGTTGCCTACTTGACAAATATCGTTTTTCTAGTGAATCAATTTGACAACAGGGTACGAACAACAGTCGTACGAACAGCACAGTAATGGGCAAAACGATGGGGGGTAAATGCTGCACGTACTTTCCCTTAAAGCAATGTGTATGGTATCATTGCTCACAAAACCTCTCGAATGGTATCGATATTCGACTCCGAAATAAAATTATGAGAGGACTTACCTCCTTAGGTTAATCAAAGCACACCCTGCTCCAACAAGTGGTCAGCAATGCGTGAAGTCTACTCTCTACTGCTCAGTAGAGTCAATTTTTGACCAACGGACACATATATTTTGGTTTTGGACCTCAGCAAAAGACAACCAGAGCTTTAACGTCACTGTTCTTCTAGGTCGATGCCTAAGGCATAAAATATTCTTATGGTATCCGGCACCTGTACAAATTCATAATTAGCATGAAAGGAACCAAACGTTAGAACAAAAAACAATACCGGCTCTCAGAAAACATCGTGTAAAGAGAGGACTACTCACAGATTACTGTTTCAAATTTTAAAATAATAGGCCGAAAATAGATGGGACCGCCATGGCTACGTGGTTCAGGGTGGCTGAGGTCATTTGTCAAGTTGTAGGTTACGAGCTAGCTTCCTCTTCTTGAAGTACCTCGTGGTACCAAGTGATTGTGCTGACAAGAAGTAAAAACTTTTCTGTGGTCATCAGAGTTTCGTATGTAAGTTTCAGTCCATGTATCCAGGAAATCCATACTTTCACCTGGATTAGTCATAGGAAGCGAGAATAATAACAAGGACAAAGTCTACCTCAAAAAAGAATCTCCTCAGAAATCAAGCGCAGCAAAAAAGTGCAACAAATATGTGGCCATTGCAACCATAATGACAACGGAGCAAAGTTGGTTACAGCCATTAGAAGGTTGCGTCATGCTCTCGACAAAACATACTACAAGTAAGGTTTCCGAAACCCATATCACAGAGAGGGATTTAGCTGGGATTCAGATGAGTCCCCAGTTAAAACCAAATTTGTTTGTAGGTGGGCGTATTGTGCGAGTCGCCTAATTGTGTTATTGGTTCGCGGAAAAGTTTGAATTCCACATGTTGCACGAAACCTGTGTTCGACGAAATTCATGGTGACTTGACTGCATCTGCCATGAGACATTACCAAATGACTAACTCGGAGAAGCATAGCAGACCTAAAATGCGCTAAATAACACACCGAAAACAAATCCGGCTCATCCAGAAGCAGGTGTTACTGAGAGCGGAAGTGGGAGAGGAGAAAGCAATTCAGAAACTGCATCCATCATGCAGCCGGTAGTTTCGCGTGACATACACGCGTGACACTGTCTGACATTCAGTCTTCATTGTAGAACGTGTACATAATACCTGGCAAAAGAGAGGTATTGTATTTGGACTTGTCACTGATGGGCGCAGCTGGAACTGGTACTTTAGTCCCCATACCCACGGATGATAGGGCAATGGGGGAGGGCTGACAAAGGGGCAGATCCAAGCCATCCCAAGGCAGCGCATCCATTAGGCAAGAACGCTGTTCTTGTAAAAAATTAGGACAGCTATTATTCAAAGCACACAATTTTTGGAAGTTTAAGGTGTAACACAAAGAAGTGGAATAAAAACGCAGTACTTTTTAAGGCGAAATATTTTGGTTTCTGTATGATCACTTCTATTCCACCGAATCAGCGTAGTGAGTACTGTTCAGTTATCATATCCTATTAACTCAAAAGTTCCTTCTTCCACATAGTAATGAACTTTACGAACCTGTACGGGAATTAAGCATTGGTCAACCAACACAAAACTGGAGACCTCGTTGCAAATATACTATGGTTGTCACTCATGTTACTAAATCAGCTCAAAGTTAAAAAAAACGAGAAAGAGCCTCACTAAGGACATCATCAAGAAGGTCCGCTAACGAGAAGTTCAGGCTTGTTGTTCTGCCGATACAAGTCGGGATCTGGCTCACACTGACGATAGCGTCCACTGATACACTACAACTTTGTCGAGTTTATACCGTGTTTCATACACGTGATTTGTTTCAAAACAAGAAAATTTGATGGGCATTCGAGGAAATGTCCGTTTTCCTAAATGGTTGCTTTTGTGCTCCATAAGTAATTGAGAAACAAAAAATCCTACTCTTAGTGTTAAGTGAAGTGGTTACGTCAAACTATATGAAGTGCTCATAATATGGACCGTAGCCATTTGAACGAAGCCATTTGAACAAATGAGTTAAACAGAGGTCAGTGGTTGTAGGCAAACTGGGATGTTCCGAGAGAAGGAACAATACAAAGAACGTCCGAACGGGAACAACAAAATCTGACAACTATTGGTTGTGAGGCTCTGCCTCGATATATATCATGACGACATTTTCCCGTACTGTATCCGAATAGATAGGAAAAGTCTTAATCAGTAGAACAAATACGAAAACAAGCCAGTGGCGAGCACGATGTGGAGACAAATCAGATATTTAATCGCGGTAAGGCGTCCATTAAGCTGTATTCGTGAGCTGGAATTCCGCGCATGTTTGAATGTCGGTTGTCTGTTTGACTAATAACAATAAATAGCTTAGTTGATAGTCAGATTTCTCCTTACCATAACTGTAACAAAACGGTCACTTTAGGGACCTTGCCCAAGCCCATCTGGCGAGTGTAGGTAAAGAGCTTTTTAGGGAACCAGTTAAATTTGTTCTGCAAACAACTGATCGGACTCTTGGTGGTTGCAGTAGTCTGTTTGGAATGATAACTAGTTAGGGTAGGCCGTTTGGAAGAATGGTCAAGTTGCTTTAATGAGTCAACGGCTATTTGTAGGAAGATCCTGTTTAATGAAAATGATGACTTACGGACAATCACCTTCAAAAAACAATAGGTGTACCAGAGACCTTAGGGCAAAAAGAGCTGAATCATTTGACAGATTATCTTTGATTTCAGGAATATGAACTGCTGACCAGTTGAATGTTGTTAATGACGCTCGAGTGGCACCCATTTTTATTAGCATGTGAAGAGAGTTACTTTACTTCGCTGAAGTACGTCAGTGATTCTGAAAGTTGGTTCTAAGTGAATAAGAACCGCACAATTGTAATTTCTGTAACGGAACAATAGAGTGTGAGACTTCGATGCTGATCTTCACTAAAATCAATACCAGGGCAGACAGCCGATCAGAGAACCATACAGATAATTCGAAGCATTTTTGTTATGTTGTACCTGTGAAGTACCCACTTAAAAATACAGCTGCACCGGTCTAATGAAGTCCTGTAGGAAAATGTCACTTTGATTTCGTAACCTGGAACTCTGCCCAAGGTTTTCCGATTTTCGTGAAAGGGTTCAATTCTTAGGAGAGTCCTGTGGGGGTTTCTCCCGCTGGCATGTCGGTAATGTACTTTTGGAAACGCGGTGTGAAGTGGAAATAAATTATGAGCCTTTAGGATATTTTATCTGGGATAGCTGATTTTCGTAACTTGGGCGCTTAAGGAACCTTGCACTCAGAACCTAAGTTCTGTTCTGAAACAGAAGAAGAATTAAGGAGAATAAGTTCAAGTTGTATTACCAAACATGAGTTAAAATAAAAGATGACTGATGTATCAAAGTCCCGAATATGTCATCGGTAGAATTCAAAGAAGGCAGTCCGACTAGTCGCGCTATACACGATGGAGTGCTGCAATAAAAACGGAGATAGATATTGAATTTTCGGAGTCTGTTCAAATTAAAACGACTCGTACAAATTTCCTACAATACTTTATAGAGGATGGGGCACAATGGTTATCATAGAGTGCACGACGATAAGTTAAGTGTGACGCCAAGAATCTTAACCATGAAGATTTAGAAAAATATATAGATTCCTTGAACTCTAATTAGGGAACGAGAGTTTTCGGGAGATCTTCTGGAAAGTGCCTTTGGGAACGAAATCAAAACAGTATAATACTGGCTCACTCCGTAACGAGTTTGTGGGCCGGTTCATCATACTAATGACTCATTCAAGAAAACTGACGGTACGTCCCAACTGATCGGTTCGCAACCAAAGCTGGGTGGCTAGAACCGCTGCACCATTGTTTCTCATCTGTGATAGAACGTACACCTTTACTGTATTGGGAATAACGGGTGGAAGGATACGCAGGAATCATGCAGTCGGCTTTTCAGTAACGAGGGGAATTAATACACGGTTTACGGTCGATTTTCAGGATTCAGCTAGTGCTATTGTTCGATCTCAAATCCAACTGAAACGCCCATCCCTTCTTCCCCTTTCAAAAAAGGTCTGATGTGGCAAACCGAAGGGCCCGAATTGTTTGTAATCACTCTACAGTGGAAGTCGTCTATTTGAAAGCACAGGCATAATGCACCGTTCAGTTTTACTGACATAGGTTGCAAACTCATCCTCAGTGAAGATGGTCGTTATTGTTGGAGCCGATTCTCAACCAGTGGAAAACATCTAGGGTTTATACTATGAGATGATCATACCTTATTTACCTCTTTTTCCCAGAAGCCAAGCTAACTAAGCTCCACTGCCCGGTTGGAAAGGGCAAAAATACACAATCTTTCAACACAGTCGCTCACTAACGCAGGGAATATAAACCAGTGAATGTCATCTCAAGTGCCTACTTCCAAAGGTTTTACTCACCTTAGGATTGAAGATCAAATGTGCCATATACATATATCACAATGAATTTGGCTCCATTCTCAGAAAATGAGTTCACTGCAAAGGGAGTAAAAAACATATCGGTATTTTTATTACAGATGCAGGCCAGAGTATTTCTAAATATATTGGAACTACATGTACGATTGGCGTTCAGTTCGATCAGGTTTATCCGAGCTTGCCGGCGGATGTCTCTTATTGTACTGGTGAATCCTTGGCCAGCGTGTCGTCAAGTGTCGTTATGTCAACCTGACACTGAAACTAGGTCTTATCTTTCGTTGTCCTGATTTCCTGAAAACTCCAGGTAGATCCTGTCCGCTATAAGAAAATAGCTGTACGGTAATTACAGTATGGTACTTATCCCCTAGGTAAACCGTCTGATCGGTAACGAGCATTCATGGATAGTTATGGGCTAAAATTAATGGCGACTCTTTGTAGATCAGTGGTGATACCATAGTAAGAGTTTCCTTTTACAACTGGATCACTACAGTGTTGAAACTGTGAACTTTCTTAGGTTCTCATTACCTTACCGTTAGCAAATGGTTGCACGAAACTAGAGAATCACGTCAATGAAACAAATTTTAAAGCAAAGCATTGGATCGAAATCATACTAACTGACGACAGAATTTACAATCTAACAAAAGTGGTTTAATATTTGGTACCCATCATTTAAGGCTTTGGTGCCGGGAATGTGAGCGTCACCACATTCAAACTTACCAGTGGGCCTGTTTTTGGCTGGCGTAGAAACCACCGTTCATTCTTCTGAGTGCCTTGGTAGAAAATAATTTTCCATGAAACGTAGCTTTGTGTAGGGTCAGTGTTTTCAAGAGAGAACGAGCAATGGAGCATTGATGTCTGCGTCCCACTCCATATATGTCGGAAGGGGATTTCCTGTGTAAAGTGGGTGACCAAAAGGTAATAAATCGTGGAAAGTTTACAATGTCCACAACCCGACAAGGATAACAAAACTACGTTTCTATAAAAATCCCCTGTTAGTTGGAATATTATACAGACAGGTTGCTGAACGATTGCACATCTTAACTGTTTGGCGATCATATGGCTGAATACCCCAGGTACCCGCGCGATAACCTGCTTAGTTGGCAGAACGGATAGAAAAAATTCTCAACCCACTGCTTGCATGAAAACTTGGTGATTCATGACTTGTAGTAAACGATGCAGTGCTATAATTTAGCTGGAGAATAATATGGTTGAACGCAGTCCAAGTCACGTTGTTCCTGTTAGCTGGGAGGTATGTACCGTGGATGTAGTTGAAAGATCATTATAAAAACATGGAAAACATGGATTGTTATAGTCCAATCAAACGGACCAGTAACATGTGTGGACTGGAATCATACACCGTAATGCCCATAGCATTCACATTTAACTGAGAATAGTCTCAAATTGATTAAGTGTAATTCTTGAAGTAAAAACTAGGAGGTTTTTCGGTAAACTGTCAGAAAATCACCGTAGCATGATATATATATATATATGTATATATATATACAACAGTACGCCAAACAGGAACTTGGTTGTGCCAATTTTTGTTCCGATTGTTGCTTAAAACGCTATGGCTTTTTCATCCGACTGGAGCAGTCTTGAGAGGAAAATTCGAACCGCAGGCTAAAGCTACCAACATCCAGCGGTCGGCGGTTTGCGCAATTGAACAGGATGTAAATTGTAGAAAGCTTCTTTTTATCCAAGTTTATAATTGGCAAAGATGTGGCTCTGGTTCTAAAATATCAGATGAACACTTCCACCTTTATCTGGCTAAAGAGGACCACATATCACGCAATTTAATGGAGCTATATTATTATCTGACTTTTACTCGTTTTTTACAATATGGAGTGGTGAGCAGTACAACAGAACATGATTTATAATTTGGGTAACACGCACAAAACATCTTTCGATTTTGTGTTCCATCTCATCAATTTTTTTGAAGCTGGAGGTTTATGGAAGACTGCAGTTTGTTTGCATTCAAGCTGGTAAAAATTAAAGCAAAATTTAACGTATATCCATTCTTATTTCTTATATTTAGAACGGAATGTCGCTGTATGTACTGGACGTATGTCTAAAATAAAGGAAAATAATTACCGTGTGTGTTTTGGCAGTCACCAGTTTTCCTCAAGTCGCAACGAATGTGAATCGTCGTGTGTGTGTCAACCAACTGGGAGAAATATCAGATAAAACTAGTTAACTCACCTGCTTTTCCGTTTGCAGACGGCTCCGCCATCCCGGATTCAGCTCAGTGATTTGAAACGTTAAACCTATTCCATTGTCCACAAAAGGAAACTGTCTGACATGATCCACTAAATGTCCAGATGACTGATGTTCCAAACAAGCAACGTGATGAAATGCGTCCTCGGTGTCTGGTAGTACATAGACACGAGCACTGTACTCCATGGTTGTAGGTTTGATAGGACCGGAAAATGCAGCGATCTGTAGAAACTTGGATGGTGAATTCCGTACACCCTCAGCTTCATCCGTGGAACAGAAATGGGTGGAACTAGCATCCGGCCAACTACCAGTGTTGCTCGTTTTCCGAAGTAGAGTGTCCCCTTTCAGGAAACTCATCGTTGCCTTACACTCAGCTGTCTCACCAATAATGCAATAGCGCAGTGGAGTTCTCGTCTTCAACTGAAACGTCGATCCATCAAGCCGACATCGATGCGCGGTTGGAAAGCGCTGCTGGTAATGATGCTCATCCTCAAGAATAAGCAACTCCTGAAGCATCAGTAACAAAAACGATCTCCTCGATGTAAGATTCGAGAAGTTTGGCGGGACGTACACGTATAATAATCACATGATGCTAAAGATATACTTGGAGGTTTTTAATAACATGGAAAGCCTTTACTGAATTTACACCTTGTTTGCAACAAAATAATTGAAATGTAATTAACTGAAATACCCATTGCACCATCCAGTCAGTGGTGCAGGACCCCTTACAGTCAAAAGGCTGAAATTATCATTATCGCTGGGGGAACGAACCCCCATCAGAGATGTTTACACAGCACAGTTCAGAGGGATATGTGGCAACACCTGAACACATGCAGCAAAGAGGATGATCGTATGCTTATGGACTGCCGTTGAATGAGAATCAGCTGAGAATGAGCTGCCAAAATCTTGCTAGTGGTGATCGAGCGGAAATAACGCTTTAAAAACCTGCACCATTCGTCAGTTGCAGCAGAAACCCATTAACTGGATATTGGTGGTAAAACTGCTCGGACGTTTTGACCTAGAAATTCCGGAACGACTTGAGCCGACAGACCAACTCCATACTGGGAGCTACGTCGATGTAAAGTGAAGACCATTCAGCAATGACTGGAAATTGCGACATATGGCGGTATTTTCTCCTGTTTTGCATATTTTTGACGAAAGGAGGATTTCCGCTTACCTTCCACGGCTTTCGCCCCAAGGTTGTTCCATGAATGGAGCTGTAGTCAGATTCGATCAGATCTGCGCAACCACTCGTCAATAAACACCGTTCACCAGGTTCATTGTAGTGGGTTTCGGGCAGGTCTGAAACCAACACGCGCAGGCGCCAGTTACCCTGTACCATATTGGCACAATGTGGTAGCGTGATAATTGCTGGAGCCTCCAGTTTCAATTTTCCGGGTCCAAATTGCACCACCGGGCTCAGTAAAGTCTGATGATCTGATATAAAAAAAGGTATGGAGGACATTAAAGTAAAAATAAAATAAAATACTGAGTGACGAATGCCAGTTACAAAGACCGAGACCTCTGGTATCGTTTTCAAAATGTATGACGGCTGGTCGAATTTTGGGCGTGGAATTTCGACCAATAATTTCTACATCTGTGTCGTCTATGCAAGTTGGAATGCTGAGCGACATCCCGTTGTAGTACATATTTCGAGTAATCAAGATTTCCGCTTACGACCATTGATAGATTCATACCATCATTTTCCCACAAGCTTCCGGAGCTTCCGGTTCACTATTAAAACCACCAAGTCAAAAGTACAATTTACGATGTCACTTTCAGTTCTAGAAACGAAGTGAGTGATAGAATATGCTACTTCTGAAGCCGAAATTGACAATATATTTGGTCTCTTCGGCCGCACAATACTCGAACAGTCGGGCTTAGTGTACTGCGTAGGACTGTTTGTGAACCTTGCTTGTCTAAGGAAGTAGGCATTAATGAGGCCATACTATTCGCTCTTTGATTCAACTGACTGGCGTCCAACCAAGGAAAAATGCTTAGGTTTAAGATGCGCGTATTACTTGTAAACAATAAAACCGGTCTTCGGCCGAGATGACACTTAAGCTTTGCGAATCTGCACATTATGGTCCATGAAAGAATCATGTAAACGCTATCATGGCATAGTAAGAAAAGTGAAATGTTCTCCGGTTTCTCCCCACAGTGTACTTCGCGGAGACATTTTGGCTTTTCAGACAACATGCTTCTTGCTGTGTTTTTTAAAAAGAGACTTCACAGTTCCGAATTTAAAGACTCCAGACCGTCAGACCGATATTTCTCAGCTGGCGCCCATTCATTAAAGCCACTCGTGGTGATAGTCTTGAGCTTTTGGTAACAATGAACTCAAATGAAGAAAACCACTGCAGAATATTGGGGCCTTGGCCTTTTTCTGGAAGACGGTCAACCATACATGTGGGTACGCCATTCTTCAGCATGGCTTTTTTAATGTATGGTATCTTGTATCACTAAATACGTTGTTTGGTTCCTTAACGTCTCTGAATTCACACACAAAATAATAACGGGGTGACAGCGTCGTAGTCGGGCAGCCAATTGTAACTGGGAAGCTAGAAGAATTCTAGACCAGAGTAAGGCCCGTATTCTCGCTGTGGACTCTGTCCCATCAAGCTAGCGCTGAATGAGAGCCAAAATATCACCTAAAATGGCAATTATCTGACCTCATTCCGTGACTAACCTAATGAAGTACTATAAACCAAACAGAAACTTGATATAACGCCAGCTGCAAAATGTCCGAAAATGCCTAGAAGAATGACAGAAACCAGCGTCTCATGCGGTTGGTACGGATATTCTGAAGTTACCATGCTCTGTAGAAATATACTGACAGTTATATCAGTTTATCTGATTGTTGGTCTGTTCGCCGAGCTTGGCAGTTGGATTGCAAACGTTTCATCACCAATCGAGGTGACATCATCAGTGCGGGGTTGAGTGGGGGAATTCCTCCTCTTCTGCCTGTGCTTATATGGCTCCTAAAACAGCATCTGGTAGTTCTGAAGGGGGTCTTCGCCTAGTTTGATTGGACCCTTGTGAATCTGACCTGGTGTCAATCTCTTGTGTCTGTTTGGTTCATTGGGCGTATTCAATTCAACAGTTTTGTGGGTGATTGTTCTGTTGTGATTCGGTCGTTTTCTTCTTGCTTTGAGGTCTGGGTTGGTTTCCTTGATTGGTTGATTCAGTGGTCTTGTTTTTTCGTGGGTTTCTTCCTTTGGGGCCATTTGTCCGCTGGTTGTCGTTAGGTTTCTTGATTGTCCATGTGGCCCAGAGTCCCGTGACCGTGTAGTTCTTTTGCTCGTAACGGCTGATAGACGGGGTCAATGTCGATGTGTTTATTGATCGACTTTTGTGTGGAGTACCACGCCTCGGCAAACTCTCGCTCCCGTTTTGTTCTTGCGTGAGCAAGTATTTGGACGTTGTTTCAATTGAACTTGTGTCCTTCTCTGTCTTCGTGTCAATCCACGAACCAAACAGACACAAGAGATTGACACCAGGTCGGATTCACAAGGGTCCAATCAAACTAGGCGAAGACCCCCTTCAGAACTACCAGATGCTGTTTTAGGAGCCATATAAGCACAGGCAGAAGAGGAGGAATTCACCCACTCAACCCCGCACTGATGATGTCACCTCGATTGGTGATGAAACGTTTGCAATCCAACTGCCAAGCTCGGCGAACAGACCAACAATCAATCAGCGCACCCGAGCTACCTATATTCCACAACATTGCCGATCAGTTTATCTGTTATGCTTTCTCCCTGTTAGGTGTAAAAGCCCATCTCCTAACATTTAGTGTGGATTTTCGTCAGTTCAGTCAAGAAGGCCACAGAAATCAAAGGACCTGATATTCGTCGGCTTTTCAGATGACCGCCCTTCAAATTATTTTTAACGGATAGTTCCACAAGTTTGTAAGCGGCACTACGATCTTCGACCTTAGTTATGTGGCACATGAATTCACTCAACCATTCGTTGCGGTCCCAAATCGTGCTTTTCAGTAATTCGTTATCTGATCGCTGATTAAATGCACAGCAAGCTAGATTAACCAGATCTTGTTCTGAGGTATACACTGAGGCATGGCTAAACCACTTCACACCTTCTAGTAAAGCTGACTGTTCATGTATCTAATTATCATATCAATGGGCATTTTCTGTGATTTCATGACAATCTCGATTAAACGGAACATAACTGACAGTGACATAGCCTTCAAATCATCGACGGTTGCATGAAAGTGGACAATGTTAGAAACCTGGAAAAGACAGCACTTCTACTCTTGGTCACCTTCCACTGTCAGGATCCGACATGTTTTCCAATCTGAAAACTGCCCGAGGGCTTTGTTCCTTCCCCGCAGAGCGGGTGGATGAGACGAATGCCAAACACCTCTTACGCCCAGGTGGCGCTTTTGTTGTTTTTATTTGGTTTTCCCAGATGGACTTGTGGTGTGATGTCCACCCCACTTCCTTGTCAGTCCGTAAAACTATCTTGATGCGGAAGCATTTTGTCCAGTCTCCGTATGACTCATGCTCGGTTCGAAAGCGCAACTGTGTTCGTGTCCGCGTTGAGTAATCGAGCTGAACAAAGGGTCTCACGCACGCCATTCCATCAGAACTGTATTCACGCGAGTGTTGTAGTGTGGTGTTGAGTGACCAAATATGTCCAGGGGCGGGCATCATTCGTCACGCATAAAACTAGTTCAGCCGAATGAATGGATGCTGCGCAGTATAATTAGACGTGCTCATGTCAAGGTAGTGATCAAGTTATCGGACAGTCACACACAATTCCAAGGACTGATCTTGACAGACAAGGAAAGAAAATTGTTTTAGGAATACAGTTTCGATCGCCCTAAAATTAGGGGTTGTGGACTCCACACGCTGTGGGACCAGAACTTCCAGAAGAAGAGTATATCTTACCAGTATGAACAAACTGAACATTGCAGTAGGAAGGTAGCCGAACCAACTGAGTTTTTCTGAAGGAACTCAGGAATTCAAGCTGATTATTTGCACATTTTTACTACGTTTACGAGCAGCTGGCTTGAAGTAGTCACTTACGCATGTTCTACTTAAAAGGTTCTTCAGATCTAATGGAGAATAAATTAGCAAGATCTCTTTCGATTATCCCAATGAATCAGTATTGAATGCTGAGTAACGGT
The DNA here is from genome assembly GCA_003604175.2 of Clonorchis sinensis. Taxonomy (NCBI): domain Eukaryota; kingdom Metazoa; phylum Platyhelminthes; class Trematoda; order Opisthorchiida; family Opisthorchiidae; genus Clonorchis; species Clonorchis sinensis. The sequence continues at coordinate 125,232,632 of CM030370.1, read as the reverse complement.
TATTGTAACTTATGGGTGACCGATGGGCTGGTGAGAGATTTAATATAATCTATGCTAAAAATCATAGATTATAAACTACAAATAAACTGAGTGTGGAAACTTGTTTGGAACATTTCAGACAATCATACCCATTGACTGTCATATGGATTATCTGGTGTTACGACGGCTTAGTAAGAGGCATTGTATTTGAGTAGATTTTGGTCTAACTGAAGTCCAGATCTGAATTACAACTGTTGATCCATAACCGTCCTCTATATACACGTCAGTCCCACGTCTATGTTTTTCATACTAGAATTTTTTAAACTTCCAGGGCCTCGGGTCTCAATCACTTTAAAGCGAATCGCTTAAAACTTTGGCATTTTATACATCTGTCCTGTGCCTCACGTCTGATGACCTTCTGTTAACTGCTGCGAATCGGCCTGAGGCTTGATGATTAACTTTGTTCATTTTTGGCCTGTTTAGTCTCCTGTTATGTTCACAAGTTATGACGCGAAGTTCTTCGACAGCCTCGCCTACACAGACCTTAGCGCAATCGTTGTATTCGATTTTGTAAGCATACAACAAGTGACTCTCCAAATAAACCAGTGTAGAGCACAGAGTGGTGCCTTCTGGGACTGGCCGTCCTCAGAACCAATCAAATATCCGAGGTCCATGAGTAATACGGAATAGCAATCATTGAGACTCTCTCCGTGATCCGTACATCTTCTTACTCGGCGCCTAATCCCGCTAGCCGGACGTGGAAAACAAAATAAAAATGATTCAGCTGTATCCGCATTTCGTGCTTAATTGCCATGTCACCTGGAGGAAGCACGAGGGCTGGGATACTGCGAGGTTGCCCAAAGCTAGGCGGGGGAAATCGAGATGCAGAGGTCGGGCTCGAACTACGGACCTTCCGGTCAGCAAATTCATGTTCTAACCACGAAGCTATCTCGCCCCACTCCAAATAGCTGGATGCTTACTGTATCAAAATCCTTACTGAATCAAACTGGGATGCTGTTCGGTTAACTTCTTCTGTACAAACAGACCTGCTGCTTCGTTAGACATTAATGAGAGTTAACGCCTTAGGACGAGTTGCCAGCCAGTCTAGAATGGCATCATTGTGAGTTGGTTTTCAATGCCTTGATTTTTACTATTCTATCAGCTTCATGTGTCATGCTGTCCGAGAAAGTTGCTGTGCCTGAAATCTACTCTATCATAGCAATGAAATGAGTTCATTAGTAATGATAATGATTAGTAATTATAATAGTAATAATGATAATATTAAAATTAACTTATCTCGTTGCCTTTATCTCCGATAAAGGCACCATCTACATGGAGCTCAAATTTTCTTCGTGTACGTTGAAATGCCGCCAAAACCTTTGTTCATGAATTCTGTATAGTAACGCTGGCCAAAAAAATGTGAATTTTAGATAGGCTTTGTTCTTCAGAGTGAACTACTGGGTCGAAAACAAAGTGAGTTTCAAACACGCTTTTATGTCGTCTGCTAATTCATCTACGACAGTGTGTTTCTTCTGACAGCGTCCTGTCCTCCACTTTCCGCACATTAGTGTAAAACGAAATGACATCGAGACTCACGAGAATGTCATCTAGTTTTAAGAGAAAGCCAGCAAATTTTTGGCAAATCCGTAAGAATTTTTAGCGTGTATATTCGAAATGCCGTTAAGGGATGCTAGAATACCTTCCCAGAACCTGAATTGCTGCTCATTCTTACTGTCACTTCTAAATTGATCAAACTCATCCGGAAGCAACAGAGAACAGGTCCAGCAGGGATCGGCTACTTTCGGAGACCTCCAGTATCTACCTAGATGGAAGTTCTGAAACTGCACTATAAGTATTCATACCGGAAGTAACAACGCACGAAAACGATCGTTAAAAATCAAGAACTGTTACTAAGCTATTGAATAAAGCTTGACTATCAGAAAATTTCAGGACATTACGGAAGTAGAGAGATTGGGATTTTGAGAACCTCAACAAGGCAGTAAGTTTTGCGAGGTAAAAATGTACAGCGATACGAGATCGAGTCTTCTCTATTGATTTTAACTTTTCAAGTACTCCATCGGTTGCCAAGTGGTGGGTGTTGAGCTACTAACCCTTCACTGATTAAAAGACTAAGCACGTGCGTACAAGTATCAGTAAGCAGGTTGACAAGAATGATCACAAATTGCATGCGTGCAATGCCTTTGCAGGTTGCTTGCCGACAACGGTAGGGCCATCGGACAGTACCAACGCCCCAACTAAAGAACTGGTCTTCAATATTTGGTCCACAATATCAGTTCTGATTTTAGAATTGAACGATCAGGGACTTTGATGTACTCTGCTTCGATTCAAGGATAATGGGACGTCTTACAACTCCTCACCTCTTGACGATGCCTAAGCACATGTTTGGATCCGCTGAAAACTGAGGAGCGTCGGCGTTTTCATTCAACTAGTCTTGGAGTTAGATATATCACAATTAGATAAGAGGAAGTGAATTGTCTCCAAAGTAGTCTAGTTGAGTAGGCGCATCTCAGTAGGATCGGCTGCTCGATTGTCTACTTCGAGTCTGGTAAGCAAACCAATGTACTTCTCAATAGATACACTCGCCTTTGCCGGTTTCGAGTTAAGCAAGGCGAGGATGGTAGTGTGATTTTCGGTTTGCAGACTCAATTAACGACCTTTACACTTAGCTGTTGGTCTTCATAGCCTGTCCCCTGGGGCCGGTCTAGATCTAAACCGTATGAAGACAAAACTACTTCACAGTGCTAGACTGTGTAGACGACAGATGTAGTGTAGACAGATGATTAGGAAGACTTGTTACAGATTCATGAAAACTCAAGTACCCGATTCAAGGCATAAGGGGATCAAAAATATTTAAACATAAGCATCAAGTATACCGGCATTTCTTAAGGACCTACTACTGAAGAAGCAGCAACATACGATGTTAATTGCTTAACCTTGCTACGCAGCGTGATTACGCAAAGGACGTTCGAGAGGATAATCGTCCAGTTTTTCTCGGATTCTGTCATGCCCGTTGACCGATTTGCACACGGTCACTATTTGATGTATGTTCAACATCCGACACACAGAAGAACTATCTCCTATATGTCATACAATTTGTAATTGGCTTACCCTAGCACCACATGATTCAACCGTTGTCTAATTCACCTGGAACGTCTAAAATATGTGACAGTGGACAAGGTCAGCCGGCAACCTCGTCACGCACAGTACTGCCTTATCGAAGAGGCAGTTTTAGATTAACGGAAATTTTCCGGTTGCATTTCTGTTCCCGTAAAACAAACTTCTCGGACTTGAGGAGGAAGACTTTCCTGATTACTCACCAAGATTAGGAAACATCATGGAAATGCCCTCTCACAAAGGCTATCAAAAAACACCAAGGTGAAAAAGCGATCTATCACATCAGTGTCCGAGCGTGTGACACATTTGCGACTGGCCAATCCCATAACAGAAAATGTCGCTTTCAAGGAGATATTTTTTATTCCCCCACAGGTAATTCCTCGGGGGGCGGGTGGGTACAATACTCCATCTTGTAACTACAAATGAACCCCATTGGCTCAGCTCAAAGTGCTTTTCGATCTCGTTACCACACACTATTCGAAGGAACTGAAGAACATCCATGGGCAAAAAAAACATCCTGGGTCGATTTGGGTACTGTCTTCAGAGTTGTCATCATGATGAACTGAAAAGCCCCAGTTGGTGCAAAGTGAGATTTCGGCTCTAATATCATATACATCATAATATATTGAGCGTTTTCAAAAAACCATAGCTTATTTTTAGATTAACTGCATATTACTAACCTTTTAGAGTAGGCTTTTCTGTATCTTGGTGACATACCGCGAGATAGACATCGGTACCACCATGATGTTCAAGTGATCCCGGAGGAAGTGATAAGGTAACAGCTGAAGAAATATAAAAAGCACAATTGAAAGAAAGGATAAATAGTCAGGCTAGATTACGGCCGTAGCATAAAAGCCAACAAGTCTGCAAATCTGAGAATATTATTGGTTTTGTATGAGTTGTTGTACAAGGAGGTTCACCGGCTACTCAACCTTTCCGAATGTTTTCCTATTCCGGGACGTACAAATATAATGTCGCCATGTAAAAGACCTCTGGAAGGCTGTAACTAGTGAGCCACATCCTGAAAATCATGGAGCCTGGAGTTACGTATGAGCAAAATTTCTCATAAACGATTCGACTGAACATGATGTTTGATGCTTGTGAACTGGTTAATCAAGGCAACTCGGCACACCGGTTTCGGTATTTCCTACCTTCAACCATTTAGTTAAACATACTAACGAGATATAGACCCAGACAAACGAAAATTGGTGATGTACTGTGGCTTGGAAAATATCGCAGAAAACGAATTTCAGTAACTGAACAAATGAAATCTCACCACACTGTGGAATTCTTAGGGTCCCACCAGAATTGTCAATTCTCTGGCACGCCATACTAGATGAGAACGGTGTACCGGTCTCAAAGTTGCTTTCATTGAATGCTCGTTGATCAGGTGAGTAGAAGTCGTAAAATGTACACCCTTGTTTGATCCTGTCTGGTGAGTAGGTGTGTAGTATTTCATTGAAGGCATCCTCTTTACAGGAACTTATTGGTGTCGTGTTTGTGTTGGATCCCGAAGAAGTCGGACCCTCAGGGCTTGCTTTGGAATTAATCATTGTGGAAGTTAACAAACCTCCGAGTACTCCGAACGGCTGCATCGAAAGTGAACCCGCTTCTAATTGATCGTTTGCTAGTTCATTGTCTGGCCCTTTTCTGTGGACGGAAGAATGTTGTGTACATACGAAAGTAATGTAAAGCAATGCACGGAACAATGTTGTATCTATGTTCATCTGGTTAGTGTAACACGTCAAGGTTTAGGCAAAAAATGCTACGATAAATAGGTAATGTATACTGAGACTGAGCCAATTTAAGGTCAAAGTGCCCAAGAATAAACAAGAACATGCAAGATAACTATGTGTTGGGAACTAAGCTAAGTACTACCGCAAAGTTTTATGCTGTACAATACAGCTTCTAAATGCTAGCAGTCTATATATATTCCCGTTGTTCCTGGTCGCGGTTCCTACACTAAATCTGGTGTCGTGTGAGCACATTCGTCTCCAGATTCGCAGATCACATAGGTTAGTTGAGCTCTACTCATTAGCTGGCCATTGCATGATGAAAACTTCATCCAAACTCGTTCACCGGAAACTAACTTCATGTTACAGTCTTTGAATACTAAGGTAACTGCTTGTCGTATGATACTTACTGTTCGGGGTCTATCTGAGCATACTCTTCCGGATGAATGCTGATAGTGGAATTTTTTGTACTTTTCACAGAAATGTGCGACTGTAGACCGGAAAAGAAATGACGAGTACTTGGAATGCTCTCCGTCAAACTCCCTCTGTTAGACGGATCACATGGATTTTCGTGCATCATATTCGGTGGTGTTGGTGGTGGTATCAGCGGAGGAGGGGGCGGTGTAATCGTGACTGCATCAGATCCGAACCTGTAATTGGTGTTTGAATAAACTAAGGCAGGCCTGCAGAAGTCCACTCTGGGCTCGAGCGTCTCGTAAATCCCGCAGGGTTGCTGAAAATCGTGGACTTGCTGTGGAGCAGTATGGTGATTTTCGAAAACATGTGGACTGACGCATGGCGACTTCAGTGCAGTATGTACGTTTGCGGAATAATCTGCCCCATCAGTATACTGGACTGATCCATTTCTCAACAACCAGGTCTGTTTGTATTGTTCCGAAAAGAGTGGAACTATAAAGATACCAACAAAAAAGAGCACTATGCTAATGGATTATGATTGTCACACAACCAGTAAGTTGGGAAAAATCAAACTTGGTCTATTCATCTTGCACCTTGCGTGAAGCGATACACAAAGCGGCGAATATAGGTCTAGCCAACCAATGTAGTTAATGGATAGACAATTTATTTGCGTACATGTTCTGGTGTGAAAGAATTTAACTCGTGCGCGATTTTGCAGAGTAGCGATAACTTGATTACCTAGGATGTTAGAAAACTACAGGTTAGGCGATAAAGATGGAAAAAGGCACTGTTGAAAACCTAAGGCTGATGCCTCCCCTTCGACAGGAACCCATCACAGTGAGGAAAAAGGCCGTTCGTGTGAACCCAGACGATCCTATAAAATTGAGCATGTATTGAGTGGAGTGCATCAGTAGCGAAGCGTTTTCAGATTTTCTTGCAGAAAACCGTTCACCTTATCCCTTAACACGAATGATTTGATTTGATATTTTTTACACGTGATGTCTATTTCATAGAGAAAATCTTCAAGTTGAACCTGATGCTTCCTCGTGAATGGCGTGACTAAATAGGACCTATTAGAATTTTCCACGTTTATTTAAGAAACATTTCGTCAAATCTGTGTTTCGCAAAGCTTTCGGTAGGCCGAGATGGGATGTTGCACTTCGTCTGGAGTAAGTCTGTCAGATGTATGCTATATACGCGTGACTGACACACTGGCGTAACGATCATGAGTCACCTGCCACCGTTATCTCGATCACTATGGGCAATTAATTTTTCTACGATCCAGCCACCCTCGAAAAGAAACTAAGGGACAAGACAATGTGTGATAAAAATATTATCTAAAATGACAAATTATTGCTGATTAATGAGGATTCGACAAGTGATGATATATGGTGATTTACTTGCAGTTTCTTCCGACGCCGCAGCTTTGCTCTCTCCAGCTTGTGTCGCATTGGTGACGCGTTCCATGGAGTTGTGTTTTGTGTGCTTTCCATGCAAAACTAATGGCTAAGCTAGTTTCATCCCAGTCCGTAAATTATATCAGCAGCAACCGACAGATACGACAGCGAAGCACCAGTGTTTGGACACTGCAGTAGTGCTGTCGGTGATGACGATGAACCGCCAGAAACATCGGTTACGAAGCGCCAAACATCAGCCGGCAGATATGGGCTAACTACGTACACAGGAGTCATCCACTACGGTGTTTTCTGGTACGGGATCGGCCGGGTTCGGAGCTAGAAATTGCTTCTTCTCTGAGCTCCCGTGGGCGCAACAAAATTATACGCAACGTGAAATTTTGTTCTCCTTGGAGTAGATGTTTTCACCTGAAGGGTTTCTGCTGTTTATGCGTTACCGAAAGTGGTTTACGAATCATCCGTGAGAAATGCCAAAAATATAGTTTCAGTGAATAGGTATAGATGATCGTTTACTCACCATGTGAATTAACTCCATGCTGATCCTTGTGAAAGGAGTGAGTTGCTAAAATGACGAAAAGGGTTTGTGAAAACAGACGATACACAGAGGCAAGGTTGCTAGATTGAATAATCGCGCCAATGCAGTAAAACTCCACCACAGAAATGTTGTAAAAACGATGGGAGTTTTTGTACTTATTTCTGAAGCCGCGGTGAGTTCGTATTATCCAGCTCCAGTTCCAAACGCAGAAATTGTTCAGTGACTAAGAGGTACCTGCACAATAGCTACACAGTGACGAACTAATATTCGGTTCTCTCAAGAGAGATCACCTCTCAAGGTAGATGCAAATAACCACTTGTTCATAGATAGATAGAAGATAGGGGGTAGATACACTGTCTATCCGTTCCTCTCTGTACAAACTAAACATCATTCTGCTTTTAACTCTCAAACAAAGCAAGAACTTTACCTGGCAGACAACACGGATTAAAAAGCCAATTTTCGAAAGAGAGCTTTGGGTATTTTCTTCTGACAGCGACTGCGGTAACCGATATACTGACAACAAGAAGAATGACCACCAGAAGGATAGCAGCCACCACAAATCCCCGCGTGTGTAGCCGATTGAATGTCTCCGGAACCGACGCACCACTTTCTTCCTTAATATCGTTGATGGGTTCTGAAAACAAATTGTGTTGAACTACTTAACGAGAAAACTTGGATCGTAACTGATTAACAGATCAACACAATGCTTCTCTGAACACTTCATTAGTTGTTCTGAGAATACTAAAGTGTATCCTACCATAGTGCGTGACAATATTCATACCTTGCCAGCTGGTTTCTGAAAAAATGCTTCTCATTCATCCTGCGTTCATTAAAAGTAACGATGGCTTCCAAGCTGCCTAGAAATAAGTTGCAATCTATACTTGACAGACGAAGGACCTTATGGAAAATGGCCAGGTGTAACATACTTTTAAAAGCAAGAATGCGCCGTGGTTTGTAAAGTGAAATAAAAAATGATGATGAAAGAATGATCAAAGCAGCATTACACATACTCAGCACTTTCACGAAGGCATTTGCAAATCGAAACTCCAATCCCAGCAAATCGGCCACACAAGTATAATTCCCGCTATCCGTATCCTTTGTGTCCTCTATAGTCAGTTTGGTTTTGTCGTAGACTTGAATGTGTGGAAAGAGCAGAGAATTCACACGCTTTCCGTTTTTCATCCAGTAAACCTAAAGACAGAATGATAAAGAATGATGTATCAAGCATGGCTTGCGCATTCATTCTGCATGCAGACTCCCGGAACGGACACTTCACTGGTCTCTATAAAGCGTGATGACCATCTAGTTAAGGCCTAATTGCTTACTGATTACAGGTGTCTACTACCTGGCCATTCAGGGCTCAGCGTTCGGCAGCATGTGTTTAATCAAAATAACGAACACAATCCACCAATAAAGGGCTTTCTCCGGATGCGGAAACGAGGGAAGATTTTTCATTCGTGGGATTTGATATCCATGTCTTCCTGCTTTCAAACGCAACACCCCTATACCCATATGGGTTCTCCTACCTGTCCACAGAACGTTTACCTGCAGTTAGGTTGTCAGGACGACCGTGGTTGTCCGACTGGCCCCGGTGCCGAAGCCGTTTACTGTAGGTCGGCCTACAACAACTGGATTTACCAAATAATTATGGTAACTATTGCTCTCAAGAAGCTTGTATGAGGACTGGGTGAGTAGCCACCCAAATCTTGAAATTGGTTATGCTTTGCTGTTTAATTTGGTACCGTTTTCAACTTTACATGGAATGAGCAAACAGCGCGTTTTTATTGCAACGAATGGGTGCGAAAATGAAGAAACTAAGGTTATCGGCAAACACAAAGAGAATATAGCGTGCGTCGGTGCGTCACTGTTATCATCAAAGCATGACGTTCATTTAAGAAGCCGGTGTGAACCAAAATGTGCGGCATATTTCAAGGAGAACATAGCCTCATCCTCTAGAGGATGGCCGATTTAATCACTTGGAGAAATCTGAACAAGGTGAGTGATTAAGGGTCACAAACAGCATGTAGTAAAGCTGGAACTTTTCCTTTGAAGTGATCGTTGGCTTTGGATCTGCGTTCATGAAAACACGAAGCTTGAATGTATGCACACTCTAAGGCTTAGCTGAATGACAGTCATCACCATCATCATCGACAGCACGACATCAGTGTTCAACACCGATGTTTCGCTCTCTTACAACCATGATTTATTTGAAAGCCTTATTGTGAAGAAAAGAATAAAGGTGGACGGGGAAGGGACTTAGTACTAGCTTACTACAATAATTTCGAGGTGCCCACACGTCCAGATGCTCATTCAGACAATCTGGATAGAAACAGACAACAAGAAAGCCACTGACATCGGTTGACAGCCATACCTTACAGCGTTTCTAACCAGGCACAGCGGGGATCACGCGGCCCCCATCCTGGAAGACGATTAACACGGACAGCACCCAAAAGTTTCGTAATCTCCTTCGTATCCCTCTCCCAGGTCAATGGTTGGCCATCTCTCTGCTTCCGCCACTCTGAAAGACAGTACACCCTTTTGAAGGGTTGTTTTGAAATTGGTACGTCTTCGAAGCCCACACTTAACCGTCCTAGATGTACATGGGGTGCAAATCATTTTCCGGATGATGAACAGGATGTACTGTCCGCGCACTAAGATTTCTTATGCCTTGATTACAGTTATTTGACTTGACATTGGCTATAGAACAGGATTGTTTTCGAAGTAGTTTGGTGGCGCAAAACACGGAGTAGGGAAGATATTTCCAAGATGGGCACCCAAATAGGGGAGTGACCTCAGGTCGCCCAAGACATGACATCGACTTTTTTGGTGTTACACTTCCGGCGGACTGTGTCGAAATGATGTGACGACATCTGCCATTACAGTCGTTAAAACGGATCCGTACGAAAACAGGGAACATTCCAACCGGGAACATTTGGGCTGTTAAACGTGGGTGGTCAATTCTTGGTGGAGGGGCTAGTATACCTAGTTGTAATCCATCGACCGGGCGTTGTTGGTGCAGGTTTCCTGAAGAATGCCTCAACTTCCCTCAGCTAACAGTCGATTTCTATAGCCCCTGATAGGCCGAACTCGAGTTGTCTTCTTCGGTGAATTATTGACCATTTGAATCAAAACAAGCACCAACTAACCACACAAAGAGATATGCCTATTGGATATGGTTATCAGCTCATTCCAATCCCATCACAGTGGCTACCTAACTTACTTGTGGTTCTGGTCTACCATCGGGTGGCAGACAAGTCAAATCCAAACGCCCACCGGCCGGCAGTGTGGTGGAAACGGGCTCTAGTCTGAACTTCCGTTCCAAATCTGTATACAACAAAATGCGCCCACCAGGAAATAACAATTTGATGAGTTAAGAAACAAGATACTTTGGAATGTCAAATTAAAATGGTGTCACTAAGCAAGCAGAGTAAGGGAAAAAAATTAAAAAACGAAAGGTTTTGTCAAGACAATACACTAAATCACCTGCACCTAAGCTGTCCTTCAACTACTGCGCTTTCAGAGAGCGTGTGCGCTACCGTGGCTACTGTGTACGATGTAATAAAAATAGAAATAGGAACGTTCATACAGGAAACCATTTAGTCGAGTCCGAATAAATGCCGGGTAGGCTTTTGTACATTTCAGCTAGCTATTACTGACTACCTTCGTTCCCCCGGACCTAAAGCTACCGCCTTGATGTGTTGGTGGGGGTTGAGTGCGGCAATGATCCCACAGGCTACACTGACTGGAAATTCGTTTCACAAGATGCAACCATGTCAGGAAGGCCAAAGGGGAACAGTCAGACCAAGAGCTAAAGATGGCGATGCCCCCTCATTCCACACGCGTTCTTTGAAAATCTTCAAGGTTAGCCATCGATGAACTATTTCTCGAGAAATAGTACATGACACTGAGGAATGCTAAAGTTGCAAAATCGATAGGCGTGCAATAAGCACTAATATGATGAAGCAGAGCAAGCAATTTATCCAGTACAGTAAAAACACCAGACTGTGTCCCTATTCAGTAATTAATACTCTATAGTGGCCACTTTCGGTTGATCCCAGTATAATCTTGTTGCATTCCTTAAAGAACGACTTTCCAGTCTGCTGAATAGTTTTCAACTCTATCGTTCCACTCCTTAAAATGAAGCATGCGCAGAAGTTTGCGATGTTGCGGAATATAGGTAGTTAATGTGCATTTTTCGTTTATTGTTCCGTTTGCCCGGGTTGCCAAACTCGGCGAACACAGCAACAGCTAAGAAAACGTTCTTTGCAAGCATTACCTCACATTCAGTCTCAAGATTACAACACTCCAGCATTCAGTCCCTCTGAGCTGATCGTTTTCAAATCGTACCTCAGGAACAACAGTTTGAATGATACTTATTAACGCGTGTTATTCAAGAATGGGTTTGCCGACCACTGCAACCAGCGTTTGTACTGTTACCCGCGCTCTTGTGGAGCGGTTAGATAAGCGCCGGGAGTGACGGTAAATTGACTACTGTATTTATGGTTGAGTTGCTGAGCTGTATTCATACACACTTTGTATGCACACTTTTTGCATATTCATACTGACTTATCAGCACTTCTATGTCTAATCCAGAATACATCAACTTCACAAGTCAGGTGCCTAGGTTAATTGCCGATTCAGGTTTTCGGTAGAAGTCGCTGCGTGCAGCTAGTAGCACCCAACCAGGAAGAAACGTGGGCTCCGACAATAACACCCAAAGAAAAATTTGGACCACCGACTGAGATCCTCTTTCCCTGTGAGATCAGACGCCACTGGCCGACAGCAGGCAGAAATGCACTCAAAAGATAACCTCGACAAGCACAATGTTGCCTCCCACTTTTTCAACGAATATCAAAGGTATTGATAAGCATGGTCTTTTTTAAAAACCTGCTTCCCCCTCCCCCAGTAAAAGCGATAGCTCAGAAACGACCGACATCGAAAACCGTCTAGACCGAAGCAAGCTCTGAGAAACTGATCTCAGGACGGCATCATATCGCCCTCTTCTTTGAAAAACTACCTCTCTGGAGGCATTCTGATGAGGTTAGCGTCAATATGTTCTTTATAATTTGAATAAAACAGTGTGAAAAGTTTTACACTTTAGCTATACTGTGGTTGAATATTACAGTAAAAACAGCAATCTCGTTTCCAAAACCACCTTATAAATTGTCTAATCATTGCAATTTATAAACAGGTGATGATATAATGGGTCAACTCTCTCCAAACAACCACAAATTTCAGGTTACGTGGAAGCAAAGTACAGTAGTCGCGACAGTTTAATCCGTCAGATTAGCTGAAGGACCTGTGTTGCCATGCACTTCGATGCATACCCACACCTGAGCTAGCAACTTTGGAAATGTGTACGGAACAAGTGCAGAAAGCATTTTAGCCTAATTTATGCTCCAACAGGAGACATCGTTTAAATGTTGAACACTTCAGCCGGGTAATTCGACGTTCGTAAACATGGTCTATTAAGTGAACCCTACTCTTTAGAAAGCAATATTTCGCTATTGCATAGTTAAATACGTAACTCACTATTGATAAGAAACTGTAGACTGAACACTTACAGGCTTCAACAATTATGGTTTTCTTGCTTATAACCTTTTTCGGACGCTGCAATTGTGGTACACTGTTCCAAACTTCACACTGGCAGACGTATGAGTCAAACCATTCCTCCACTTCCTTGGCACGTACTTGCAGTTCAAGGCGCCACCGCATGCCATGCGGATTCGGGTGGTTTGTTGAGTCAAGGCGTACAACCTTCAATCTCCCCGAGTCCTCTGGACCTTTGTAAGGAATCACCTGCTCAGCACATTCTATCACTGCATGGGACACTGGCTCTGCCACACACTCAATGGTGGCTGGATGGTCTTTCATCGTGTAGTATAGCGGTTTGGGATGATGGATAAATCGAGGGACTCCTTCCAGATGCGTCTCGTTGGGAGAAACAAGATCCTCGTGGATCCTGGCTGCTGTAAACCAAACCGGCAAGAAAACTAATTTCAGCGCACACGCTATCAATAAATTTCCCAACATGTGTTTCTCATAAATGGTGTCACACGATTCAGCATTCCTATCCTCTCAGTGTGAATTTATAGCCCAGTCCTGACGTGCCACTTTTGTCATACTCTGCGAGTGTACAATATTGGACAGGGGTTGATGGACCAATCGGCGTGGGTATGCACGCATCTGACTTTAACCAATCAGATACCTGTACTGGCCACTCTCGCGTTGAATGTGGCGCGGCAACCAAAATTTGTTTTCTCGATAAATTCTGAGGATACCTTACCCAGAACCACGTTAATCACGGTTATGGAAGCTAAGGGGATTGTTAATTTGTTCAGAAACTGGGTGGCAAAAAATTACCATATTCTGCTGAGTGGTGTTGGTAGGACGAGAAGAGGAAATTCTGCGAAAATCAGAATGAGCGCGTGTTTTCCTCTCGTTCAAGTGTGTGGGGTGCTTCGGGCCGATTGTCACTTTATTAATGATGCATTATCATAGATCAGAGAAAATATGATTATCAACTGTTCGAAACCCAGTTATGTGCTTCTTTGGGTCGTTAGAGAAAAAAGGAGTGATGAACTTGATTGTCTCATTCTGCATACCTAAAATTTTCCACTTACCAAAACTGGACGCTCATACAGCATCAAAGTTGTTGATGATAATGGTGATGGTTTAGAAGAATTTGGGGATGCCTATGATATCTTATACAATATTTTTAAAGGCGTGGAATGTACAGAGAACCAAGTGAAATCAACATTCTAAATGATTCAGATCAATAAGCGTGAAGGGCATTATTGGGCGTTATATATCCATGATTTGTGCAAGGAAAAACCAGTGAAGATTCCACCAAACTTTGTGGTTCTTCCGTAAGTTCTCTGGTGCTGGCCAAATAGACGCTTCAACGGCATTTCGAATGATATTGAGGATTGTAGACATCCCTGCCAAAAGGTATGGTGATCATGGACCCATTGTTAAGGACACGAAAATCTTCCATACTGATGGTGACGAAAGCATACTAGGCAACACATTTGGATGTCCACATGGATGGAATTGTTCAAGCATTATAGGACAAATTCCGTTTGAACAGATCCCCTCTCGCAGTGGAGTTTTAATTCCGGCTACTATATCCCCAAGCAGCGACATCAGACTAGAATTCCTCTCCTGTCCGGGCCTGTCGGTAGTTCATTTAGTTCAAAGCGCAGTTAGATGACGCACAGCTAGTTACCGATGCTCCGTCAGCGCGCACCTATAACTTATCTGATGCGACCAACATGTTCTCAGTAGAATGGTAGGTATATCCGAAGCCTTAAATGACTCAGCGGCCGTGATGGTCTTGTCGATCAATGTCTTGCAGGTAGTCAGTGCCATACGAAAAGTACGTTTCATCAATAATCCAACGAAACTAAACAATAGGTCAATAAGGACCAACAAGACAATCTGTCGGATGTGAAATCCTATAAGTGCGTAGCTACCATGGCATTTGAAGCAAACATGAGGGATGAGATTCAGTTTGGTCGCCCAAGTCCAGACAGAGCCAGTCGAGAGGCCAGAGTTGAGTTGGAACCAACGAACATCCGATCAGTAACTCCATGCTTTAGCCTCGGAGCCATCTCGAGCCAGTGAATGAACAATGACAGGATGATTCCGGGCATAAAAACAGGAAAACTAATTCAGTTTCTTATCTCCACTGTCCTGAAAACTGCAGTGTTTTGTATCTAATGGGATGACGCAAAACACTTCAAAGTAAATTTGTTGAATTGTTCATATAACATATCCTCTCCAACCACATAGTCGTACTCCGTTATACCGATACCAACAATTGCTGAAGTAGTTCATATTGTATCGAAGGAAGACACTACTCATAAGTTTGCATGAGACTCGGCGACATCCCTCTTTTGAAAACTCTTCGGCGGAACCCTTAACAGCAGACCACCATATCAAGTTTCTGTCCTATGGTATCCCGAATTTCATCCCAAATGAACCACATAGCGGCCTTTTGTAGCACATTCAGTTGGAGAATGTTGAGAGGTTCTTTTGTGATTATGTTGAGTTTCCCGTCAAAACCAAACTCGTTCGCACATTATTTTCTACTGGACTTAGCTTTATGTCGACATGACGATATCCGGCATCCGGCATTCCGACCCAAAACCCCGAGATTTCCTTCACTGCATGCCTTAATCATTTATCGATAGGGCTGAAGGACGGTTGCAGCATAGCCAGTCCCACTGGTCTTTCTTTGGCTCAGTGAATGGATGCAAACGATAGGTCGATAGGCGTTCTGATTGTACTGGGATGGCAAACTCTCGGCGAAGCAATAATCAAAGTGAGAACTCGTGGCGTCGAATGTAGGCCTCTGTGTGACGAACACACTGGGTAGTGCTAGATGCCTGGATTGGAGTACAAGTGGATCGTTTATTTGTGTGGTTTATTCAGGAGTCATCAAACATTGTCATCCCACCTGGCATCCCGCAAGACAAAAACCACACACGAGAAAACTTCTGCATGCAGTAGTTGTTGGCCGCATAATTTCAAGAATAATTATTAAATTTTGCCCAGAGATATGACGATTCAGATGGATTCGATAGGAATGAAAACGTAACGGATGGTACAAATAAACCATGTCTCTGTTCACGGTTGCAGGATGAGGGATTCACACCGCTTCGATGAAACGAAACCCTCCGTTGGAACTGGGCAAGCACGCTTACTGCACAGAGGGATTTCTATCTATTCTTCCTCGTTTGTGGTTCTGAGGATAACGAAGAAGCCAAAAAACTGGAGGGTCGTATCACCTCCAAATATACTTTCGAACGACAGTTGCGACAGTTTTCACTTGGTTGATCTTGGCAGTTCTAAAAGACCTCAATGATTCTGCACAGAGCTTTCTATATGCACCGACAAACGAAAAATTCTGGATGCTTGGTAGCAAATACCAGAAGCGGTTGACCAGATCTACTATAAACACAAGGAGCACATTCGTGAATTTTGTTCACTGGCTTGTGCCACAAACCTGCTCCCCTGGCGTGGTCCTTCAGTACTTTCCAGTGAATGCTAAACTAATAGACTGTTCCAAATCCCACTGTAGAAAGTAATTCATCCGGAAGGTTCTCGAAGCAATTCATCTGAATCAGTCAACAGTAGCTAATCTTGAAATACCGCAAAACAGATGGGGTGATGTTAACTCAACTATTGATGCCACGCACGTTCAAGCCTTTCAGTCTTCTTTAATAATGAAAAAGATAGAACATTTTCAAAAGTTGTTCTTAACGGTCTTATACGCTGAATCTCTACCGATCTGACGTACTGAAAATTGAGGAGCTCGTTAATACTGATGTGACAGTCGACGCTGAACAAAATAAGCCGACCGTTCTACAATTTGTCCGATTCTGTAAAAATAGCGGCCTCTATGCTTTAAAAGCCGGCTTGTTGTTTGCATATGTAGCAAGCAAGAAGGTCGTAAAAGCCCACTCAGGAATTGAAAGAACAGCTTGGTAATGATTTGCCTCCGCAAACCGGTACTCTCAGTTGTCGGTTTTCGTACAAAGTGAGCAATAGTAGTCCCTCACAGCTCACATTCGACCGACTTTTTAACCTCAGTGAGTGCACTCCTCCCTCTGTTTCGTTTCCTGAAAAGCCATAAATCTGAACGCCTAACAAACAATGCAGTAAAAATAATTATTTCAGGGATAATGGGAATAAGTGGGATGACAAGAGCCAACAAAGCCAACGAATGTACTCTCTTCTTGGCATCTCAGAAATTCCATGGCCTGGTTAGTTTGGCTGAATTAATGGTCAGAAATTCAGAAATTTTAAGTATCTTTCTTGTCTTGAGAGTAGTGACACATGCAATTTTTCCACTCATCATGTTGTACTTGCTCACCGCATCAGACCCAGTTGTTGACCATTAGTTCTAGCAAACTATCTACCGAAATCTGGTTAAGATTTGACAAAGGTAACTGACTGTCGAAACCTAGAAATATTTCCAGTACAGCTCTTGTTTGTCATCGTATGGCCCACATCTGACATTGTCCCTTGGGAGACCATTAAATCTTGTATTGTGAAATACGGTCTTCACTATGCCGTATTCGATGGAATCAGAATCTGCAGTGGTGATAATTTTCACGAGAACGTAATTTGATCTCGTGAGTTTTTTTGGTTTCTGTCGTCTTTTGGTGTCTGTTGTGGATTACAACGTGGTTCGTGCTCAAACAAGATGGAGGATTAGTCAAGATGTGGATGGCTTAGTTTTGGTAAACGAAACATTTGAACAGTGTGAAAGCAAGCTCTCCGAAACAACGAATGATTATTAAGTCCACGTTAGGGAACGTCCCTAGCTTCTGAAAAAGATCGCAAGATGTCAGCCCGGGTTTCACAGTATCAAATCAATCCAAGAACAAAAGTCGGTCCGTCAGAAAAGGTACCTGCAGAGCTCTACGACTTAATCGTATACAGCTGTGGATTCGGAGCAATTAACTCGAAGAACGTCCACTTCAAGAGAGTCAAATGAGGTTTCTTTGTTTCCCTCTGCTCGGAAAACCTAATGTACATGGAGTATCTGACACGGAATAGTCCAAGTGATTCTTAGCGCTCCGCCCAACTAGTTTGCCCCTCGGTAGTGACCGATCGCCGGCCATCCTGAAGATGATAACTAATCAAATAAACGATATAAAATTCAAATCAGACTGGTTTAAGAGATGCATGATCAAATTTGACGTGGATACAATATGAAATTTACCTGAACATGAGTTACATGAATTTCTGGCGCATATTGGTTTGGGTTAATTAGTTTGGTGGAAATTAACTATCTGCACGCAGAATGGAATAACAATCCATACAACAATCTTGAACATCTGCTGTAAGGCGTGCTGAAGTTGAATGCGCCAATGCAACCTATAAATAAGAGAATGGCTGTGACATTTTCGCCATCCACTATCAGACTGATGGTTCATTCTTCCTGGTTAGTTTTATCAGATCGACAGTAACTGATATGAACCTCCCCTCCCCTAACGGTCATGTCATCTGAAAACCCGTCATTATGGAATCTAATCAGACAATCTAGCCAGGAGCTTTGGCTAATGTCACTCATGTGTGTTGATTATTGGGCTTGGTCCACTGTATCGTGAAGTCTTAGTGACCTCAGATTTGCTATCTGATGGTTGCTAATGTTCTAACATTCAACGCCGGATCAGTCAACCAGGCCAGTGTATGGATCAGTTGTTCCCTCCTCCAACTGTGACTAGTGTTCGATACAGATCATGGACCACGGAGTTTTCATGTTTTATGGACTGCTTCCTCCTGTTATTAACATCCCAAGTAAATTCTCTGTTCCGGACATCACGGTGGTAAATTCGTGAATTCCCCTAAAAGGGGAGCTACCTGTTTAATGCCAATCATTTTATAACTTCATGGCATTATTTCATAAAATACTGCAAAGAGACGCATTCACCCTCCGACGGTCACGCAATGTCCAAAATAATGAACCCGCAGCATAGTGTGACTAAACGTTCACTGATAATTCAAGTTTTTCATGATGAACATTATTAAAAAAGATACAAAACAGCATTGATTCATGTGAATGAAGAATCCGTTCGGAAAGTGTATTCTCAAACAAAGGCTACTAATGGGTTTGTAAATGACAGATGCAGGAGACCTCAACTTTCGGACGACAAAACTCGTGTGGTCCAACGAACGAACTGTTTGTAGGTTTCAGTCTGACAAAGGAGAACCGAATCGTTCGTTTGAGACTGACGTTGGTGATATTTACATGAGCCTAAAACATGAAATCTATGAGTAGGGTCAGGCACGACGTACTAAACATTTTACAACCGTTGTAAAATGGTCCCCAAATGAGTGGAGTTTGGGATGCTATGCCTCATTGTTTTTCTGTTACATGCGTGACGAGTAATCAAAATAAAAACGGAAATATGCATTAGTACGGACTACCCGATAGATTAGATGGGGGTAAAAGCGATTCATGCACTACAAAATCAAGCGCTGGTGCCCTGATCTCTACTCCATCTTGGGGCCTTGGGTGAACCAGAGAGAGAGAGAGCTTTTTATGTTCACCGCCAAGAAACTCGATGCTCAAAGCAGCGCACCAAAGAGGGTGCACTAAGGATCAGGAAAGCAAGGTTAGCCTGAGTTACGCCCATCCTAATAAAGCTGACGGATACATTTTGATGCCTGGTCAGATCGTGATAATTAGTTTAGAAGATTTGTGGAAATTAGCGTCAAGACAAGCATACAACTAATAAGGCGAAGCGAATTCTTCTCAGGGCTATTCCACCGGCAAACACATCCACCTGAAATAAAGTTTGGCCGACCCATTAGGTGGTCTTCTTAGAGTAACTGTAGCTTTTCATGTCAAAACGGCTGCGTTTAACTATGCCCCCGGAATCTTGTATCGTTCCGTCTGGTTCACATGATGGAGACAAGGCAAAGTAGACGAAGTCCACCCAATATTTCCCTCAGTCAAGTAATTCCCATCCGGCAGGTGAACCTAAATTCTCATCCAATGTGTATCACAGCTATGTAAAGTGGATCGGCATTTTTTGGATGCAGCCCGTAGGCTTTAGCCAAAACCTGGAAACGAACTAATGAATAGGCGGATAAATTTGAGAAATTTCGTGTAATAGCCTTGTGTTTTAGCGAAACAGTTATGCTGATCAGATGCTGAAACCAAGGTGGTGTTTGGGAGTTGAACTACGTCACCCCCAATTCAAGATGCCTGAAGTAGTTGATGGTTTTGTCGTTGAGCAAGTTATTTGAAACGAAACATTCATCAGAATTAACAATTTAAAATATGTTCCGCTCGAGAAGTAATTAGACTCATATGCTTTAGAACTCGGTTAGTCTCGTAAACAGCTTCTGTATGCAAAGTAAAACGTTTTCTACCAACAATTTTCGAGATTATTCTGAACCGTTGAATTCCCAATAGATCCCCAATTTTCCTGAAGCAATAGATTTGACTCGGGATCACACAATCGGCATTTTGTTCTGCTATGGTCCTTCACAAAAAATACCCGTTACTGGTTACTTCAGAAGTTGTTTATCTTAAACTCAACAGAAAACACCCCAATTTTATGGCTGACCACAAGCTATTTGGGCAAGATACATCTGAACGGTAAATGAAGTCTCACTGTTTTACTCGGAAGGATCCCGAAGGACAGTTTCGAATAGTATGGCTTATTTAACCGGTGAACAGCTGACAGTAACTGACTAACAAACGATTCGGCAGACCTCTTGGTAATAGAGCTGAAGAGGCACTTCAGTGTGAATGTGATTAGCGTCGACGATTCTTTCTCTCTCTTGACCGCTTGATAGGATAGATGATTAGAATTGTCTGCAAACAGAGCACTTGACAGTTGATTGTTGATTTCGAAACAAACTTCCATTCAAAGCACCACGAACACCGCTTAGGTAAAAAGCAGATAACGTAGTGAAAGCATGTCAACTCAGAAATTCGAAGTAATTTGTACATATATGTATATATATTACAGTGTACAGTAGAAATGTAGGTAGTTCTTGTAAACCTTTTCTTCCAGCATTATTCACCTACAATAAAACATACTCGTCCGAGCTAATAGGATACTTACACTCAAGCTTCACTGGTTGTCAAGCACTGGAATATCCTCCTATTTTTTTATGTAGATGCTCACCATCTTGAATCCGGGTTTCAACAACATTTTTTTCGGTTGATCGAGGATAATCAGGTACACTGTCCTGCGGACGGATGCTCAAATAAAATTCGGCTCAACAGAATGTTGCCTGGAAATTGTGGTATCAGTATCGGGTAGTATAGATTATTTGATGCCAACTCTAACTTGGACTGTAACTCGGTAACCTCGTAATTCAAGGTGAATGAGTGTATGATGAACAAAGCGGATAGAAGTTCTTGCCTGTTCAAGAAGAAAAGATTGGGCCAGCATACATAATTTCGGGATCTGGAGTCACAGCATTAATAGAATCTGCTGCCAGAGAAACTGATTAATATCCAGAGTCCCATGATGTTTAAGGATAATTCGAAGGACAAATTCGCTCCTCCAGATGCTCGGATTGACTCAAATGTTTTACTTTTACACCGACCACCTAAATGGGGATTCCCAGGTTATTTCGGAAGCCCAGGTACTGCCAGTCAGCACCGACTAAAAGTTAATTGATGTGGCCCAAGGATGTAATTAAGTCGCTCAAATTCTCTACATGTGATGATGTCCCTTCGGTTTTACGCTAACTTCTGAGGACTTTCCATTCTTACATAACCTTCAATTCTTCTGTGTGTAAATTTGCAAGCAACTGATATACACGCCTGCATATTACATTACCGAAAGTCAAATTTACGTGCTTACCATGGAAATAGTGACAGAAAAAATGTGGGGAAAATTAGAAGAAATATGTAATCGCAAAATCCGGTTAGTAATCACTGTAGGATTTTGCATTCGGAGATTTCTGAATTTAGGTCCAAAGTGTAAAGGCAGGTTTAGTTAGAGTACTCTATGGTTCCGACCAATTTGGTACCCACAGAACGAAAATAAGATTTATAAATAATCATGTACGAATAATAAACAAACGCCAAAAGTACACTACATATACAAGTAATACAGTTGTGCTTTGCTCTGACAAGCTAATGCCAGTTTGTCAACATGTTAGGAGGATTGTAATGTAAGTCCACATTCGAGTCTGCCGTTTGGCGGTGAAAATTACCATATGACAATTCTCAATACAAATGAAAAATCACAAAAATCACCAGAAGCCCCAGCCCTGGTGATAATTTGTGATCCAAGGAGAAATAACACAAGGTAAGCGCGCAAAACTAGCAAGTAAAACACAAATCTGAACACCTCAAACTAAATGCGGAGATTTGACAAAATTACCACGCTGCCTGCTTTATCAGAAAACCGTAATAGTCTAGTGGACTGACATGAACGAGATGGAATAGTTGTCTCTCTAAGTCCTCTGACTCTCCTTGCTAGATTAAAACACAGCCTGTACGCAGATGAATATCGATCAGAGGTTCAGGGCTGCACAAATCATGATGAAAACACTGACAACAGCTAGCGCTCTGGTTAATCAGTGCTAGGCCAATCGTGATGTCTGCATCAAGCGGGGTACGAAAGTCTCACTCGCGAGGTTGTTGACATTTATGATTTCTTGACGGCAGTAAGTTAATTTACGCAACACAGCTCCCATCCTGTGTGCACCGTCCCAGTTGATGAAAATTTGGACACTGCAATTTCAGCTTTGTTCGGAAGAACACTATCAGATAGGATAGCACCTTAAAGCACAGTTTTCTTTCAGGATGAGTAAGCACAATCCCTTCAAACCGTCAACTGATTGAGATAGGACGGAGCAACACGTTAGAGCCGTGATGTTCAGGTTGCATGAGCATACCCATAATATAACACAAGCGTATTCGGTGCTCCAGGCACACGTCTTCCCCTCGTCCCCCGGACAGTGTAGCAGATCTACACTCCTTTGGTGGTTATGATTAGGTAAACCTCCATGAAACAAAACCATTCAAGGATATTAAAACTTGTCAAAGTGAAACACCGTTTGGTGAGACTGAGGGTTATTCTAAACCTAATAATCATAGTATCAAAATAGTACGCGAACCAGTCAAGCTCCCAAGTCACGATGAACAGATGCAAGCAAACATTAGGCAGCAGCAACGGATTTGGTGGAATTTTTTCATTCGAACCACTTTGAGATAACCGATAAGACTGTCTCACTCAAGTAAACGTCAGAGTCTCATCTGCACAACAGCGTTAAAAGGTTCATTTTGTTGATCGCTGAACAAAAGCCGCTTGGGTGTCCTAAGGCTGAACTGAGTCCTCTGAATCTGGTTGTATGGAAGCCACCGAATTCCAGGTTTCATGAAAAAATGTCAGGCTAAAAGCCCCCTTTCGTAAGCCCTTGAGCCGGCATGAACTCGATTCTGAACACAAAAACTTTGAACACGTCGCAAACAATCTCAGCATACTTGGTCAGTTAATAGTGTCATATACAAGCATGAGCTGAAATCGTCATGGGATAGACAAATGTTCAACATGTGCACTTACTATCCAGTTTCCCAAATGTTTAACCGACTGACCTATACTTACTGAAGGCTCTGACGAATTTAGTAGCAGATCCGTCTGTGTTGGATTAGCAACAGGAAGATTAAACTGTTATCTCTTGTCCGAATACATTTTCTATTCAGCCGAAAATCAGTAACTTCGTAGTGGGTTACGGTTTGCAGTACACCCGTAGTGGTTCGAAAGCAGAAGTAAACCCTGTTGCCGTCCATGAAAATACTTAAAAAATATGGTAATTTTTCCGCCGGATGACGATAGTCAACAGCAACCAGTATTGTTTGTATTGTTTATCACCGTACGGTTGTGCGCAGCGTTGGACCGTGGCTAAATCGAAACCATCTAATGAAGTTTAGTCATCCAAGGCTTACACCGGTCAACAGAAAGGACAAAAAGACTGGCTATCGGAGCAACCTCATATTTCGAATAGTTATTTCTTCAGAATCCGTCCTAGTTTAGACCAGTGTGGGTTAATATCACTACGTTTATGCGCCTAGCATATAGGCTTGATTTTGGAAGTGCACAAAGCGTTTTTTCCACAGCATAAAGCACGAGGCCATTTTCGGTGCTTCCCACACAGGGAAGCTACGACTGGCATTTCAAAGGTAGATGTTTAATGAATATGACATTCCATAACTGCTGTCTTTGCACACTGGGGTCGAATTTCACAGCTTGAGGGACGAACCAGTTTGCACTGGAATAAGGAAAATCAGGGCAGCATTTTCTCAACCTGCACGACAATACCACTGGATGAATTTTGCCATTTTCCGATCTAATAATTTTGCTTCTGCGTGTGACGATAAAAACTTTCATGCACAACTACACTTCCTGCCGATCAGCGTGGTTCGCGCTTCCGTCAGAATCAAAACACTACCGCTCGGTTGAAGTATGACCAACAAGAGATTCCCTTTTTTTCTATTAGTGTGAAACTACATGCAACGCTAGTTCAGATGAATTGATCATTCCTGGTCGTTGTCTGGATCAGTCGATTTAGATACCTATCTCACTCGTAAGTTCAAAGCAGAAGCTTAATCACGGTGAAGTAATGAATTCCACTGTTTTGATTTGCAGGCTTTTGGACATGGTTCGCCAGAAAGAAAAGCCGGCTGTATCCACTCCTTTTAGACAAATTAAAGTTAATTCTATAAAACTATGGTGCTGAATAGCTCGTCTATTCGGTGTGTATCTATCCGTTGTGTATTAAGTCTGCTGTCAGTCAAACACCCAGACCAAGTTCATAGCACGCAAACGTTCGCATCTGCCAATCGTATGTCTAGCCTCGCAGAATTAATCCACAGAAAGAATAGAGCAGTATTTTCAATATCCTGATACGGTGACGCCCGGTTGGTTTGTGAAAAAATGTGTAACTATGGTATATAACCACTATAGGAAAGTAAAGTTGGCTTGCATCGGTTTCAGTGCTACTACACTCGCTATCGTCAA
The DNA here is from genome assembly GCA_003604175.2 of Clonorchis sinensis. NCBI lineage: Eukaryota > Metazoa > Platyhelminthes > Trematoda > Opisthorchiida > Opisthorchiidae > Clonorchis > Clonorchis sinensis. Next base: position 125,207,908 of record CM030370.1, on the reverse strand, counting down.
AAACTGATCCAAAGAGCTCAAGATCACTGAAACAAATTGCTGTTACCTAATAGCCGAACAGTTTGCGGGATCGTGTAAATTGCATGAACAGAAGGTAAAGCATGAACAAAACACGCTACTTATAGGGTCTCTGGAAATCTCTCGACAGCCCACGGCCAATTTCGCCCTTCTTGGGACTTATCAGGTGGGCTCAGTCCGGAACTTCCGCCAAACTCGAACCAAAATTATACAAAATTTGACTAATACACTCAACAGAAAAGAGAGATTGAGCTTGGACTCAATACTGAATAACTTTATCAAAGTGGAATGAACTAGGGGTGGCGCGAAACCCTCAAGCAAGTCTTAAAGCTCAAGGTACATAAAGTCATCGGAAAACGAAATTGAAGACAAATCCTACTTCGGTAAGGATGGATGCGAATCACTGGGGTTTTCGACGTCAATTTTCACAGTGCTTCAGGGTCCCCATGAAAACCGAGGAAACCTCTTTAGATGAAGATCTAAGCCACGCCATAATTGACAATTAAAGGTGATTTAAACCGGTTTTCGTAAAACAACAGATAGAAGAAATTTCTGAAGGGCAAAATCCGGTCATGAGCTGTCGAAGAGGTTTCAGAAACCTTGTGAGCAATTTGTTACGTTTAGACAGTACGCAAATTAGTCTTGCACAGTACTATTCATCCCTCCTGTTATCCTCCGTTGGCTTGCTACTTAATGAGAATGAAGTGTTGCTAAGAAAGTGAAAAGCGCCAGACGAGTGTTTCGCCGCGACCGCTTTTCCCAAAAACTTATCATCCAATAATTTTAACCAGATATTATCCCCTTAGCAACAGCGACTTTTTACCATTTTTTATTCTGTAGGAACCAACCCATTAAACCCTCTGTTTGTGGTCTTTATCGCCACGTTAATTTATTTATGAATGTATAGCGTCCAAGCCTTAGTCTGCACCAGTCATGATGCAGCTGTTAGGTAAGTTGAGGATAGTAACGCGAACAATCAACTCTGCAAAGAAGTAATAATAGGTTCACCGTCAATATTCACTTGGTTGACCGTTTTCTGTTTCAACCTGATATGTGCGTAAGGGTTCGTAACCAAATCCAGTCTTCACAGTCCTTCATCGTCCAGTAACACTCCATTTCGAAAAAAAGAGTTACCGACGCGACATTAGTTGAATATCAGCTTTCTGTAAACTAGCTTTGCACAAATTGCGACGCCGTTTTCACGGCTTGAAACATCCTGTTCCTTCTTCCTAGTGGATAACGATTTGACATTCACACGGAAATCTCAAACGTACCATGATTGTCAGTATGCACACATTAGTTTCGAGAATAAATCCTTCCACAATGGTCCTTTCCGCTGGCGTTGTCGCCAGGATAACTGCCCACCACTCCGTCTCCCGCGCTGAATGCATGTGACCATGCGCACTACTGCGGTTCGCAGACCTGGCGTCAGGAAAGTCAGATATTCCAGTAGTTGTAAACGAAACCAACCAGAGCTTGAGTTGGTGACAGGCTGTTCACATCATAACCACTTAGTGGGGACAGGATGCGCGTGAAGAATGAACCGTCACCACCAATTGTCTTGGTGATTTGTTTGTGCTGTATCCGGCGTAAAGTTGGCGCCACAAACTCCAACTCCGGTTACCCCTGTCAACCGTTGTTGTTACCTAGCTGGTTTTACCCCGAACAGAGGTGGAAAAGAACAACCAGACAGCTGGTAAGCTTCTTATGAGTAACCGGCACATACTTGTGTCAAATTTATTAGACTTCTTTTCAAAACAAATGCTATGTTTGATGTTTCGGCCACATGGTTAGGCCAAGCACGTAGTTGCAAGTCCAATGACAAGCATCAAGCATGCTTTGACTATACAAAAGTGTAGCTCATATTTTACATATTGTATAGAGTTGTACGAAAACTTTTACAGACATGATCAAATGCGAGTACATGTAAAGCAAATCTTACCGTAAACCATTGTTTCGGCTTTTGCAAGAAAGATGTTTCTATAACGAAACTATCTCAACCACATATGTGTAGATTTGCTGCCCTTGTGACGACTTAATGATGGAGAATGAGTCAGTGACTTATTCAAGAGAACAGCTTTGATTCACATGACTACCAAGGAAGCAAAATCGACTCAGCCTCCTGCATGAACCACCGGAGGGATTAATGGAAAGTGGTAGTTTCAGACGGACGGGCACGCTAGAATATAACATTCTAGAACTTCTACTGCATTTATATCTATGCTTAATTTTATTCTTTGGATGCAGGGAAGGGTGCAGGGAAGATAGTGACAGAGCAAGTACTTCGTCACATCTCTTGCTGCCAAGATGAAGGCATTCATTGGACCACAACAGCTAGCGAACCGGTGACCCCCAAGGTCATTCTCTGAAAGAATGCTGGCGAGTGCAGTGCAGGATAACAGGAATGAAGTACAGTCATCCCTGACTGAACCATAAATTCTGTCGTTTCACTTACCTCAGTCTATCGGCCCACCCAGCTGCCGCAATTTTGAGGTGCGCAAACTGCAATTAGCTTTCCTTTAATTTTCAGACTGACGTCGTGAATAGTGGATGTGCTATTCTACCACTGAGCCTTAACATTGTTTAAGACCATTTAATTCCCCATCGACGGCAGTTTTCGTTCCCATCGCAGTACTGTGAATCACGGAAGAAACGTATCAAGGCCACCCTGGATTCTTAATCGACCAACAGTGAAAAAGTTCATTTTCAAGTGCAGTTTTTGCTGTCCCTTTTTGCTGCTCACCAATTTCAGCACCACCGTCTTCTCTAGGAGAATAGCCACTCATACGGGGTATTCAGGACTCAGTGCGTTTTTACAGGAGAACTATGCGCTCAAGGCGCATGTTTTGTACAATTTGTGCAAACCACCTATTTAAGATTTGTCAGGCTATTCCGTGTGTTGATTCCGAATGAAATTGAATATTCTCCAGCAAATTCTGATCGCTAAAACGCGACGGAAGGTCACTCGTGGTAAGCAAAACGTTGAACAATAAACTTCGGACGATTAAAATTGTGTCATTCCACTGTAATCAAAGTAAACAAAAGTACTCTCCATATAACTCACGTCAAATAAGCGTGTCAGCTGTCCTGAAATTAACTGGCAGGACCGCACGCGTAAGGTTTAAAAACACAAGCTGGACAGCGTCGAGTGAAAGAGTTAACTTAAAAGCGTTGTTTCGCCACCTTAGTGGTATGTTCGGTAAGACGAGAATAGCATCCTTAATATGCTTCACTTGCGTTCACAGCCAGGCGGAAATAAACACCCACACAGCGTTAGGTATCCATAAGTTCACAAACACCTACGTGGCCTCAATACTTCCTGACTCCTGAATGACCTGAATTGCACCCGCCTGTTTTTGGGTCTTTATATTCCGAAGACAGAAGTAAGTAGAGAACGGAGTAAAACAATGAAAACAAAATGTTTAAGGCCATACGGTGAACACAAACTGACCACCCAATCCCTCACAGTGACACCCACAAGCATCAGGAGTCGATGAAATAATCTAATTAAATTACATCACACTGAGCGTTGCGTACAATAATACGCCGCGGAAGTATGTGGCTGAGATACTTAGCCGATTATCGGGGAGAAATTTGCAACATTCTAATTACCCCCAGGAAGAAGAACATTTCATATGATGTGTTTCGATGAGGTGCACTCCATTCTGATTACCTTCATATGTGTTCGGTCATTTCTCACCAGCTCTCTTTCCAACGAGCTAGTGTTTTTTCTATTTGCTTACATATAAATATAAATATGCATGCTTATTTACTTAAAAATACGCTAATGCTTACTGAACCCCGTTCGATTTATTCACGAACACAACTCTTGACTAGCTGCCACAGCAAGGGTTTTATCCTTTGTTAAACAGAAGCCACGGGAAAGGCAACTGAATCCCTCATTTATGATATTCTTCAACTGAATGCGATTCACAAGGACCGCCTCATATTTCAGTTGTTGTATTTGTCGAAATCAGTCCAATTTTAGTTCACGTAGAACACAAGGTTGACGAAACTCTTGGACAGCGCTGACATGATGAGCACCTAGAAGGACGAAACCGGTCGTGACCTCTCAGTTTTCAGCAACCTTATGAGTATTTTCCTCCATGAAGACCGAAAATCGTTTAAGAGTAAGACGCCATCAGCAGGCTTGAGTTAGCATTGTTTACAAAGACTAGCCACCATGAATTCAGCAGACAGTACAGATAAGCTTCAACTGGACAGACTGGTCAGAGCATACTCGGATCAACTACGTATATCGTCTTACAAGTAAAACGTGACACATGCAGGGGAAATCACATGGACAGAATCCAGGAAAGTGTGAGTACCCAGTGGCGCTCAACTTGACAGCATCCGCTTTCATTTCATTTTGGTATGCGACAAATCCTCCCTGTCAAACTTGGGCGCAAACGGGCGACGGTGAAAAACAAAGTCTTTTTTGACAATCGTAGTAGTATGTGACCTAGGCACTTGGTCGCTAAACCGATTCTGAGTCACTATCAAGTACCAGCTAGAGGACAACAACAAAGGCTGCGACAAAACCAAGGTGGTGTATTCTGGAAACCGGTCCCAAAACCACAAACATAGGCGTCTGCCTGATTTTAGTCAGTCTTATTAGGTGCATCATCATCGTCATTGTTGGGTGCAGAGTTGACAGGTCTATTGCTGGGATTTACAGAGGAGTGGTTGGGGCAGCAAAGGGAGCGTCAAAAGAAGCCAGCTTTGGATAACCTGTTCTACCATCGGCGAACGGCACCACTCCATGAATGGATTGAATCTGGTAGTTATATAAACCATTCATCGGAAGAGACCGAATTCCTTCACTTTCTTGAGGTCAGTTCGGAATGTTTCTGGTAGTCTACACATTCTTGCTCACAAACACCTCTCCTCTCATTCCTTCCGAACTAAAAGTTCATTTGAATGCGTTAATAACCGGCTATGACGAAACAGATCTCGTATGCACAATACATCTAGTCCATCAAGTTGAAATACAATGAAAGAACTCACTGCTTCACTCCAGTCTGATCGATTTATCCGGCGTGACGCCGGGGTTTCTACCCTGGATCCACCATTACACTTTTTGCCCGAAAATCTGGACAGTACCGAAGAAAATCTTGCCGGTTTTCAAAATCTGCTTTGGATGTTGGCTGTGTAGCTCATCTATACTATAGGATATGGAAGTTCTGACGCAGTCCAATGCTTCTCAAAGAGTGTGCCGACAGCCTCAGTTAACCAATATCTATTATATTCATTAAGGCTTTTCCATTTGAAAAAGTCCTGACATATGCTGAGTGGCTCAGCAGACACCGGCATAGAAGAAAGGGCTAACAAGATTTGCGCTAACCGCTTGTGTCGCTGTCCCTCTAGATCTCTTTAGACGAGTACTCCTGAAGTGAGGGAAAATACTATGCTGGACCAAGACTGACATGAGTTTGTACGTCGTCACTCTTTCTCCACAGTAGACCTTGAGGCATCCCTATTTTAGTAGGTAAAAAGGAGGATTCTTTACATCCATCGTTCATTGCTTATACTTTATGCTTTTAGTAGCGTTGACAAAGAGCATTTACTGCAACTTTTCACTGCGCAGGAGGTAAGAATAGCCTGCCCAGGCTAACAGATTAAGTAACAAACCGCACATAATTCATAAGCGTGAGTGCTAGTTCTTCTTCAATGCCGACTGTAAGCTGTATCTCCTGAAGTGTTATTTTACCCCTTTTTTTCTTCTGTCAGGGACATGCCCCTCCCTGATCTTTCCATTTATTCCTAATACGCCGATGACGTATTAGTCAACCGCAGCTTTCACCTGCATGGAACAGATCTGTAGCTACAAGATGTGCTGAATAGAGTTGCTAGGCAGCCCGTCAAGCATTCCCTTTACTATCCGGGAATGCCAAGATGGTTCCATTTTTTAACCTTTGGTCAACTTTACAATCAACTTCTAAATAGCCATCAACCCTTCACCATTTTCAGTATCCTTCTCCCTAGAACGTCCAATGTGGAATATCTGAGTTGGTTTCTCATACCCCCCTCACTTTGTGTACCCCTTAATCGTATTCATAAACTTGTTAGTGCTTGCATTCTTCCCTACTGGGTTTATTGTTCCCTAATCGACTTCCCGAGGTATCCTGAGGAGTACTATTATTTTACTATCCGGATGTAATTGCATCTAAAGGAATAGTTTGGTTGACATGGTGCTATGCTTATTTTGTACCCCCTCTCAAGTTCACCCAAAAAGTCTTTCCAACGTTTTCTACCCCCTTCACTAATCACTTCCATTAAGTTCAGCGCAGGCACTCCTTCCACAGAAAGTTCACTTACCGTATTTCTGTTATCAGCTAGTCGGATCGATTTTTTCCGTTATTCTCGCTTACCTTATCGCCCACTTGAAAATCTTCCACAGATTGCTGCGTTAAGTGAATTCCCCAACAAATATCGAAGTCACATATGGTGTTTCTGTAACTTTGCTTGATAAAGATACATCTTCCGGTGCATAAAACTTCGTCACATGTTAGTTGTCTTGGGAATAATGACACTCAGCTTTTATCCGCCAAAAATACAGAAGGTTCAACAAGGTATAGGTGGCATTCCTAGTTTCGTTCGGTTTAGTTTCTCATCGTTTTTCAGTCGAACGAAATTCATGATATATTCCCCAAACCAGATGATCCCTGCTATTTTCCGGGTAGGGTTTTTTATGACACTTGCTTGGTGGGCCATCAGTTGGACTGCTACACGTTATGTGCTTACCATTTGGAATAACTTTCTCATCATCAAAGTGGAATTCACTTCATACTTGATGTCTTTTTCACGAAACAAATTAGTGACGTGAACAGATTTTGTTTTTCGCAGCTCGTGAGGTGCAGTTTCTTGCATGTATAGTTGAAATTTACAAGTTCTATCTAGCATCAATACAACCCGAAAATTCGTAGTACGTTGCGTGGTTAAATATATGTAACAAGAACTATGCTGAATAGGACTGTTTGTGCTGTACACCATAAGAATTAGGGTTACCAGCTATTATGATGCTAATACAGTTCAGTCAGGGAAGTACATTAGGACAACCAAAGCATCTACGAATATCTGAGTCTCTCGTGATAAACTAATAGTTTCTACTGCTAGAATAACCATTCATGTGAGGCATGTCAGTCATTGCCCGGCAACTCTACCACTCTGTACCTTTCGTGGTTGAGTCAGGGATTTCACTCTGAAACGAAGTGTGCGGGTTAATCTAATGTAGCAATCTGACATGTGCGCGGATGACCAGTAGTGCTTCTGACAAAGGTAGCCAAGGGATTTGAAGGGATTATCTTAAACTATAATCTAAGTTTTGTAGGCGTGGCTCGGGACGGATGTTTTCTGATGTTGTCTAGAGGGCAACTTATGCTGACAGGTTGTTGTTACTCGGTACATTAGAAGACTAGTCAGCCTAACAGCTGGAGGAAGCTAAATAAGTTTGGCTGTAAGTCGCTCGAAATAAATGGAAGAAAAAGTGGAGGATAGCCTGAGACATAGCCCATTACGTTACTTTGGAAGTGATTGTGGAAGACAACACTGTGATAGGTTAGTCGACTGTAGGAACCTGAGTGGACCCAGCGCAATACCATATACGTTCGCCTCAGCTTTTACAGTTTGTCATCTAGGCAAACGTCTATGGCTCGTTATGCTACCACTTTCTAATCATCGCCCATCAAACCCAAACTTGGGTTCATTACGTTACACAGATCACGTGGTTGCCTTTAAATTAATAGGACGTACCATGAAGACTGCACACACGTTGAACGTGTCCATGGATTTCATCTGCCACCCTCGGCACTATCTTATTCAGGTCTGCGAGTCGATATAATTAGACACTGAGGAACTGAATTCACTCACTCTATAGGAAAAGGAGGGAGGGAGAATGAAACATCTCTTGCGTCACTAAAGCTCCAAGAACTCATCACTTCATAGATCAGGTAATCTAAGAATGAACGTGGATGTGGAGTCAAGGAACGGTAGTAACCTGCCTACTCCTCAGCCCTGTCGACGGCCCATACCCATAAGACAAGTGCGAAAAATTCCTGAATAACAGCAAGCACCATAATGAGACTTCTTATTTTCCGTACAACAGAAATGTGTTGAGGTGAGCGCAGCTTGGGTGACTGAAGGAGGTATCGCAGAAAAAAGTAGTTTAAAAAGCGTCAAATTCGAGAGGCAAGATATCCCTGTAATATATGAATGGAAGGATGAAGGGAAGGAGATTACTGAGGCTATGCACACAGGCAATTGCTTAAAACATCATGATTTACCAGGCCGGTGAAGAGCCACTCATGAGCAGTCTGTGAGCACAAAGAGACTGGTTAATAGGATTTTTCGCAGTTTGATGCTTGTTCCTGTACCTTAGCATAAAAGGGTTCCTTAAATGTCGATACTGGGTGAATACTACGACAGCCGTGTAAAATGGTATTGGGCTAGACAGACTGTGAACTTTCAGCGCCTGGTTTATCTGGTAAGTATTTTGAAACGTGCTTTTTAGCTCCGGCTCCCAGATGCGTTGTTCAGCGGAAGTATCTGAATTCACAAATACAGTCGTCTGTTTCAAGCTCGTCGCCTTCAGAATCCACATACATCAGGTGATAGTTTCACGTGAGACCTTTCCTGTTTAGGATCATTTGATCTGTACCTCCTTTTTTACTAGATTCTCCAGCTAAAACAGATGTATCTTCCCGCATACAATTATAAACGCCCACCTAAAAACGAATATTTGATCCATAACCACTACTCGTAAGGCTGCTGAAATCTCTTCCGCAGTCCACGACCGCCTTTGCCTTCCTCGGGGCTCAACAAGTAGGCACATTCGCCGAGTCTAGGTCAATCTTGTGTTTTACTTAAAGACCAAAGTGTGCGCAACCGGTGAAACATAGGCATTTGATAATTGAATCTGTGTAATCATCTGCTAGTCAGCCAAGTGCGAAAGAAACAGCTCGCGTGATCTTGCATTTTGAAAAGAACCCCATCTACAAAACCGATCCAAAGAATGGTGAGGTAGGGTGAGCTGTAAATTCATACCGATGCCTATGAAAGGCCTAAAGACCAAATGAAGTGGACTATTGTGGCAATCTCGGAACTGTCATCAAAGGTTCCCTTCGCTAGCAATTGGCTGAAAGTAATCACATTTAATTGACATGTGTTCTTGAATTACACACCGTGAAAGGCCCGAAACTTTCCACATTTTACGATAGAACGGCGATATCCGGTATCTGTTCCTTGTTGCAATTATCGTAAAATACAGTCAGCTAAAAAGTATGGTGCAGACGTTGCATCAAAGATCAGCAATTAGCTCGCTGTGATAAACGCAAGGTTGCAAACTCTTTTTTAATCCAGACGACTTCTTCCCTGTACATGTGTAATGCGTGGTCCCATAGACGGCCCTAGTGGATCAAATCCGACTCAATCCAGGGCGTATATGACCGCTACAAAGTGCTGCCAGTTTCGTACCATCGAAGAGGCTTCATAATTCGTTTGCCACCCGAAGCCTGCTTATCACAAAATTCACTCCGAGATATCAATGATCAGACATTTCGTTTCCTTGACCCACTTTCAGAGACGTCCTACATCGCACACTAGACCGGAAATACAGAAAACTGCTCCGCTGCGTTATTTTTAGCAAAGGTACCACCGTATTAATAGCGTACAAGGTACAAAATGCACTGAAGGAAAATATACCTGGAGATAACACTCACTGTGTCTCTCTTTGATCCTATTAAAATTGCATTTTTCTATTTTCTTCCCGACCGCAACTTGATAGATCCATTTTATGTCCACAAAAGAGCAGCCAATTATCAGATGGGCTGTTGACAACTACCCCCAACACTTGTCGTTAGCTGTCTAATTTCTCCACGTTACATCCACTTACTGGTCGTAATAACAGCACCGATTCCGTACAAACAGTCTTCCTCATGAGCTAGAAGTCTCAGGTCCTAATAGTTTGAGGCTTTCAACTAGAATTTTCAGCGCACGGCTAATATAATACCTACTCTAATTTTCTGCTACGATTTCGACGGTCAGTGTATCTCGTTATCACTTATGAGCTTGTTCGCACTCGTCGACTGTTCACATAGTTACATATGCGCACACTACACCGGATGGGCCAGTGGCACGAAAAATAGGGCCTGCCATAAAACAGAACGATGACTAAAATTACCTGTGTGACACACGTGAGAGCCTTGAAAATCAGTGGCATGATGCACGTCAGAGTGCCGCGCTTGGTCATGATCATGATCATGACCATGATCATCATCATCATCATCATGGACAGCATGACATCAGTGTTGAACACTGATGCTTCGGTCTCGTACAACCATGCTTTATTTGAAAGACTTTTGTGGTGAAACGAATGAAGGTGGGTGGGGAAGGGCATTAGTGCTAGCTTACTACAATCATTCCGAGGTGCCTATATCTCCAGACACTCATTCAGGCAATGCGAATAGAAACTGATAACACGAACGCCACTGACTTCGAGTAGCAGCAACCAGGCGCAGCGGGGATCACGCGGTCCCATTGTGATAGGCGAACAGCACCGACAGCACCCAAGTGTTTCGTACTGTCTTTCACACCCCTCTACCAGGTCATGGGTTGACCAAGTCTCTTCTTCTGCCACTCTGAAATGGACACAGGAAATAGCACTCTCTTCGGCAAACGATGGTTCGGCATACGCAAAACATGGCCTAGCCAACCTAGCTTTTGGCGCCAGACACAACCGAAAATTTCTTTTCTAACTACCACGTTACGGAATCCCCGACATCAACCCGAGCTATGGTTCTGAGACAACAATTGTCGAACACTTGAAGACGTCTCACTTCCGCTGTTCGAACAGGTCACAATCATGCAACAAAACAGCCCGTACTGTAGGCTGATACACACGTCCTTTGAGATAGGGGGACATGCCGCTTTGACGCCATTGGTGTGGAAAATTAGAAAACGCAACCTGAGCATTGCATAGTCTTGTATTGACCTCATCTGTCACACTATAGTCGGAACTAACACGACTGTGAAGATACAAATTCGAGTGCGTCCCCTGGATTGTAAGGGGCGTCACTGCGTGCCAACAAGCATGACCTTACACTGTGTGGCTGCAAAGTGCATACCAAAGGATGGGATGACTGTGGTCAATTCATCCAAAAACACCTGCGCCTTCTCATTATCTTCGAAGACGAGAACAATGTCGTCTGCATATTCCAGATCGACAAGGTTTTCGTGAGAGGTTATTTGAAGACCGAGGTTTTGAAGGCCTCCTAGCGTTCATCTCATTATCTCATCGATCACAAAAGCAGATAATAGAGAGAGTGGGCACCCCTGACAGACATTGCTTTGTGTATGGAAACTTTTGAAGAGCTCGCTATATATTCTCACACATCCGGAAGTCTGAGAATTCAAAGAACGTATTATGTTCACAAACTCCCGAAGTATTACTTGATGGACAAGCGTGTCAAGGAGAATAGACAGGTCGACCCTGTCGAATGTGCCTTGGAAATCCAAAAGTACTGGAGTTTTGGGTCGTTTGTACGTATGACATTGTTCTAGCACCTAGTAGAGTGTGGAGATTTGGTCAACGCAACCTCACTTGATACTCTCGAGTTAGTGTTTCATGAGCTACCACAAGGTGACCAAGCACAAGTGATTCCAAAATCCTCGTTAAGACCCGGGTCCAGCTAATGTCCCTGTGGTTCCCACACTCACCACGAGCCTTTTTTTTAAAATAGGCACTATCACCGACTCTCCCCAGTTGTCTGAGGATAAACGCCGACTGAAGACTTCACCATCACCTTTGAACAATGCGGGTGAGGTTATCCCGGCCAGAATCTCGGTGGTGGCCGAGAGATCGTATGCAGCCAAAATCTCCGAGGTCGTAGGGGGTTCTGCGTTCATCGTCCAGGGTTCTACGTCAGCTGTGGGATCCAGATGAATGGCAGCTGGTTGTACTACTCACCAAGTAACATCACAAGTATGCACATTTGTGCCAGTCTAGAAAGACTCAGGAACAAGTATCACTGATTCAAACCACTCTCTACGACAAGCTGGCGAAATCACAAAACATTTGTTGGGCTTCTTGCAAGTTGTCCATTGTAGGCACGAAAAGACTGGCCATATGAACAGTAAAGGCCCAAGCTAAAGGGGTTCAATAATTATTAAGGTTTGGATACAACAGTTGTTCCCGTATATCACACAAGATTTGAAGTTTACGAGTTTCCGTTAGCATGTAGCATTAACACTGGCACAGAATTCTTTATAAGAAAAGTCCTTTAGGCACATTTATATGGCTTCATAAGGCATAACAATGGGAACGAGTACGCACGAAATGGCATGCTCCTTTTACGGGAGTTGGTACCGTGACCCTAATAGGTTTCGCTTGTAAACCCTCTGCTTCGCATAATATTGCAAAAACTGGATTGTTATTCTCAGAAATGACAACTCAGATGCGCCCAGCATACACAGATGAATTAAAGATAACACTCTTCGCTCATATGTTAGATGTTCAGAGGTTCATATCTCGGCACTACAGATCAACTCTAACGGGAGTAAAGCTCAAGTCTAGTGGTCCTCTTCTTTGATGTTGATTAGCTGGAATAAGGGATGGGAAAGAGGAGCACTATTCAGATGAAGGACATGCACGCAAATTTAACCTGGTTTGTCCCCTGAAGCTGACAATACTCGGTGCTTCATTTTTGGCACAAATATTTATAGCCACTTCCGTGTCATAATTCTTCAAATCCGTGGGTACAAGGTAAAGCGCTCATAGGATGTCCCACTACATCTAGCATAGTGGGAATTCAGATGTGCCTCATGGTTCTCAAACAATTTACTGCGGAAATTGGACGATGTATCCGGTGCTGTCTTGAGGTGTGTCCGTGGAATCGCTGTGCATTTAGATTCATCAGTAGAGCTAACGGGACGTGGGGTATTTGTGCATTTCTATTTAATTTTCAGCAACGATGAGCAAATACTGCGGCATGCGCACAAATAAAAAAGACCTCAGTTTGAATAAGGAAAACTCACGGGTAGTCGATAGACCTGAATTCCAGCCAATATCTAAAGCATGTCTTCCATTATTCCAGTTTTCCTGACTGTACGGTTTTTGGTTTTCCGAACTTATCCCACCAAGGAACGTTGATTTTTTCTTGTTCGTTCGTTTCCCACTGAGTACTTGGTGTTGTGTTCCTTGGACGGAATTTTGTCCTTTATCCACAGTGTTTTCGATGGGGACGTTAGATACGGTCGATTCATGGACGAGATCATCAAGCACGGGGTCGGCAAGTGAAAGAATCTCATAATGAGATGCATCCAGATGTATGTTGCGTGAATAGCCATAAACTGCCATGCACTCTCCCATCATTAATATTAGGAAGGAGAGGAAAATGTGTGAGTTCGAAAGCATTTTAAACTAGTGGTTTTGGATAATCTCCTCGCATCTAGTAATCCTGAACTGACACAGCAGTAAACCGGTAGTAGACAAAAATAACAAAGCGTGGCATCAGATGTCCTGGTTTCGCGTGCATGCACGCCTAGTGTGTGCGTTTGCGCATGCGGACCTGCGTGCGATGTCAGGCGACCCAAGCAAAAAGCTTTTTGAACCAATCACCACGTAAGTAGTTTTGGCAGTGACACACGGTGACCTTTATCACCGCTACGAGGTTTGTGTTTCACGTCAGCCCGTCCAAGATATCACTCAGTGACCCGCGTAGGTGTCGTTGGAGGCCAACTCTAGTCAACGCTTGAGCGGACGACAGACGTCAGACACAATGGAAATTTCTAACCCAGATGATTGATATCAGGCAGTGTACCATAATGACTCACGGCTCACCGCCGAAGTTAAAACACTAGCAGAAAATGTACACGCAGTTCCACCGAGAAGAATTGCCCTTATACAACCTTCCAACTAACTTGCTCAGCCTGGGCAAAATTCACATAACACAGGCATTTGGCATGGAAAGGTGTCGACTAAAACGGGAAGTAAGTTTATAAAAGGAAATTGTTGACCAGCGCAGTCAACAGTTAAGAACCGTCTCCTCGCATCCTACGTTTGAGATCTCACGCATCATAAATATGTGCTTGGTGTTTGACCAAATTGTAACCAAGGTATGAAGCTCTCCAATTCAGGGGAACATGACAATGAACAAGTTACACTTTTAGAACTTATGTTTCTCGGGCATAATTTCCGTCATTCACATTGGAAAAAAAGTATCACGGTAGCCTCTGCGGATTCTCAGACAGCAAGTAACCAAAGGAAATCCAGAAACTGCCCCTGTGAGACAATACGAAAAGTCTGTGATTTGAATTTGGCTGCTGAATGGTGGAAAGGTAGAATTCAAAAAGAAATCCAACGCCAAAATGAAAATATCGAAATTCTGCTGAAAACTAACGTCTGTCCTACGCTACTGTGCTCAACTATGCACCTCTAAAGCGACGTCATTACACAAAAAAAAGCGAATGTTGCATTTTCCCCAGTTTGCACAACATCATGGAAAGAAAAGTGGCCAAAATATGTAGTGTATGAAACGCCAAATGATAGCGAACTGAAGCGAGCGTAAACCAGGCTAGCCATGTCCGCTCATCACGTTAGTCGTCTCCACAGTTCAAAATTGTATGTTCGGTTTTTGATCCTAGAAATAACTCACAAGTCCAGCACTGCTTGCTGTCACAAAAGTAGCTTTGTATTAGTTTGATTTATAGATTTGATCTATATATATAATATACATTTAGTTAGCTTACACATATATAACTAGTTTGCTTACCATTATTTACAGAGTGAAAGAATCCTACTTGTACGTCTGAAGTCAGTTAGCGTAGGTCAAAGAATCTGCGTATTTTCCGTGGTTTCTTCAGTCTTGTTATGCTAAGATGTTCCTGACTCAATTCCTTCATGCCACCCTTGGTAGGTTCGCGACTGACCCATGTGAACAGTGAAGCCATATTGAGTGAGAATATAACTCGGTCGTCTCCCACCGTGGCATTCAGTGTTTCGTTAAACCACCCCTTCAGCCCCGTGTCAATATTATGGTTGCATCCGGTGGCCTAATGTGTCATCCTCCTATAAAGATCCGCTAACTTTTATGCTGTGGTATCTCGCAGAAAAACGATTAGAGTAGAGCTCTCTCCATGTGTACAACGGCGGTCCGGAGAGTTGAGCAATGCTAATGTCGCATCGTCCACTTTTCGTAGTTCTTGACTAGTTGTATTTTCTGCTTGCAGTTTTGGGTGTGCGCTGATCCTTCTGTCAGCTGCCCATCGATTTCAAAGCATATGGTCGTACCAGCGAGTAGTGGCCATGACTTCTCAAGGTATTCTTACATTCATTCATTCCTTGTCGGCTGTTAGTATTATCATGTCCTTTTAAAAAATGTGATTGAGTGCTTTCCGCTTACTTTGGGAAACGATCTATGTGATTCATCCCATCCTCACTAGAAAAAGACGTACATCTTGAGAAGAGATGGAATGAAGCTGTTAACCGAAACTTGGGAAATACGCCTGCTTTAATGAGCCACGAACAGTGAAAGACAGATGTGAGCTGCCCGCGAATTAGTGCTGGCTTAAAAATGAGGATACATCAATCCCTTCAGTATCGGTCAAAATAAACCCTGAGACGGACTTTGCAAATTACCAACAGTTGTCAAACAGAACAAACGAGAGCTTCGTCTTAAGCCTGTTCGATACTGTTCCTCACATTAGTTTTATATGCGAACGAGATGCGGGTGCAATCTTACGTGATGTTACAGTTTCGTTTCTTATCAGCCACCAAAAGGTGAAAGTACGGGAAGTAGGTTTTCAAAATACCTTACATTGGAGCGCTTCTATGTGATCTCACTTCCAGTCACCCAATCATAAGTAGCATATTTAAGAAATAAAAAAAGCTTACATAAGTCTTGATTGCAGACTATTATGATAGTGCTCCGTCTAAATCCGAAGGGCTTGCGAATGTTGGTTACAAAAGCTTACTGAAATGCGCCCAATCATTCCCGATGGTAGGGAAGTGACCGACACCATCACGAAATGCAGAGAATGAAACTGATTGGCAAGAACTTAGAGTGAGAGGAAAATTTTATGGACTTAGAGATAAAATAAGAATATCGCATTTGCGACGGCGCTGAAATAAGCTAACCAGCCCAGAAATGTAGTTTGCTTTCAAAAATCCAAGAATTAGCTTGAGGCGTTGTACTACCTGGGAGCCCAAGCGGCCGGAATCCTAATTTTCAATCATATCAGAAATAATTGTACAGCATCAACTTGTGAAATAGCAGTACTTTGACTCCATATACTTAATTCGAAGTTACAAGCTATAATTATCAGTTAGAGGCGTGTCTGTTGCGGCTAAAACGTCATCGGCTTGGTAACCGTTTGTTTGTCTCGCATCAAGCCTTTTGTTCTCAAACAAAAACAAAACATCCATATCAGGCAGATGAACTTCAAATCACCACCAAAAGATATGCTGCCATGAATTAGATAGCCTTTTGCTGAGAAACATTACTGCTAACCTATGTGTTTCGCCTAAAAATCACTCTAGTAACTCAAACCCAGATATCCGTTGAGGGAATTATTCATAACAGGAAACCGGTTAATGGTACATAGATATGAGATCTTGTAGCTTCAAAAATTCTGGCGTTACAATCTGAGTTAACAAGAGTCCCTAGTTGCAGTCTAAATGTAGGTGCAGTGAGGTAACGTCATTTTAACACAACCTAGTTGGTTTGATGTTTGACGAATAGGTAAGAGCTTCGCTGGTTTTACCCTCAGGTTTTGTTGTTCCAATCGCCCAATGGTGACGAAGTAAGGAGCAGGTCAGCTGTTTCTTCATTATCAAGTCTCGTCAACAGTACGTAGATAATCACATCGAAAGACAAGAGATTGCCCTTACTGGGATGACAAATATGGAGTATAACTTTAATGAGCCCTCCGCTGAGATGTCACTGACAAAGAGACACTGGAAGCCTGATCTGTGTACTGCAGTAGGATAACGGTGCCACTTTCTTTTAGTCGACCCCATCTCGCAAAGTTTTAATAATTCCTCAGGGAGCTTCCATATAAAAGTTCCTTACGTCGAAGCCTTCCATGCCTAAGCACTGATTTTAAATCTCCCGTTTTTTTCACAAAACAACTTCCAACCCCTTTAAAAGACAATCCACGACAAAGTTTGCACTAGGATACTTTGCGCTAGCATAAGGCAGCCAGAAGCCTATCAGTGATAACTCTCAGTAACTCAAGCTTACACAAATGATGTTACTCAGATGCAGGTATGCAACATCACTCATCCCTATCCTGGATGTAGACTCATGGCGGAAATTGAATTGTTTTCTCACCAATGGCTGCATAACAGAAGGAATAAGGTAGTGTGCTACGGTGCCATTTTGCCCTTTCTACGTAGACAGTGTAGGTTTACTTACCTGCTAACAGACTTTTGAATAACCAGGACAATCCCCAGTGAAAAAAATCAACACTTCCATCCGTGCTATCACTGTCACAAGTTTGGCTAAAACTGTGCGCGTGCTTCAGTCGAATAGGGTTAGAGGCATAGATGGTCTTGAATTCCGTAACCCGGTCCTAGATTAAGCACGTCCTGCTACCATAATGTTGCAAAACATTCATCCGGAAGTAGGCACGCGAGTATTTGAGTAGTGTACTCCTGACGCTTAGAACTATGGATTACAGTTTTTCGTCAACAGTCAGTAAAACCCGTTCTTCTGTTTCACAAGAGGAAATTTTCGTTCTCTAAAGCGAATGTAGGGACACACCAATGAGGACTATATCATATTGGTTAAAAATTAACCGGGGAGTTGTTATGAAGACGTCTGTTTATGAGAAGCCGCGTTGTTTTCTATTATTTTGACTGATTTTTACTGGTGATTTGGCTAAAATGTGCAGGTTTAGACTACTGTTCTCGTGATAGGTACACAGTTGCGAAAAATGGGTTTTATAAAACACTGCATTTCAAATGTTTCTTACAGAGTAACTCTGGAATTGCGCTTTATTTGCTAAGCCCATACATTTTTCCACAGGCTTCTTGGAAGCGGAACTATGTACGTGCAAACATTGCATTTACTTGGTTGCAGCAAAATAAGGGACTGAAGTACATCGGAGGCAGCACTGCAGAAGTAATGCAAATTCCCCCACCTTGGGAATATCCGCTCCCTTTAGGTAACGCCAGTCCAGGACAAAAATAAATTATGGCGCAAACAAAGGCTGTGATCAAACGTGGGGGGATGTACAACAGGAAAACCTTCCATAGGTAGTAGGTGGAAAAACAAGGCTTAACTCCGCATACGACTTGGCATTCAAGCAAATAATGAGGCTGATAAACACTTGAGAATGATCTTAGCTAATGAGCCCCGAGAACGGCGAAATCGTTAGCACAATGTCGAGGGGACTCCGTAAAGCTTATGACTGGCTAATCCTTTATAAAAAGTAAAATAATAATTGCAATCAAACCGCAAGGAGCACCAGCGAAATGAGTCATGCAGTTTTTCTTCGAATGGACTGTCCGGGAAGAAGGCGAAGAACACTTCGGGATAACCTGGCAATGTCTTCATCAACCCGCAGTCCGCTTCGTTTCTTCATTGTCACCTGCAATGGACTTTTGAATCTTACCTTCAAAGTTATGTGGGAACAGGTGAACCCAGTGCATATCTGGTGTATATTTCAATGACCGATATTCCAGATTTGTCGTTTTGTCCAGGAAAAGAGATGGTTCGTGAATGAACTCACTCAAACAACAAACAACGGCAAGGACCGCCGTATTACCCACAAACAGCTTGTTGCTGACAGTTGTGGATTTTCGTTGAAATCTGAAACCAGGGATAAGATTTTCCACCGATGCAAGAGTGAAAAGCAACGACGCAGAGATCTTTTGCCGTTGATAATCCGTTGCTTTGATTTTGCCAGCAAGTGGACATCGCGGGACAAGGATCGACTGAGACTTATCTACCCGCGAAGTGTCCCGTTAACGGTGGAGGGATTCCCATACAAACGAACATCAGAAAGAAACATCAAACGCACCGTGAATTTGGTGGACACACACCGAACTTGCTGAGGATGGCTTTGGCCCGGAATCTGCTGGAGAACACAGTAAACTGCAAACAATCAAGTGACCAAACAAACTGACACAGTACGGCATATTCAGAATCCACTACACAAGAGTGCAACATATCACCGGCGTCGCCTGATTTGAGGTTAGATATGAATAAGTGGCTTGGGGAATAGTTTTCACCATGGTGATTGCCAGTTCACCAGGTTTCCCTTCCCGACAGTCTGAGTTGTTACTCAGGCAGGTGCATTCTGTCTGGCACATTCTGGCAGCGGTTCGATGAGAAAGATAGAATTTAAGCCATTAACGCTCCCATACTGTTGAATATTCTGAGTCCAGAGGCACGATTTATCTTGAAAGCCTGTCTGGTATTCACGTTCTCGCAAATGTGAGACTACAGGCATACAAAATGCGAAATGTCATTCTCGTAGCACTGGTTCATTTCACATCTGTTGAGCCCCAAGTCCAAGCAACATGGTAAAATCAATCTCTCATCGCCAAAACGTGCGCTCTAAACTACATTTCTGTGGTTTTCAGCGAGGACGAATGAATGTTAAAAGTAGCCGGAATAAATCTAAAATGATTCAGATATCGGGTGAATCTGATCGATGTTCAATATTAGAATAATCGCTGTCTTCTAAGCTGGGATCTAAACTTAATCCTGAATTCCCTTCCCATCCTGACTGAGAAACAATAGTTCGCTTTTTGCGAGAAGATCCTATTACAAATCTTCAGAAAGTGTAATAATACCAATGCCATTATTTCAGTTATTTTCCGCTCAATTAACGACGAGTGATCCAGATATCTGTATTTCAAAATACGGCTAATTTATAAGCAATAAGATTTTGTGAAGCGTACAACGTGCAGTGAACACAGTCCGATGAACAACCACATATTTTCTCCACTCCGTGACAAACAGGCAAACAGATTGTTCCAGTTCTTTGACCCCATGTTAGTTAGCAGGACCACCGAATTTCAGACCAGTCGCAAACACTTCAGAGGTCGGGTGGCACGTGCTCAAATGCGGCACGTTCTGACGAACGGAAGAAAACTGTTGCCTAGAGTTTTTGAATTTGAACAGGCTTATATCCTACAGTTGCTAGGGCACATCGTACAAAATCTATTAATCTTTTCCACCGGAACGTGTCGCAAGAAAAATGGCACGTTTAACGTCAAAGAAGTGGAACATAAAGTTGCTGCTTTTGATAATCCTCTAGCATGAGAGCTCCGGTGCAATGGAATTTTTTTTTGCGTTTTGTTTGGCATTGTGAGCTGTTAGGCCGACCGAACAAATACGGTAGAGAAAAATGCAGTTTGGTTGCGGGAACATGCAAGTTACTTTTACGAGGTCAGACGCTACGTAGTAAAATCCCTCAGTAGGGAACTTTGTGAATTAGGAACGATGACAGAATTCCTTATTGACTTATCGGGACAAAACAGTGAATGATCGAAGGGCCAGAACCTTCTATCAGCTGGGCGCTGTGTCGCTAAGCGACGAGATCTTCTTCTGTTGTTTGTTTCTACTCGGGGACTTACAATGTTGTGAGCATCAGTTGTGAGCTTGCCGGTGCAATGCTGCATTTTGACGGCAAATACAAAAGACGGACCACCGAATGAACACCATCCGTAATTCGAGCCAACCCCGATTGCCATCTATACCAAAATACGAAATTTGCGTTTGCGTGCGCGTATGTATATTCACATGTAATTCATATGTAGTTCATATGAAGTTCATATGATTTTTGGGTGGCCCTTGTAAGCTACTCTGGGTCTAAACTACACGTTTGGTCGTAACTGTATCCACAACGGTAGAAAGGTGGTCGCTTCTCAGTTATCCCTTAAGGGAAG
Organism: Clonorchis sinensis; assembly: GCA_003604175.2. Lineage (NCBI taxonomy): Eukaryota > Metazoa > Platyhelminthes > Trematoda > Opisthorchiida > Opisthorchiidae > Clonorchis > Clonorchis sinensis. Next base: position 125,186,997 of record CM030370.1, on the reverse strand, counting down.
GGCATGCCGTTAAAACATCACTTGCTGTAGTATAGAAGCCAAAGCCCCTCACTGGATTAAGTGAATGACTCTGTCGATCACCACTATAATAATTCTGACGATTAAATCACTGTAAAGTTTAGGTACTCTTAGGTAATCTTGCCATGCAAAAACCAACTTGTGATTGTCTTGAAAGAACGCTGTCCATAAGGTTCCTGGAAATTTTTCGCCATCCCACAACCGGTTTTGACCTATTTGGAACTTATCAGGAAGGCGCAGTCTAAGGGTTTTTGACAACCTCATGTTTTATTTGGACCCAAGTTGTACGAACTTTGAAAAATACGTTTAGTAACACAAATTTTGTTTCTACGGGAGATTCAACCGAACCCCAGCTGGATCTGGCGTTTATGAAGGATATTCAAGACTTGGAAGTAGGTGTAAAGTGCTCACCCTGGATCATTCCTGATGAACAACGAAACCGCTCGCTCCATAAGGGATGCTTTCCACGAAAGGGTACAAATAATTCCGCATACACTTCAACTAGCTCGAATATTTCTGGTGTTTTCATTTCCTATAGGAATCGCGCTACCGCACTTATAGTATGGAAGGCTGGTTTCAATCAAATATTCAGGGGACTACTTGCTTTGGGGACTCTAGTAAATCTGGTGAAGATTTGACTGTCCTTTAAATAGCTTGCATATTAAACAATGAATGTATCCGAATCCCTCACTTTTACACCGTTCAACTGGGAAGGCGTGACAAGTGGTGGTACATTTTGCTGCGTGCTTTTCATTGACGTCCACAAATTTCTAACTCAGTAACTCCACATTAGCCTAATCCAACAACAAATGAGATCACAGAACAAGAACTGAAATCATCGAGCAACAACTGGCATCCAGGTTTACCACAAAATTTTCTGTCCACAGCCTCATAGCTTCGATGGAGGCATATCAACAGACATCTGACCAGTAACTATGGTTTTACTAATGTTAGATGGACTGGATTGCTGAAATCAAGTTGAAGATATATGCCAAACTTAATGCCATAAGAAACACGGAACACCTTTGGTGAAAACTAACCTGAGCGAATACATGGAAGTGTGTTAGAGCTCTGCAACCAGCCATATACTTCTACGCGGTGTAAAGCTGATGGATGGGTTGAATGAGAAAGCTGGCCGAAAGCATAAACCAATGGATTAGAGATCCAAATAAGTTGGTAGTGCCCACGGCGGTGTTACGTGCTGAGCAGTCAATCGTACTGGCCGTAATGGGGTGGTGTCCCAACATGTGAGCTCTAGGCTTGAGATGTGTGACATAGTTTGCTAGTATCCCATACATGCAGGCTTCAAGTCGTATCGTGTTTCATGCCGAATTTGTTGGGTTGCGTTCAGCGCTGCAGCCTTTGTGCCCAGTTCTTGCACAAACATGCAAGTATCAATTGGCGGTCGAATTTTTCGATACTCGAATGAATCAACCTCCAGCTTAACAATGCGAGCCACCAATATTCTCCTGTACATCAAACGCAGGTACCACAGTTATCTGGCTTTCATCAGTGACTTGTTTAGACACGTGGTAGCAGCACAAAGCCCCATTGCAGGGCCTGGGTGACCTGATTGTTCAGGTCGCTAACTGACACAGTTACACCCCGAGACAGGTGCTACACTCGTGCCCACGGGGGATTTCGTCACCGTGTAACAAAGAGGCTAGTAAGCTAACTGCCCCACACAACACCGATGTTTTCGTGGGAGGGTAATGCATTCAAAAATACGTCAGTTTACGTTTAGAGGGGTGGTCTCTTATAGGCTTGGATTTTCAGGTGAAGACGCTACTATTAGAAGAGAGGTTTTGTGGTCACATAAAAGTGTTGAGTAACTCAATGCTACAACCAAAGTCCAAAAAGATATCGCTTGCGGAATCCGGATTAAAAAGCGCAAATCACCATGGCTTAAGAGATCCACATACGAAGTTACTTTTAAGATTCATTATTTGATATATGTTCCCGCGATACGAGTGATAAAAAGTGCCGATACGAAAATCAACTTACCCATCAATGGAGTCAAAATATCCCGTGTTGCTGTACCAATTTTCTGGCACCATGCTGCAGGCTGAGTGCCAGTTGACACATCTGCAGATTCATCTCTAAGACAGATCCACTGAGTGACGCCTGGAAAGCTTAAAATGGAAAAGGTGGAGATGCATTACACCTAACTGAATTAAACGAGTAGCAAAGAAGTAGGAATCACGAAATGTACTAAGTGAGTTAATGTGTCAATCTTACAGTCACGAGCTCCTCCGGAAATTAGGGAGGATGTGAATTTCGCCGCACTTGTTTAGTTGTGTGCGTCAGACACTGACGAGAGAATTCTTCCATTGTGCAGTTGCTTGTTTTGCTGGCAAAATGGCCTCTGGAGCTTCGCAAGTGATACTTCTAAGGTACTGTCGCTATACCGTCACCCAATATGTCTTTGTTTGGCCACAGACTATAAGGTTTTACATGTTAAAGTGATATTAGGCATTGTGTAGCATTAAAGCTTCCGTTATTGACCGTCTCGCTGAATTCTGTCTGTCACTATCCCCCCTCGGCTAACGGTCAATGACTGCAAACCTGTGCTGATAAATTAAGGCTGCGCCAGCCGTTTACCCATGAGTGAGTCAGCCATTCCCATTGGTTTGTTTCACAAGTATTGGAACAACTTCCTTGACCTTGGTCAGTCTACACGTATACGCAGCTTCAAGTGCGCAAAATCAGACTAGAGCGGAGTAAATCGGTGCTACTGTAGCGGAAATACTGAAGTTACGGTCGTATGATTTCTAGCGTGAAAATGACTGTGGCGTGGTGATCCATTATCGTAGTCCACTGATGAAAACAATGACACAGGATGACAAACTGAAAGCCTAATATCGGTTTTGCCATTCTTGGGATTCCTCAGGTGGGCACAGTCCACCCAGGTTTCTGTCAAACCCATGTATACTTGAACCAAGCCTATCTGATGTTGCGATCTCGCTGGGGATATATCTCCAGACAGATATAACTGCAAAAACTTAGTCGTTTCATTTCACCAACTCACGCTAATGCATGGGGACAGTTTATATATATATATATATATATATATATTACAGGATCTAACCAACAATCCACAATAAGTTCCATGACACCTTTGGAATCCATCAAACCTTGTGGACTACCGTGAGCCCAATGTGAGATCAGTGGATGGCTTCACTCATTTTTTCACAATATTTTTTAAGGGAGACTCAAATGAATTCAACTGAGTTTCTCGCTCATGGTGTTTCACTTCGAACTGAATTCATCATCCTTATAATTAGTTTCTTCGGTTGAAAAAATAAAACGCTCTCATAATTAAGACGGAAGTCTGAGCCCACTGACATAACGGGACAAGTTGGCTTAGTCTAATCACATGGCTAGATTGCTTGCACTTTTATCTTACGTGACATCTGTTGGTTGGAGCTACCATCAGTTGGTGACGTTTCCCGTTATTCATGATTGCTTGTTACACGGATTCGGTCGCATGATTTTTTGTCACTTGATTAGTGTACCCAGCCGAAGTCAGATCCTTCATTCTGTAGTTGGCGGACTGGGCATTCAGAGACAGAGCAGCATATGCGACACACGCCATTTCTACTGAGCAGACTCATTGTCAATAAAAGAGTAGCTGGGCAGTGAAGGCACATCCTACTTACAGATTTACCAGGGCTTCTATCTGTTGCTGTAGATGGGCGAACAATTTCGGTCAGAACTAAATGTCGTTATACGGTTACTTTAGCCTACAGTCGCATTTTTTTTCGGAAGATGGACAGTGATCTTATAAAGACGGGTACCATATACAGCTAGGCAAGAAGTGGTCAGGGAACTTAGAGCCCAGCAATTAGGAATTAGAGGAACAAAAAACAACCACAAAATGAAAGTGTGCTCTGCTCGGGTCACATTGATGGCAAAACATTTTTACATTTTCTATATTACATAGTATGCCATTCTGTAGGCTGTTACTGGATCGCCCTGCCCATCGCTGGACTCGGACCACCATACGAACCCGGAGTACACAACGGAAATGACTCAGAAGCCAGAACGAAAATCAGCGGTTGTCAACTGTCTACACGCGCAACGATTATAAAGGCCATCAGACAGTCATGGTTAATTTCCAAGGTCAGAGGTCACAGTAGCGGGCAGCAAAGTGGTTAGGTGTGTAAGGTTGAGAGCATCAGTATTTGGATAATGCGGATGCTGTGAACGGGTGTGAATATGGGAATAGGCTTGACACAGTGAACGGTAATGCACAGGATCATAAAATGAGAACATGATTTCGGTGTATTCTTGTTGGGAGCTTTAGCAAATAGAAAACTCGAAGTCGATATCTCCCTTGAACCCAGTGCTGCAACAACCAATTAGTACTAGATTCTGGTTTTCAGATGGCAAAGAAGATGACAGTAAACAGCTGGAATAAAAAAAGCCGCTGTAACTCTATTCAGCTCATTCATCATATTCAAATATATAGAAATGGAAATACGGCCTTAACCGCGAATTAATCTGGAATTGAAGGAATATCAAAAGATTGATAACCACAATTTTGGCCGATTTTCTCTTAGAACTATGTTAGTTTAACTATGTTGACAGGCTCTTTATAACTCAAAACACCATTCTGACCACATGTTACTCTGTTTTAACGTAGTAGAACTAGCACTTCATGTACTTCAGGCATCAGCCGATACACTTGAGTTTTAAGCCAGCCACATTGGAAAAATTGAACATCAGTCATATGGGCCTGGAAAGTTCCAGATAGGAAATGGGCTTTCTCCTCCTTGGATGACTATTGATAATATCAATTAACAGAGCATTCCAAGTGACAGAAACGCATCATCGAGGAACAGGGTCAAATCAATATGCCAGGTGGAACATACTGTGTTCAGTCGAGGCACGAGTTAGTCTGAAAAGTCTTCCAACATACCATCTAGACGTTCGTAGGGCTCGCTTAAGGTGTTTGTCTACGACAGAGAGGTATTTCCGTTGTCTGGGGTGAACTGTCAGATGCTAAATTGAGATAGGCAGTATGTGCATTTACAGGACGACAGGTTACCCTAAGACTGTAATGACTCATTTTCCATATGAAATGACAATTGATGCTGGCTGCGCTCCCTGTTCTCTTGATTATTGTTGCGTTTTGTGGAAAGGGGCCATCAAATTTCTGTCTATGTAAAGCATTGGGTTTAGAAACTGGCTACGTTGATGTATCTTATTTGCTTACTGATATTTTTAATTACCGCTGTTAGTGAAATCGTTTCGTGGAAAAGTTGACAGCAGCGCTTGGTGCACACTGTAAATCTAATTTACAGCGACTTAAGTTTCATTGTGCATGTGGATAACAATAATTCAGCGGAAAATAACAGGTAACCTTTTTATTTTGTATGAATTGATTGCGGCAATGGACTCAGCAAACTCGATATACTCACTTGCAAACCAATGTGCTGCAGCGTCAGTAACTAGCTATCATGTATTTTGACTTCAGGAGATGACAAGGGGATAATACGCATAGCAACACATACATGACTCTGAAAGACAACGCCAAGCCAAAATAGGGTTCACTGGTGAAAACTTTCCTACAATCAATTACAACTAAATTGTTTAGACGCCAACCAGCTGCATTGTTGCTGGAGAAAATGGATATCTTTTGACAGAACGGAAGCTGACTAAGTAGGGACAAGACTTAGCAACCCAGGGCGTAGAACTAGGAAACGGAGGGACAGTTGTGCATTGTCCTCAATGGGGATGGTTTCTTACTAATGTATGTCGCATACCCATGCTTCATTTAAAGCCTGCGTGACTGAAACCGTGAACAACGGACTACCGCATCAGTGTAGAATTTAGAGGAATGTTCCAATCGGTCGTAAAATTAAGCCTTCAACAGAATGACATGAGGAAGATATGTTGACTCGGATCTGCATAGCGATATCGTCCGGACCAGGTTTCATTTACCCTCATTCCAGAAGAAATAAATGGATAACGAACTGGGATTTTTGACTTCATTGGTTTTACGGAATGATACTAGAGCAGTTTCATCCCAATGATAATTTTTCCTGGTCTGACTTTTGTTATGCTGTTACAGATAACTTAGGGCTGTCGAATGTCTCCAATTTTATGAGCTGAACTTTTTCATGCCCCAATGCGAGGCTGTTTATAATCTCGAGAAATTTAAGTGGCTAAGGTGTGAAATTACTGACTGAAATTTCTGATTCTCGAAACAAACCCCGGCACTTCAACTGCTGCTGTGTGAACTTGGGTAGCCCGAGAGTATCACAGCCTTCATGCTTCATTTGAGTTGCACATAAATTGTGCGCGAAAAAGGGCTTTGTAGCCGGACAATTACTGTTATTGTTATTCATTATTTACGTGGTTAGTGATGGTTTTTCGATAGATCACCACTGGCTTCGCCTTCGTCTGATTCTTCAGGCAGGCCTGGGTCCGATGTCTCAGTGGTGTTATTTCGCAGTTAAATCACTTCATCTATCACTGGATGGAAGGGCACACGGTACACCGAGTGAGGTCTCAAACAATTTTTAATCTGGTCATTCATTTAATCCTTGACACCTGATCATTGTAAGCAATTAGTACCTACACATATCCACTCTCTATATGGTCCTGTACTGAAACACAGCTTACTGCAGTTGGAAGATGAAGCCTGGAAGTCTATGATCTCCCAAACTTAAGAAGTCTCGAAGACGTGATGTTGATGCTAGCGTGATTTTTACAATGCATAAAGCTGAGTTTCAGCAATAAGTGTCCAGCTCATATGCAAACATTTCTCCAATAAGCATACAGCCATTAACCACTTTAAACCACTTTAAACACTAAGAATTCGGTCAGTGATCACTGAGGGCTCTAGTAGTCAAGAGTTCCAACTTTTAGCCGAGAGGTTGTGGGTTCGAAACTTTCAGGACTTTTGTGAGATGCGCACCGCTGATGATTCCCAACAAGGATAAAACACCTGTACAGTGTTTCTCAGATTTTCAGCATAGACTGACTTTACGATCCACCTATGGTTATATCTGGTTCAGGTCTTCTAACATTTACAGTCCTCCTGGACTAGCTATCCCAGTGTTCACACTGATATAGAAGATTTATTGAAGAGGACCAGACAGATTTAGGATCTCCTAACGAGTAATCTCGCTAGAGACGATTCATTGGTGTGAATTGCTTAGGGGTTACGAGGGTGCTTTGAACATTCCACATTTACCTTAAATCTAGCATCGAAGAGGAGATAGTGTCATCCTGAGCGGATACACCCTGGCTATTCTAACATGCCTAGAACTGTGATTTAATTCACGCAGTAGTTTAAATAATCTCATTGTTGACTTCTGTAAAAATTTATTGAGTGAGCCTAGCTAGTCAGTTGGGAATTTAAAGGTAACTGATATAACTTGGACATTCGGTAACTAATTTCCCCAGGCAAGCCCCTCAAGTTCGCCCTTAGGCAGTAATAGACGCACGAACCTACAATATTTTCCATGATAGTCAAGATTTGTTGTGCTCAGAAGTCTATTTTTCGTACAGTTCGTCCTGCAGCCCAGATTGGCGAGGTTCCACTTTGCAGCATAATTCTTTCTTCTACTGCCAAGTGAAAGTTCGTTTATTCATCACATCAGATGATGGGACAGTGTCCGAAAGTTGCACTTCCGCCTCAGGAGAGAATCATTGTCTAGCTATTCGTTCAGTCGGCACTGGGTATTGCACCACTGGGGGAAACCCATGATACCAAAATGAGGCAAGACCTTGAAAGGTTAGTTGTCAAACGGCACCTACTACATCGCCTGTGGCTCCAGGGTGTCTTGCCATAATAAAAGGATCATAAACCATAATCTCCCGGCGGTGAGGAACACTATCAGCATTGTCACATTACTGTTTCATACCATCTTGTACCTTTTGCAATCCCTTGCCGGTAGCCAGTGTGAGTGTGCACCGAGTCACCGAGAAAAGTTGACGTTCACTTGGTAAATTGATGAGACTCATCAAACTATGTATACTGAAACTTTTGTAAAGTTTTGGGCTACAGAGTTTCTGAGAGTAAAAAGAAATTGAGTGACGATGGTGCATCTTACATTGCTTCCACAATGAGGCGTTTGTCATCACCCCCAAGAGTGACAAACATTGAAAAGGCACATCGACTTAGTCATCGTCCGCGTCAACCAGTCATCCAGGGCGCGCCTCCGTTTGGACAGACAAAAGCTGCCGGCAAATTATCAGCAGTGTGCACATGAGGCGCTTGTCAGTTTCGATCATAAATCACTTGTTTTGACAAACTTAGAATGCTATTCTATTATGTAGGTACAAGAACACGGTAATAGCTGACAGCATTATTTACTAATCGACATTAACAAATAGTGCACCTGTTTTCAGTCACGATTGGGAGTTGTTTATTACTGGTCACAATGTGTTCGACAATCGCTGCGCTACTGAGCACGTGTTTTGAATACCAGGTGTCTGTAAACTACTGTTTGATGCCTTGCGTGACCTTTTATTAAAAGGACGTGTGTTAAAGCATTAGCTTTCAAGAAAGGGTTTAGACAGTACTCATCTCAAGGACTGTGGAAGCAGCCATGAAACTCTGATAAAGACCAGAGTAGATATATGATAAATCTGTCGTTTAGTTAGAGTTTGTTTACTTATCCCTCCTGATTCCCTGATAGATGAGCGTGATGTTCGTTTTCGCGTACTTTGTTTTCAGCATGACGTCGACGTATTTTGGATGAAACGTAAGTGACACCGTCCTATCCTGTTTTGTTGATTATTGTTCGCCCCGATTTACGTTAGTCGCTTGGTTCCGAGCCAGAGCGGATGTTAATGACCACTTCTTGACCTATGACCTTCGGGGAACATTTTCAGTTTAAGGAGTTGCTGAGTACCACTGTTTAAGCAGTATTAATAGCATTAGTAATGTCTCTTGAACCAAACCGACATGTCATTCTAGTAGTATTTATACTTGTATGAATTTCTACTACTACAGTCACAGATTTTATTGTCAACACAATCATCAACATCATGGTCGTCGTTCTTGCTTAAACTGACGTGTTCCATCTCGGTGTTTCCACTAAAGCTTGCACTCTCTGTCTGAAAAAGCATAGCATACCAGAGCAGTATGCAGCTAATTGGTAATGTGTTAGGTAACTGTTGTTTTTGCAGAGTATACACTCCGAAATACATACCAAAGCAGTATAATGTCTCGTGTCCACTATCACAAACTTTATGTCTACGGTCGTCGTCACATCGGTCACTGAATGTATGTCTAGCATTTAGGACTGTTACTAGTCCTTATTACCCCCTATTTTTTTGCATTGACAGTCATCCTTCTATCAGTTATCCAGCTGAACTGCTGTATCCTGAAATTGGGCAATAAAGGAGAACCACTAAAATTTCCTACGAACATCCTCCGTTTGCGACCACCTTTGCGAAAGCCGATAAAACAGGGGCAACACAGTTTAGCTAGCAAATATTATTCCAACAAGAACTAAAGAGAATAACCGACAAAAGAGAGTGATCAATAGCGTCATAAGCAGAAAGTAAAATAGACGCTTAAATCAGCACCTTATTGATGGAGTTCACACAGGGATTTTATCATGCTGACCGACTGGACACCTCTTCTGGTTGAAAGCGTCCGTAAATTTCAGTACCCCTCGTACACGTACGACAGAAAACAGCTCGTTGAGAAACTCCTCAATCACTGTCTTGGTTTCATCAGACTCAAGAGTTTCTTCAAAACCAATATAAAGGTTAACTTCAGCCATGTTTCTTAAGAGGATTATGGTACCTCAAGTGGGTGACTAAAAGGTTACCACGGTTAGTGGTCCCATATATATCACACCTAGTCTCTTCCGGCCTCCATGCAAGTAAAATTACCTCTCCCTTCCGCCTTGCATACCCTCAACCGTCCCACCCAATGGATTTGCTTGTTGCCTTGTGCACCTCAGCTACTGCTAAGGTGCCTGCAGGTTGCGTTGATTAAATACTGCAATATTGTTTTTTCCTTACTGTTCTTCCGACTGTGTGCGCCCTAAGGAGCAACTCCGAAGCTCATAAATTTATTGACAGATGTCCGTGATACCGACATCCTGATGCTTTCCGATTGCTACTAAAACCATTTTGGCACACTGTTTTCCTGGGAAACCTTATCGCGGGCACCGTACATATGGAGTGCAATTTTGTTGCGTGTCGATCATGTCATGTCTGCCTGGTCTAGTGCCTATTCCTTGTTATATTTTGTGTTTAACTATATTAATGCCAGCATTTTGCTTAAAAGCTCACCGAACGGCGAATTTTCCAGCAATACGTTTGGCTTCACTGTTGGTCTATTCGCCCAGCTTGGCAATTTCGGTGAACTGACCAACAACCAAGGAGGGCACCCAAGCTATCCATATTCCGCAATATTGCCAATTTGTTGCGTTTTCTTACAATTTGTATAAGTTGTCGAATTCAGGCCACGAGCCCGTCAGTGCATTATTGTACAGTACACGACGGTTTTCATCAAGTAAGGACATGTTGGGAAGTGTTGTCCTTAAAAACACAGACGGGTCACCAGACGGGTGACAGTGAGCGCCGACAAATTCGGTTGGTCGATGAAGAAAAAGTGTTTGAAGCTGGCTTTACATCCTGCTGATCTGGGAAAGCCGCTGATATGAGGGAGTCTGATACACATTGCCTGAGCATGTGAGTGGATAGATAAAAAGGGCGGCGTCAATGATTAGATAAATGATATCCGGCTGTAGTTGTCGAGCTGAATCCTTACCACTCCTGTCAGTGTTTATGATCCTGTCATGTCACGTCCGGAAGGAGTCACGAAAGAATTCTAGGTGTAACTGTCACCTGTCATCGTATCCCTTCGGTCAGACGATCACACCATTTCCCATGGGCAACGCCCCAATCGGTAGCGACAAACACAGAATCAGATAAATGTGCCGTTCGTATTTGCAGTCTTGAACGTTAACGGTTGACGTCTACTGACACTATATGGGACTTTGGGATTTGGTATCCCTAAGAAATGATAAAAAACTCGAAACCCAAACTCGCGACACTGGCGAAGCTATGAAAACGATTCTGCCATCTACTGGTCTATTTCACAATTTCTCAAAGGGATCTCAGAGTGTTTATCATACAAACTTACACGTACTGCTATTTGCAACACGGACCCAACGTTAGTGCATCTAAAACTACGACTAGTCCACCTCGCCTTGGAATGTAGTTCCCATCAGCCGGATTCAAGCAAATTCGATTCACTCAGGTTCAGAGAAGGTCCCAGTGGTTATGGCTCAAAGGTTGTCCTACAGGGCACTTGAAGAACACTGGACAAAGATCAGTGACCAAGTCATAACGGCTGAGACTGAAACCACTGAATTCAAAACAGAAGAAATTCAAAACCAATTCTATTAAGTTTATGCGCTTGTATCACCCGCGGCAGACGAGAAAAAAGTGGCCTTTATCAAGACACTGCATAAACTGGTAAATGCATAAGCTCCGTAGGAGCTCCGCAAACCAAAGAGCCAGATATCGAACCACCCATTCAAACTGAAAAATGACCAGTAAGGCAAAAGGAGACAGGCTATTAAAACTTGTGAAGATTAGTGGTGCTACAAGGAATTCTTTGGAGCATTGAGAGGACTGTGTGGACCGAAAGCACACTCCTTGTTGGACCATCCTGTCGAGCCAACTGGGCAAGTGGCATGTATTGTTTGAGACAGAAATGAAGTGCTAACCGTTGTTTGTTGGTTGGCCTTTCCAGTACTTAATGACTTAATAAACCAGGTGAACACTAATTGCAAGACAAGAACGGCAACGATTTTCGCCCAGCTGAACGGGGTTTTGAGGGCCAGCAGACATCAGCCGATTGATTGTCTGGCACTAATTTATCTAACACTGACGTTAACTGAAAGCACCTGTTCGAATTTCAATGATTCCTGTAGTCTAAGCGCTAACAAGAGGCGCCAGTTACTTGCCAAAAATAACGCCCTTTCAATGAATCATCTAAAACTTTTCATAGAATGGCCTTCTGGACATTCGAAATGTGGATATCACATCCAAAAATTTTCTGACTACATTTCTCAGCTTCTGTGCTCACAGCTCATGTGGAAACATACAGACGGAGAGTTTTTTGATGCGCTCATCTTTGCAGCCCGTCGGTCGCAAGAAAAATCCCAGTGAGACAATCAAACTGTGTACCCCATATTTGCATTCATTTCCGCATGATCACTCGAGAACGTACTTGAGAGCTCACCACTTCTGAGTTCGAAATCGGCTAGAATTTGAAATAGGATTGTTATCAGACTCCTTTTCTCTTGAACCTCTGTTTGATTACGATTTGTATGGAGATATTTCCTGATTTCAAATATAGCGCATCCACTCTGTACCGTCTGGATGGCCATCTTTTCAACTCGGATGGCTCCAACTAACTTTGCAGTGGTGCTTTTTACAATTACTGCCCTTTAATTGCATATAAGTAAAATTAATCACCTCAACGGACCACAGTCTTTGTCCCTGCAATACCCTGCTTAGCAACGTAAGCGCTACTCACTTTCGTTTTCTATCGACCTGAACCAGTTTTATGAAATCAGACACCCTGAATTCAAAATAACCACTGCAGTCTATTTCATTATACGGATTTCCGCCAACTCAACAGCATCCACGACTGTAGAGATGATCAGAAAAAAGGCAATAAGCGTTCAAATTGCTATCGAAACTGGTGCAGTTTCCTTCGTCCTCGTAAAGGCGTTGGGAGTAATGATAATCTGCTCTTAGCTGCCAAAGTTGCAACGTACATAGTCGTTGAAATCTCTTCACCACCCTGGGGTAACAGAACGTGGGGTTCTAGCGACGACATAAATTGTTAGTAGGACCTTTGTGATTGTTTTGATCCAATAGAGATCTAAACACTGAAGTACTCAGAAGAGCCAGCACTGACACAAATCTACGTAACCTTAAGCACAGATGCTTGAAGAGAATGGCCAAGAGCGAAACCTTGGAACAACATGGTAACCGTTGAATAAAGAATACACATCGAACTCGAGGACGGTCAAAATTGTTTTTTGGCACCCACCATGTTATTTCCTCAACCATTAGGAAAGCTGAAGTCTGATAAAGTGGCTTGATGAACTGTTACCTCTGGAATTTTCAAAAGAATATTTTGGACACGGCTCAACGACAGCAGAGTCATTTGGACTTGCCGTACTTTGTCAAGATCAATGACAGTCACACGGGTTTGTGTGGTCAGTAGGAGCATATTCTTACTCAGGATAGGACTCACCGACTACCGATTCATTCACCTCAAAGCACCATCAATAGGTTGCTTTGGACAACTCTGCTTCAGTTACGACAAACACTAACCCAACTCGGCTCTCATAATACGAAATGAAAGTACAGGGGTGACGTGACTAATCGTTCTGTCTTGAAATTCAGTGTATGTTGTCTAGTTTATTACAAACGCAACTATATGAATAAAATATGGTGATAAAGTTGCATCAGCCCCAGGAGACTTAAACTCTGCACGCACGCTGTCTTGCCTGGAAGAAAGAAGTACTTCCTAGCCGCCTGATTCCGGCGGAAACAAGTCAGCAAACAATCATGCTGACGTGAGAATAAGCCTTCTGAAGGTCTGAATAAATAGGTATTTTTCTTGCCGACCTGACTTCATTTAGAAACCTTGGCACATATCCTATAAAACTTCGATGTTCAGATCAATATCAAAACTACGTTTTATCTACGTCACAAAAACAAATAATGTAGTTATAACAATGCCATCTTCTGCTGACATAATTTATGACAGGCTTGAAGCCTTCCATCACATTTCTCTGAATATTGAACTGGGAGTACCCAAGTGCATCTTGTCCAGACGTAATTGATGGTCTGGTCTCCCGTCCACGCCACCCGGAAATACGAAGCATGCTGTGATGAATTGGTGCACTCTGTCGGAGTGTGCAACATGCCAACTCGCCAGTAGCCCCCCGCCCCTCACCAGGACTGAGTCAGCGTCTTTTCCGGTTTATCGGTCCGTAGAATCTTTCGTCATCTGATTACTGACGGTCTAATTCAAAGTTGCGGGCTGGCAGGTTCTATTGTATGAAGACTGGCTGCGATTTCTCATCAAGATTACATGACCACAGGCTAGATGGACTACGATTCCCCTGTCAATGATTTTATTTGCCACACGTTTGTAGCGTGAAGTCTGTTTGGTTACTTGGTTTGGTTATTTGGAAGCATATGAGTATTTAAGGCGTAGATGAATTATATATGCATGCCGTCTCTCAGATTAGAACTTTACCCAGACTAACTAATTAGATCTAATGGGTTTGTCTGCAGAAATTAGATCTGGTTGAGGGATGCGCAATTTGATCCACTTACCAAACAGCAATCCATATATGATCTCACTGAAACAATCTGAAAGCATTGCTTTCAAAAGGTAAGCTTTTGCTTACCTCGTTTTTTCGAAACCGCATTAGTTAGAGAACAATACGTTAGGCCTTTCTCATAGTACACAATTTGAAGCAGCGAGCTTACTAAAATTTAAAAGACCGCCAGACTTCACCTCTACCATATTGTAGACTGAGTTCGGGTTCCTAGTTATCAAATGTGATGAAGATGCTACGAAAGTATTTTGTCATAATTATAGTAAGCAAGATGTTATGACTCATTGTGGAAGCTAATAGTTTGGGTGCATGGACTCTATTGGGTGCGCAGCTGAGTCTGTTCGCTGCTGACAGTAACCACTGATATGCGTATCCCATATTTGGCTGGACTGAAGCCACCAAGGCAAGTAACTCCGCTGGTCAGATTTACCACATACTTTTGTCACCTTATTACCCAGCATTACCTACTGCGATCTATTCGATGCGTGTCTGAGAAAAAAGGACGCTTCGGAATAGTTGATATGCTCAAAGCACGTGACCAGATGGTCGCTATCTAGTGAGCACTGCTACCTCGCCCATAGAGTGTGTTCCCTTGAAAATCACTCCATATATCTCAGAATTACTTATCCAGTCTTCAAGCCAGACCCACCCACTACTCAGACATATCCGTATTGGGATGGTAAAATTATTTCAACGTATTTACCCAGCAGATCAGGGTTAGACTCTTACAAAGCAATGTGAGAAACTGGTGCTTTGCTCACTCCTATCTGGAATGTGACGGAAATCTTATATTTTCAAGGTATATACTGCTTTACCGTTGGAACCTTTTGTAAGCTTAAAGACATGGAATTACAATCAATCTGATGGTGACATTATTTTCTAGTAAACCGCCCTAGTGGGCTGATATTAGGTTATCCCAGAAATATCACATGTTCAAAAGACACCTTGGTTTTCACCGGCTGAAGGGTTGTTTTTAATAGCGAAGAATATATCTGCCACCGTGGAAGTAAACGATTTTTTCAGAATTTTTATTGGGTCAACGACAAGCGGAAATGTGGGCCCGAGAGTGGTTCCGCCTTAGGAGTGTTGATGTGAGAATTGGGTGCTTTCCGCACAGGTGAGTTAGTTAATTTACTCTTTTGTAGTTTTGTGAAATACAGAACTGTTACTCACCTTGATACCCCAAATTATTCAGAATTAAGGACGGGATATACCTGGTGATTGGCACCAAAATGCCCATTTGAAAAGCAAGTTGAACTGATGGACAGCTGTGAGTATATTGTGAATCCGCGTGAGCAACAAAGCGTCTTCCTGGCGGCCTGTTCTCAAATACTGACCAACAACTTCATCGCGCCAAATGAATAGGGTTCACATTCCACCGTTCGGTGGTGAGTGATGACTGTGACGTTCCTTCTTTCTGTCACGAAGGTGGTAACACCTATATGTAATTTGAGTGAACAAGCCAGTGATGAAAATTATTCCATTGGGGTTTCGGGAGTAGTTTGGCGTAGTAACAAAGTACTTCCACGACACATTAAATTGTCCCGTTTAAAACATGTTTCAGTGGACATTACGCAAAACTTAAAGAGTATTATCCAGGTCACAGAAAGCACAGTGTATGAATACAAACTAGTTAGTAGACGGCGACTACCTCCATGTAGTGAACATTTCAGAGCAACTTTCGAATTCATGTAATGCGGAAAGAGCATTCTCCACCACATACACTGTTTTCCTGATGCACGATTAAGCTGGACCAACTAGAAATCTCGTGTGCGCACTCGAAGTCGCTGGTAACTTATCAAGTTTTCTATATCCACCGGATCACTTGGGACACTTGCATATCTCTGTGGATGAATGTGTATATAGTGAGTGTGTATGCCACACATGCAGATCCAAAATGCACCGGTCATAAAGCCGTGTATCATGTCGACTTCGTTGAAACTGGACTGTACTAGGACAAGGTGGCTTGCATTCTCTGTGATATTCTATTAGCTCAGATTTTCCACGCTTTTAGCCATGAGAGAGTTTGCATGAACCTCATTGCGCATTAAAGACAATTCAAATTTTTTTACATTGATAAACAGGCTGAACGCCACCGAGTCCGCAAGTCGCAATCCATGAGGTATACGCAATGTTCGCTCATTGAATACCCCACAAGTTTCTGGTGAAGATTATTGAAACACAAATGACAGACTCGTGTTATCGGATGCACAGTAATTCAAAATTTTCATAGACGTGGCGGCAGCTGACTAGGATCGAACTCATGATTTTCCATTCAGCAGAATAACTTGCTTTCTATTCAAAAATCCTCCTTTGTTACTTTTGCTCCATATTTCCAAGTCAAATGGCCTTGTATAACGAACCCATTTGTCAGTTCGTGAAATGGATAACGAAAACTAATGTTGACTAATCAATTTACTACACCGAATCACACATTCAAGTCAATGGACCGCAAGTAATTCATCCTTACCCTCTCAGTGTTAGTGGGGTTGGTGGAAAATGCACAACGCAGGCGACACTACGTCTGACTTTATGGTAACTGAAGCCGAATTTCTGATTCCAAAAGAGAAGGGCTTATTGCGGCCAGGTAGGGGTTTTTATCGCGTTATTACAAAGTTACTTATTTGTTCTGCCGAAAGCATTTGGCTCCCCAGAGTGGTGGATGAACAGCTTATGAATGATTAAGTGGTTTCGAGCATGAAGATTCCGCTGGTCCTCAGTCGCCAACTTCAGGTTGAGACCAGCTCCTTTATCATTAGTGGTGATTAGTTGTGTGAGCTTGAATCCACTTGAACGTCTGTGCTGGCCAAGCAAATATTCAGGATTCCTTTATCGTCATTCGCACATGTGCAGGGATCACCCATAAAATTCCCCCCAAAAAAGATTATGTCCGTCCGAATGACGTAGTTCCCGAAGTAAACAGGTGCATCATTACTATGTATATGCTCTATTCTGAAGTTTCATTGAGAGGGAGTCTACATTTTACCATACTCAGATAATGAAATTGCATTCTGTAGTCAACCAAAACGAGGGGTTGAATGTGTACAATGAAGACAATGCTTTGAAGACGATAGTGTCATCCAAGTTATTTGCAGTTTTTTCGCGGCGCTCGTGAGTGGCGCTGATAAAATGTAATAGGATGTCCTTCGGAAAGACAATTCATGTCATTTTACCACTGCTGTAATAAGGTGGTGCACCTTCCACTATGGCAGGGGATCAAGTTACCAGTGTGTTGAAGATTTTCTACCCAACATAATCACAAAGAAAGGTTCAATTTCATTTGGTTTGGTTGATGTAGCCTGTCTGGGTACCAGCATCCTTCGCGCTCTTGTTCATCGTGGCAATTTAATCTTTACGGCAGCTCTTGTCAACGATAGCCTAGTTACTGGCAAGCAACGTAAATGTTCCAATCAGCTGTTTTGTTGGTCTCAGGTTACACTTTGTTACTACCTTGTCTTGTGTTCCGGAACGCCGATGTGCATTTCAAGCGGGATTAGATTCATATTATTGGACCTTTCTTGATGAACTCTACCTGTCCAGAAATTGGTTTCTTTGTTGCTGGTGCTACATAAAAGCGGACCTCGATCTAACAATGCTGTGACGGGCTGAGATTAGGGCCTTGGATACCGCTAAATGATTGCAGTGAGTTTGAGAGGTCCAAATGTTCCCACCTGAAAAGGAGCACAACTGTGAATAACTACATAGCGATGGCTACACTGATTTAGTTTTAACTATTCTGCATTCATTAACCGTGAGTTGAAACTTCGTTGCTTTTGAGGCAAATATCAACAACACTAATAATACAGTGACCCCTATCGGACTGAACTAAGTGATAGCCAAATACTCTCCCAATGCATTGCACTGAAGTGCCCGTCTACTTACCAAATATTCGTGGAGGATGGACGTCGTAAAAAACATCATGGCAAGGTCAGCATGCACATTAAATAAACCTACAGTTTACGAAAACCCAGCCACCTGCCTTCGTTATATCAGGCAATCTCAGTCCCGAATCTGTCAAAAATTTTCATTCTTTGGCATTTACAATCCTGTCCATTCGTATTTTATGTCCGGGCAAGCGATTTTCTGTAGGTTGCGGAACAATAAACTTTCACTTTAAAAATACAATGGAGTCCTCGTGACCCTACAAGGCAGAAGCTTGAAATGTACTGCCATTGATTACTGCCTTAGAAGTCGGTAGTGCTTAACAAACCCGACCCGAATTATCGGCTCCAAAACTAAGCTTTGGGGTCAACTTTCCAAATCGTGTTCCCAGTCTGTAGTTTCCTATATCAGGAACTTTTCAAATTCATGAGGACTAATATCCGTGCCGCTTTATTATGCACGAATTTCCCACATTCATTTAGAGAACTCCCGCATTAAAAACAACGAAAGCTCTCGCCACACATCATTTGGAGGTTCACTTGCATGCGTAACCGAAATACGATGGTCTCACCGTTTAAAGATTTGTAGCATCGGTTTAATGACACCAAAGCAGCTTAACCGTAATCGCTTGTCAGTTAATTCTCAGGTCAAACGACGTGATGATTTCCACAAATGAGTGTCTGCCTGCTTTAAGCAGAACACCAACCTACACCGAGGGGCATGGGCTGACTACATTTACTTTTATTTTCTTATCTTGACTAGAAGCAATGAGCTCATAATCTCACTTAGCGGAGACACCGCTAACAAGTAAGCTCTAAGCTAGTGTCGTGTGGCGGCACTACGCACTTGGCTGGAACGCACCAGGGTTTGAGTGAGGCAGCTGAGGCAGCGACTGCAAATCGATCATGTGCTCAGACAGACCAGGACCTGTTCGTGCTGCGTTGCAAATCATACGTATAAAATGCCAGTGTCTTCTCATGACTAACTTCCATAAAGTCATGAAATGGGAGCGTGGAATTGGTTAATTCGTCACGAACGAATTGGCAGCCTGAATCAAACTGCAACAGTTTTGGGTACATCTAGTGCTAATGTGAACATTGGCAACAACCGCAATTGAATCAAAATGCTTATTGAATCTATGTGGAATATCGTCAAAGTCGCATTAGTTCCGCGAGAAATCCAACGTCTTTCCAAATGTTTTAGGCAGATATGAATCGGCGACCGAATTCTTTTTCAAACCGGTCTCGCAGCTAGTCTCATGAATTGGGTTCACTCAGTTCATGAACAGTTATTGTGTTGCACACGCTGCGAGTGAGTTTATACAGAAGTGGTGTTATGACTTCATTTACAAATTAAGCCAGCCGTTAAGCAAAACCCAAGGTGATTTGTCTTTTATAACGTATTTTAACGCAGTTTGCTACAGGAAAGCATCCTTACGTTTCCAGAGAAACTCGGGGACTACAACTACCTGACAAGTCCCAGGAAGGGCTAGAAGTGCGGTGAGTTGTCGAATAGTTCTCACCCACCTTATAACCGTCGTTATATCACGATCTATCAACAGGAATTACCGGCAAAAGCTAGATCTTAGTTAATACCCGTATTTCTAGTTCGAGAATCCGTATGGTCGCTTATAATCTGTGATGCTACTGTATTTTCTAATCAGAAAATCTCAGGTCACACTCCACGGCGTTTGTTGTTTTACTGCGGCTTATCAGCTAATTATAGCGCATAACTCAGGCAGGCATCTGTCCCCATTGGACGAATCAGTTATGAAGTAATCCGCTCTTGTCAAGTGAAACTGGACAGATGTATGATAGTTAGCATCGCTCGTAACTCTTAGCTTTTTCTGATGTATCTGCATGTGTTACTTTCTAGTAATTTAAAAACATGCGATGGTAATATTTTTGGATAACCTAAAAGAGCTAGGGCTGTCTTGCCATAAATCGTTTGAAGACCCGGAATCCGTTTCAGGTACATAGTCCTGGGTTTCAATTCAGACTTTCAACATCCCGTTTGGGAAGTGTTGGACCCTTATGACAGGCCGAAATTTCGCCTGATTTCCACGACCATCTTCCACGTTTACCGTCATCATCATCATCATCATCATCNGGAAAAAAAAGTGGACGGGGAAGGGATTAAGTGCCAGCTTACTACAATCTTTCTGGGGCTGCTACACTTTCAGACGCTCATTCAGGCAATATGGATAGAAAGTGAAAACACTTGACATCGATTAGCAGCAATAGCTTACAGCTTCTCCAACAAGGCCCAGTGGGGTTTACGCGGTCCCCATCCTGGGAGGCGAGTAGCCTCGACAGCATTCAAACGTTCCCAGTTGCGTCTTTACGGATTCTCCGACATTAACCTACACGAGGTATGGTTCTGAGACAACGGTTGTCAAACACCTAAAGACGTCTCCGTTCTGCTGCTCGAACAGGCTGTCTCACAGCCACACAACAAAGTAACCCGTACTGCAGCATGATATGCAAGTCCATTGAGGTTCGGAGATATACTGCTTCGAAGCCATAGGTGTATCAAGTTAGCAAACGCGACCCGAGGCTTAGAGATTCATGCATTGACCTCATCTATTACACCGTAATCGGAAATTAATATAACTTCTAAGATACTAAAACGCTCTAAAATTTCGGGTACCTCCTCTGGATTGACAGTGGCATGTTCAGTGTCTGCGTGTCATCGAGCATGACCTTACACTGTGTGGCTGCAAAGTGCATACCAAAGGATGGGATGACTGTGGTCAATTCATCCAAAAACACCTGCGCCTTCTCCTTATCTTCGAAGACGAGAACAATGTCGTCTGCATATTCCAGATC
Source organism: Clonorchis sinensis (assembly GCA_003604175.2). NCBI lineage: Eukaryota > Metazoa > Platyhelminthes > Trematoda > Opisthorchiida > Opisthorchiidae > Clonorchis > Clonorchis sinensis. The sequence continues at coordinate 125,165,915 of CM030370.1, read as the reverse complement.
GACAAGGTTTTCGTGAGAGGTTATTTGAAGACCGAGGTTTTGAAGGCCTCCTAGCGTTCATCTCATTATCTCATCGATCACAAAAGCAGATAATAGAGAGAGTGGGCACCCCTGACAGACATTGCTTTGTGTATGGAAACTTTTGGAGAGCTCGCTATATATTCTCACACATCCGGAAGTCTGAGAATTCAAAGAACGTATTATGTTCACAAACTCCCGAAGTATTACTTGATGGACAAGCGTGTCAAGGAGAATAGACAGGTCGACCCTGTCGAATGTGCCTTGGAAATCCAAAAGTACTGGAGTTTTGGGTCGTTTGTACGTATGACATTGTTCTAGCACCTAGTAGAGTGTGGAGATTTGGTCAACGCAACCTCACTTGATACTCTCGAGTTAGTGTTTCATGAGCTACCACAAGGTGACCAAGCACAAGTGATTCCAAAATCCTCGTTAAGACCCGGGTCCAGCTGATGCCCCTGTGGTTCCCACACTCACCACGAGCCTTTTTTTTGAAAATGGCCACTATCACTGACTGTGCCCAGTTGTCTGGAACAGACTCCTTTCCCCAAATTCAGACAAACAGATCAGATAAACGCTGACTGAGGACTTCACCATCATTTTTGAACAATGCGGGTGAGAGGTTATCCCGGCCAGAATCTCGGTGGCGTTTGAGAGAACGTGTGAAACCATAAACTTCCGAGGTCGTAGGGAGTTCCTCGTTCACCGTCTAGGTTTCTACGTCAGCTGTGGGCTCCAGATGGGTGGCAGCTGGTGGACATGATAACTACTGTTTGATGGGGTGAAGAGAAGGGGAAGAAAGCCCATGTGAAACAGGAAGAAAGAAGACGTCAGCAGTAGTATATTTTCGCTCACCCTCCCTATTGTGTGCAACAAGTAGGACGACCTGGCTGACGACACCAGACGACGGCCAATGTTGCGTGATTTTATTTGTATGTTTGCAACTGGTGGTTGTGCTTGGGCTGGCTGTACAGCCAGAACGCCCACACCTGAACCTGAGAATGCAAATACTTTGCCGTTTTTACGGTACACGTCTTCACACATGTTCCAACCCCCAACTTGGAGGACCAGGAGACCGTGTTCTTCAGACTTCTGAACACTGAGCAACCTGGTATGAGTAACTCTGCGAGTGTCGCGCGGAAAACCCCAGCATAGCTCATTGAGTTTTGGAGGTACGCAAACCGTCACAGCACGATGAGGTCCAGTCTCTTCGTGACGGATGGATTTAGCATAAGATGATATGGTTTTGCATCACTGAGACAAGCTGTATTACGGCGGAGTTGCTGCTATTGATGATGAGTACAATCATGACGACGAGTATACTGAAATGTACATAATGATGATAACAATGATAAATACAGCTGATTCGTTATAAACCAGTAATAAGTAAACAAAAACCTGATCGTCCATTGAACCGACAGTATCTTTGCTAACTTGTGCAAGCCCATGTCCTGGCAACTATCAAGCTTGCCTTAGAGGTCAATGGTTAGTAAGATGAGCAACACCGAAATTGTCAGAGTAAATCAATCTCAACTGACACCAAGAATCATATCTTTAGATTTGATGTTTTGTGTTTCTTATTTGAGAATTTTACGCATCTACAGAAATAAAAGTGAATTGTAACTCAAGCGTTTTCCGTATTGGCATTAAGCTGGGGAATTAAGGCGACAGAACTTAGCCACAGCCTAACAGGTAATATAACATCTAAAATAAAACAGTGATAGAAAACAGCATCTTCTAGTAACATTAGATGGGCACTATGCACCCATTCCCTTCTAGAGAGATGGACTCCAAATGAGTACTATTTTCCCGGCCTCTCGAGACTGATGAAGTCCCCCTGAAGAGCGTTCACATCACAAATTGCCGTCATTCTCTATACCCCCAGAAATGGACAAGTGCAAAATTCAAAAAACACATCGAGGAGGAAAACAAATTTTGACTCATGGATTATCGTCCAGAGTCTTTGCCCCATGTGTACGTGGATATCTGAGTTAACACATAAAGCTTTTTCAAGTACAGTGCACAAAAAAAATTTAACAGAATGTGACCATCCAAACAAACGTTGCAGTTTAGTTCTTCGCCATCATACTAACGGTGAAACGTTTATCCCACTAAAAGGTTGCCAGTGTAATGGCTACAAAAATCGAACTGCAGCAGTACAGTTGACCATCAGCCGGCTGAAATCCTGAATGAGTTATCAAAGTAATCTCATTTGGAATCACCTTGGAAACTTGTCAGATGCCCACTTCCGATGGCACTCAACAGCTGCACAGTGCTTTCCGACTCTTCGGCTTAGACTAACTTGATTGAATCTATGTTGTGAATCACGAGATGATGTGCAAATCCCGATGTAATAGAGAAAAAATAGAATGCTAGCTGCAACTGGGATTCATTATGTTCGGCCCATATTTTTCAACTTTAGATTAGCGGGGAGCAGCCCGACGAAGAACAGTGAGTCCCCGTACTGCGAGCAATCGTAATACGAGGCGGTCTGGAAGTAAAGTCGTACTGACCTCTGCGACAGGAGTGTGGAGGCGGTAAGGCGTTTCCCCCGGATGACCAGCATGTTTATATTTATCGAAGCAGCGATGCTGCAGTCCACCGAGAAAGGATGGGTTAAAAAAGATCGGCCCCAAAAACCGCACATTCCGATCGCCCAACGGTTGACCGTGACCGCCGGTGCATTACCGAATACGGTCAAAATACTCTCAAAGTCAAAGAGTCCGGTGCTGCTCAAAAGGCACCTGCTGTACGTAGCCGCATCAGGAATGAGAAAATATTGCCCTACTCCCTGCGTCCCCTGGCCAGGCCGGTCCCCGTACAGCCAAGTAGATCAGAATATTGAGTCATTGGTTCCGGGAAGGGTCTCCCAAGAAAACCCTAACAACCGCTGTCTCGCGGTCCAGACTCTTGTGTCAGAGGCTAGGGGCATGGTCCCCAAATAAAGCTCTATATCCTCCCACTGCCTTGTGTGTCAGACTTTTGAGTCAAAGGCTCAAGGTGGGGTACCTCAACTAAACTCCTTTCTTCGGCCTGGGCAACCGGGAAGTATCATTTGCCCTTGCAGCTCTTCGTTCACCGGCCTTCTCCACCACTCCCTCCCAACCCATCGTACAATGCAGTGCAATCAACTCATCTGCCAATCCCCTAGCCACTGTTCCGTATCCCAACCATCGCCCATAAAAATAAACCAAAATAACCACCTACTAACCTCAAAAAATTTGACCCACATTGCAGCCTTTAATGTCCATACCCTATGCCAAATTGGGCAACAGGCATCCCTTGCTGAAACCTTACTTTCCCTCTCTATCAATGTATGCTGTCTCCGAAACACGCATACAAGTCTCCACTTCGGTCGTGCTCCTCAGGCCGCTTAGGACGAACCCAGATGTTGTACGTTTCACTATTGGGGTATCAGGTCACCCTGACGTAATGGCTCGTGTTATCTACGGTGTGGGAGTTGCAGTCAGCCCCAAGGCTGAAAGCGCCAGTAAACAGTCGCTTTTGCGATATGCGGTTGTCTGGCTCAATTAAGATCAACGCAGGTCGATGCGGTAAACGGTGTTTGTTTGTCGTATTAGCATAAGCCCCAACAGGTAGCAGTTCTGAGACACAGAAGGACAAGTTTTATCAAGATCTGTCACGACTGCTCCGGTCGGCAAGAAGGGCGGATATAGTAATCCTGGCGGGTGATATGAATGCCCAAGTTACACGACTAGGTCCGCGAGAAGCACAGTTGGACGGTAGATTTGGAGTCGATGCTGAGCGTACGGATAATGGAGAGTGGCTTCTTCGGTTGTGTCCAGATCATCCTCTGTTGCTGACCAGTACGAACTTCCAACACAAACGCACACACCGAGTTACACACACACCTACCACAAGACAGTAGTGGACTAATTTGAACCATGTGGCTATTAGTTACCGATGGGGAACCTCAGTTATGGATTGTCATTCCTTCTGGGGTATGCAACTTGACTCCGATCACGCCATCGTGCGGGCCCGCTTAGCACTTCGATTTCCGCCAGCACTACGCGTGCCGAAAGTAGGCAACTCCTTCATCGACTTCGACAAGTTTCAGTAACTGAAGAGTATCGAGTTAATCTGGCTAGAAAGCTACTGGAACCGCACAGTCATGTGGACGACGAAGATTGCTTAGAGGATGAATGGAGGCGAGTTAAAGAAGCAATGCTCTCAGCTTTGAGAACTGCTTGTCCAGCCAATCTGACTCGACTCAACGAACACTGGATATCTTCAAGATCAGCAGATATTATTGCTGTCAGGAAGGCCATACCAGCAACTAGCGACTATGATGGCGCACGCAGAGCCCTCAAACACTGGATAATCAGGAGCTTGAAGAATGACGGAGAACGTTGTTGGGTTTCGAAGGCCCAGGAGATGGAGAAGGCTTTCGCTGCAGGCAACAGCCGCGCCTTGTTTCAGGTGATTCGATCAACGGGTCAAAAGAGGGCAGGTGTCAGTGACACAATATGCGAAAAAGACGGAAAAGCAATTCGCTCCCTCAATCGCCGTCTTGAGCTTTGGGCTGAGCACTTCCAAGAACAGTTCACCTGACTTCCTTCAACACAACCGCTGGAGGAACCAAGCAGGCCCGAATGGAACATTGACACCAACCCACCATCAGCAACCGAACTCCAGCGTGAGATTTCAATCCTGAAGCGCGACAACGCACCTGATCCGAATGGTCTACACCCCGCGCTCTTCAAAGAAGTTGGTGATGTCCTGGTGAACAGTTTGACAGCCATACTGCAGAAGATTTGGAACGAAAACAGAATACCAGCCTAATGGAGCTTCTCGACCGTCATCCCAGTTTTTAAAAAGGAAGCAAGAACGTTATGTGAAAACGATCATCGTATCAGCCTGGTATCCGTCGCATCTAAGGTGCTCTCTGGTATCATTTTGCGCGGGTTGATGGATTATCGGGAGGGACAGATGCGTGAGAATCAGGCTGGGTTTCTCCCCGGTCGAGGATACATCGACCATATCTTTACCCTGAGACAAAATCTTGAACAGCGCCACTCCTTCAGACGTCCCACTTTGTTCGTTTTTCTGGATTTGAAAGCTGCTTTCGATTCTCGCGATCGTCAGCAACTTTGGCAGTGTCTGGCGACCAAAGGTGTGCCTTCCAAATTTCTATCTCTTATCAGGACACTGCATGCGAACTCCTGTGGGCGCGTACGAGTATACGGGAAGCTCTTGCCTGAGTTCACCACTTCAGTCGTGCTGCTTGAAATTTCTCCGCCTGACTCTGAAACATCGGGAGTCGAAATGCTCCTGGCACGTTCCCTCGCAGACATTGACTATGCGGACGATATTGCTCTCCTTGGTTCAGATCCTTCCCAAATGCAAGCGATTTTAAACAACCTAACTAACTCTGTCACACACTTTGGCATGCGCCTCACACCTGCAAAGGGTAAAGTGCTTGTACCAGACTGGGTGGGATCAGACCGGCACCTCATGCTTGCAGGTGAGCCAATCGACGTGGTAGATAAATTTGTTTACCTTGGCATCTGTATAAGTTCCGGTGGACTGGCTGGAAATGAGATTATTTCTCGAATCGGAAAGGCCAGGGCAGCTTTCGCCAACCTCCGACACCTATGGCGCCGGCGTGACGTGAGTTTGTCTGTCAAGCGAAGAGTTTACACTACGGTGGTGCGATCTACATTGCTTTATGGATCAGATACGTGGCCCCTACGCGCAGAGGACATACGGAAGATGTCAGTGTTTGATCATCGATGTCTGCGAAGCACTGGTCAGGTCCGGTGGGAACATCGGATTAGTAATGCTGAGGTACGCCAGATGGTCTCAGGAAGAAGGAACTCTCCCGCGATAGATGAATTACTTAAGCTTCATAGGCTGTGCTGGTTGGGACATGTACTTCGCATGACAGAGAACCGTCCGCCTTGCAGAGCTTTTTTCGCCCGGCCCTGTGCTGAGTAGTAGCCACCGAGAGGTGGACAGTGTATGACCTGGCAACTGCCGCCTCACTGTATGGGACTCCCTTCCCGGGACTCAGATCACCAGGAGTTAATGGCATTGGCAGAAATGGCCCAATCACGCAGTCAGTGACGCTCATACATCAAAGCTATCGCCTTCAGTACGTAGCTACCCAATTTCCGAACACACTGAACATGCCTTCGCCACCAAGGCTTGGTTGTAGGTTCCATATTGCCGTTTTCCGGTGATCGAAACTGTAGCAGCTGGAACCAATGTGCCTATGGTACACGGTTCATAGCTGATAAATTGAATTGAATTGAAGTGAATCCGTCTGGTTACACGAAACAGTTGTATGATTTGCGTTACCCAGCGGGCACGCTTCACAAAGATACCGACATTTGGTTGCACGCTTGGTGATGTTACAGGGTCGCAATTTAAGAAAAACTAGTCACAATTCAAAATGGACAACCGAAGCTTGTCACAGATTCCCAGGAAAAGGGGATGACTTAACAAAAGAAAGCGGTGTGGACTATGATTTCATGGAGAAGATGTAAACGATATTTTTTACCAAATTAGGAGACAAGTGAGTAAAAGTGGGGGACTGAGTTAATTTAAATTAAACTGGTTTCGGTTAAGAAATCATAGAATGAAACCACACTGTGGTCAGGGCAAACTTTTGGTGATATCGTTCGTGAGTTGGTTTCACAATTAGCACATAGATTAGTGTCGACTGGACCTTGGTAAAAATGCTTTACTCTTTTACGGTTTCATAAGCAAAGTGGTTTAAACAAAAGCCAGATAACAGTTGTTATGAGTATAGAGTCTTCCAAAAGTACAACATTGTCTCAGTCACGGTAAAGTGCTCGATCAACCAGGAATGAATCTTTAATTCCGTGTGTAAATGTTGGTCGCTTGTCTTGCCTGCGATTTCCAGGCCGATTCCCTCTGTTACGGAATTTAAGATGCCGTCGCGTTAGCAAAGTTTTCATCTGAAACCTATACTAAACCTGTAGATTTTCCAAATCGCCACAAAATCAGGGCTGTGTGTGGTTTAAGTTCCAAGCTTCCTAACCCACAGCAGCGCGCAAACCTAGGCCGGAAAACGCTACAGGATAAGACAGTTCCAGTTCACGCCCCATGTTTCTTTGTTTTCAGAGCACAAAGGGGTGATGCTGTATAAGGATTTGTATTTCACCGATAAGTGTGGCAACTATTTGACATCAACAGAAGCAGCAATTTTTTTTATTTTTGAACTGCTGGTGGTGGGGAATCACCTGAAAGCACTAACACCCAATAATCGTAAAGCTGGATAAATCACTTAATACGGAACCGCACACACTTTAGCATATTAGCATCCGTAGACCGACAATAGCGGCAAAGTATACATAATTATAACCTTAATCTCCCACGCTGTTCACATAATCATTGAAGCATGTGTAGATTGCGTGACTCAGCCGAATGTCGCTACACAATCGGAATGAGAAGGCTTGTTTGACAAAGCAGTACTAGCATTATTAACATAGTTTAGAGACCAACGTGGGAGGTCTGACTGTCACGAATGTTCGTTTATACTGGTCGTCTGGTGTGAACCACAACGCAAAAGGGCTTCGAGTACAGGCTTATGGTGTTCGTTTTCATCCATCCTCCAGCAGCCAAGAACGAACAAAACGTTTGTCATCCATGCCCAAATAAATAGTCCTCCCTAACAAAGTTGATGGGTGACGATAAGATGGTCAAATCTACATTAACGAACATTTCGTAATAGCCGCAAGAATCTTGTTGTCATACCCTGAAAGGGCGATGGATATGTTCTACCTACTCTTTCCACTTTGAAGGCAACATAAGAAAATGTTAGAGCGTGGCACAAACTGGAGTTTGCTGGATGATCACCAGTGCAGCCAGAGTACAAATGTGCATGAATGCAATCAAACAGTTTTTATTTGTTGCAGTGAGGTAAATGCCGACAAAAGGTATATACAACTGGATTATGGGAATTAAATTTTGCTTTTGGTTTTCCGGCAAACAAAACTGGGGCGCTCACGATTTCATTTTCCCGCCGACTGACAAAACACGTGGTTCACACGGTTAACTGGGGTGGTTCGTACAAGGTTAACTATAATACGTCTTCCCATTGATACGTAACAAATGTCGATTACAGTAACAGTGCCGGCACGCCGTTCTGAACTCCACACTGCCTTGTAATGAGCTTTCGTGAGACCCGAATGTACCTGAATTTATTCAGTTTTCCCCCACCAAACGAAGCCTTTTATCCAAACACGTGATAATCTTGGTTAAAGCTGGCCAGTGGAGTCGCGAGCAAACTAAAATCTGACAGTCTGTCTTAAGACGATTCCCGAAACTTCTAAGAACTCTCTGAATGCTTTCGTTCGTTGTATCAGTTGACATGCTTCAATTATCTTGCTATCATTAGTTCATGTAAGTACGCTAAGGAGTATGCATGTGCGCCTGAGAAATTGTTCCATCATGCGAAAGACTGAAACACCTCCATTCAGGGATACCACTGTTTACAAAAATTGTTCCATCATGCGAAAGACTGATGCACCTCCATTCAGGGATACCACTGTTTACATGATCCTGAGATAAAGAATGAGCTACTGAGGTAGGGAGCAAAGGATTATGCATATGAATAAAAATGAGGAACTGCGAATCATCATGTTTCCTGTAATGTTGTGCACATACAATCTAACTGGCTAGTTAAGTATGCTCCTTCTCAAACTTCTACTGCACTAACCGTAAGTGCATTTAATCAGCTGTAAGTTGCCGCTAAAAAACCTAAAGCTTGGTTTAAAAATAGCCTAGAAATTCTGAAACAAAAATGAGGAAATGAAATAGCCCGGAAATTCTGAAACAAAAATGAGGAAATGAATAAATACTTTTACAATACACGAATCGCATACACGCACCTTTGTGATCCGCTTAATCAACTCAGCGTTAACTAATTTTTCGTAAAAGTCGCTAATCCGCAGCGAGTAGTTTATTCATATGACAACATTAGAACTCTGTGTATGATGAGCCTAAGTCTTAGCAGGTTTTAGACCGCGAAAAGCAGATAAATAAGAGTGGTGTGGGCTGAAATGGAACCTAGATAGACTAAAATACGGTTTACTGTACCAAAACCTACATGAAGTAATAAGCAAATTGAAGTGATACAGGCTGCAAAAACACTATACGCACTCAACGAACAAATGAAAGGACCTAGATTTATAGGTTTTCGGCAAGACGCGGTTGCTTTTTTTTAACTTATCGGCAGGCAATTTCGATATGAAGATTTGAGAATGATGGAACAGATAAAAACATCATTTCTCCACAGCATTTATTAATCGAAAGTTGAAGGCTAAACAACTACTTTAAGAACATTGATTTTGCTACAAGCCTTTTTGATTTTACCAGTTGCCAGTGCCTACTGAGCAGCTTGGTTGGCACCATTCCTTAGCAGACTTTTTCCCCTCTCAGTACGAAGTAACTATCTTATGTACTTTCGGATGTGAAGAATGATCGAACGATGATTGGCTAGGGCAAGAATGACGTTTCGCGGTTTGCGAATGCCCGGTGGATAAAACTACTAGCGTTTGTTCTACCTCTTAGTGAGATAAAAACCATAATCTCCACCCAACTCATTTGCTTCTGAACAGATAACAAGTCTGGTAAGTTGTGCGAAATCTTCTGGTTTCTCAAGTTTCCCTAGGAATAACCACTCAACTTGAGTTGGACTTCTGATATTCTTTTCATCTACGACAGCAGAAAAACGTCTGGACCAGCACAGATGCACTAAAAATCTTCCAATCGTGCCTAGACGGAGCATACCTATGCATCTTTTTTCAGCTGGGACCAGTAATGGGTGACGTGGAAAAACTGTCCTTTTTAATTCCGTTTATTTTTCGTTTGGTTTGTGAAGTCGAAGTGTCTGAATTGGACAGTACGTGAATGGAAGCAGAAAACAACTGAGTCACAGTTTTCTTCACATAGGTGTTCTACAAGTGTAACATCCACTCTATTATCGAGATTTGACAACTTGAAACTAACAAGTGTTTTTGATAATGGACGATCATTAGAACTATCCAGGCGAGATTGATCTGAAGCCCACATCACCTTGTCCCGCAAGACAATCGAGAGGATTTGAAGTGGTTTTTTAATAGATGATTTACTCTGTCTCAAAACTCGTGTGGTCTTGTAATACTTAATGACCTTGTAGCTAGATGTAACAAGCGCAAATTCGTCTTTACCGGTCCTTTTTGAATACGTGTTTTCATCACGTATTTTGAGACTGGTTTGACTTTCATCGCTAATTTTGGTCACCTTGAGAATCACACCACACCCCATTTAGCTACCGTATGAGTTACTAATATGGTAGCTGATGACCTAATAGAAGCTTTTTCCGTTGACAGACGTCACTCCCCTGGACTTTCTCAAAAAATGTCAAGGAACATACCTACTAAGGCGTCACTTTACCCAGATTATCTATGGTCACATTTTATCCACAAAGTTTATTGTTAAGGTAATTTCTGTTGCCAAGCTGCCTATAAATCGCCGAAAATTAAATTACAATGAAATAGGCATGCACACTACTCGTTGCAGATGATGGTAAATAGAATTGTGTAAAGGTACTTCATATTCTTTCACTATTGTACCTTAATACTCGGCATGTTGATAGTTAACAGACTGCTCCACGCCCGAATGGACCAAATTCCCATGTAAATGTAGAAGCCTGTTTGCTAATAGGCGTCCTCTATGAATGCAATGCGTTTTCCGGCCTTCAGACTATAAGTCTGAACCTACCCACCCCACCCCCGAGATAGACCGAAAGCATTAGACATTAGGCGGTGCCCAGCTCAAATGTCTGGTATTTATTCCTTCATCGGCAGTGAAGCTGACCAGATTAATGTTGACCCTGATTTATGTCACGCCCTAGTAAGCAATACGTATCGCTCACCAGAGAAAAACGTTGGCTGGCTTTTGTGGCGCCAGTTGCCCGAAAACAACGGAAACAAATAACCAAGTCAATTGAACCATGACATTCGATTTATGAACTTCCTGTCCTTGTTCAACATTTTACTAGTACTCAGTATGTCACCTTTATGTTGGTACAGTGAACGCTGTCTCTCTCAGGTTGACTAAACTCTATAGTACGACGTGCACACTGGTGAACTAGCAGACATTTTCGTAAGCCTAGTTGTGAAACGTGAACTGTCAACAAGCTGCATCGTGTACAGTCACAATGATTCTGCGACACTAGGTTCCGTCAGCCCACCAACCGGTAAGGTTTTTTTTCCCATGATAAAGTATTTTAACTCGCAATTTTTTTTCAACATTATCAAGGTGCGTAGATATAACAGTTGAAATTGGTTAATTTGCGGATGCATGATCTCACATCTCTACATAAATACGAATTACTTTTGACAAGCTGAAAAGAAGAAAAGTGTCAACCGTCTAATTATGATGAAATGAGGTCCAGTTCATTATCACCTTTACATAGCTTGAGAGTTATTTCGCACTACAGGCCTATTTGCATATGTCAGAATGCGGGATCAATGCGTGAAGAATATTTCCGTAGGTGTTTTTGGGTGCTTATGAGTAAGGTCGTAAACCCTTTGGGCGGAACAATGCACATGTCATCATCTGGAAGGGAGCCAAAATGTTTTGAATATACCAGGCAGGAGGATTATATGTAAGTGGAATTTCCATGAGCCATATGGATGATGTTATACAAACCTGCAAGCAAATGGTTGGATTCGTTACAAGGTATCATATAACCACATTATCACCTTGGCAATCCTAAAGTTTAGTAATTCGCCTTCATATATCAGGTAAACATGGAAATGTGTGCGTGTGTGTTCGATTTTGGTGTGATGAAAAAGACCATCAGCGACGACGACACGGAAATATGTGCGCTTTTAGCATCCATAACTTTGAGTTTGACTCCTCACAAATGCATCCATGAATATTCATCTTCATTAAATCATTTCTCTCTTTACTTTGAGTGTTAGGATAGTTGAAAAAAACCGTATGAACGCTCATGACCGAGTTAGACAATATATTACGCGAACCAATCAGCGGCACAGACTAGATAATCAGATACCTAAACTGGAGAGCATTCCTTTCCTCACTATGCAATCTTGGCGAGTATTTGTGAATTTCTTGGTGGACTATAGTGCTAACTAGCGTTCATCTTAAATTAACCATATGCTGAGCAGCATGATGTGTATCAAAATGATCTTTTGGTTTGAACACGAACATTACTAACCATCGCGGAGTATTGAAGAGTTTCACTATCTTATGTTCAGTTATTGTTGTTTGACTAGGATTCCATCGGTTTCTTGAATGCGTGAAATATTCCTAAAGTGACGTCAAAGTACCATGGACTGTTGTTCCCATTGAATCCTTGAATTCCGTGTCGCGAATGAAAACGCTCTGAGCACTCTACTGTGTTGAACTGTACTCAAGGCAACCAACACCTACAGACCACAGTAACGGAAGAAAGTACTTTAGAATATAAAAGCATTTCCTTAAAATATAAGCATTGAAAAATTAACCGGTTTTTCACGGGCGACTCAGGTGACTCCAAACTGAGTCCCTCGTCTATGGTATTCTCCAAATTATTGTGCTGCACAAGGGTCGCCCCACATTTTGTTGGTACGATATTTGAGGTATCGCAGTATACTTTATCGAAGGAACATGACTTATAAAGTTTTCAGCAATCACATGAGTAGTGTTCTTCAAGGAGATAAAACTTCTCTTATGGAGGCAGTTCGTATAGTTAAGTAGTAGTTGTATAATCCACTGGTCACAACGGACCTTGTGCTTTCTTACATCGAGCTGTTCTAAACTTGAATCTAATGTCATCGTCATCCAAACCTGAAAAAAAGGAGTTTGGCGGCTTATTAATCGGTTCTGTGGCAACATTCATCTACCGGGTTGTTATACGCGTACGTCTTCCAACATAATCAGTTACTAGAGACAGCAGCTAAGTGATTGCACGCCGCAAAGCGAACAAGACAACCGACACCGCCTTTCCTGTCACACTATTCCCCAAACAATATCTGGTGCTACACATCTTGCTCTAACAGCGTCGGTTTTTCCAACTTATCATAGTATTAAAATAAATTTTAGTTTCCCATATACACCGCAGTAATAAATCATTAAAACGGACTGGGAGCGAAATAACTGGACAGAGGGATATTCAGGATGGTTCATTCTCGATTTCACCGAAAGCAATCGTACAAGAACGGAGTAGCCTTCTTCAAAAAAGATGGGAATGGTGAAAAGGGATTTCGGAAGGTCACCTTAGGCAAAGTCTATGGGAATTTCATAGCCGAGCATACGCCATTGCTGATGTTAATAAATGCCGCCTGTTGTTGCTACATGAACCATGTCGTAGCATCAGCTGGTGCTATTCGGGAGCAACACACAGGCAAGTTTCGTGTATTCGGTTGCCATTGCATATAGCGCCATCCACATGCAGGAGCCTGGTGGACTAAAATGAAGGGTGATTAGGACTAAGGGAGTTAAAATCTACTCTGCTCTCCGCGTTCCACTTGTGAGTGACGGTTTTATTGCACACCACAACAACAATAACAACACTTACGTAAACCATAGGGGAATGTCGAGTATTGCACTAATGTGAAACGGTCCTAGATTACTGTAGGTCACCAAGGCCGGACTAAAACATCACACTACAAACGTACCTTCTTAAATTCCTGTCGACAAGTTCTTTGTACAAATGCTGTCGGCGGAAGTGGAAATGTTCGAATCTGAGTACTTAAAACTGACCTTATTGAATACCACAACGGAACGATGGAAGACGGTAGCCATTGGACTGTTTTATTTGTCGTGCTCTTGGGTCATACTAGAGACCTACGGATAGAAGTTTCGAAAATAATTATGTATTTTCAGCCATCACGAAGTATTCAGTCACTGGTCGGTTACTTCGCAGCATTTTGGATGGAGGAAAAACAATCTTGGCTGGTATCATTCAGGCAGGAAACTAGGAGCCGTCAATGAGTTTCTGTAACACATGTTAGCCGACTGGGAAGGTGGACAACTTGACTGAAACTGTTTGATCCTTGCTAATCTCAGCACACAGTTTTTCCGGTGTTTTAATGCTGTTTGAACGTAACATAAAAGGTGCATCAACAGTGAAACTATCCAACTCGACGTCTATATTTTTTCGGGATGTTCGTATTGGAGGCATCTGTGTTATTTAGTTTAACAAGGAAAACTGGTGGGAGAAAAAAACTCCTATTTGATCTTTGGGAACGTTTGTTCAATTTTTTCATCTGAAGTAAACAGAAAACCAAACAACAACGCACTGTTTTCTGGTGTTTTGTAAGCAGATCCACCGCAATATCTTATTGTGGAAAAGCTTAAGGCGGTCGACCCTAATATGCTGAAGTTCTCTAGAGTTTCACAATGACTCAGCTCCGTAAGAAGGATTTCATTCGGTTGACTACGAAAGCCATTGATATGATAAGTATTGCTTAAAATAATATATACATGTACCACTTGGGCTAGTTGGATACCTCGCACCCTAGATAGGATCAGGTAACGAAACAAAGGTAACAACCGATCGCCTGTAGTTAACCTATTCAATCTAGTCGCATATATTCAAGGGGATATCAAATTTGGTGCAGTCCAGATGCCACAGGAAACTGCCAGCCCGTAACTCCCGCTATTCGTAACTCCCGTTATTGTTGAACAGTTCGTTTATCTCCCCATAAATCATATGTCCCCTGTAGACAAAACTTCCCACCTCCTTTTGCATGTATGTTCGTCTGAGTTGACTTCTACCCAATGGCGCCAGAATAGTCAAAGTACGCGAAACCAAATTTGACGCTGTCTTGTTTAAAAACACTGGATTTGGTGGGGTTCAGTCAGTTTCTATTGTTCTTTCTCTATGTAGTAGAATCCGTTTCTCATCGCAGATGTTTTTTTTTACTGTAGCGCACATTGTAAGCACATCAGTACTGAAGGGTTAACAAAGACCGAATTTTTGCAGTTTAGGAGGGGCAAATGCTTCAAACCATCGCCCATTGATAAACTCAGAAGAGGCGTCACGAGAACAACCACAATGGTTTAGTTATTCGTATCTTCTCCAGGCTGCAGTTTCCAAACCCAAACAATCCCGATAAATCCAGTACAAAGAGTAATTGTGGTAGCGTCAGTCGTTAAAAAAGGGTTAATATAGAAAGTGTTGTGTGCTAGCACTAGGAATATCTGGTCAGTTTCAAAAATTTGAATAACCTTCTTTACTGATACTTGTAGTTACACGTCATCAGCACACAACATGACAACGTGGTGCGGCAGCCTGTCAACTTAATCTTCTAAGTAAAAAACACATCCAGAAGAGTACAGAAAAACGCTTTTTCAACAGAATGGTATGAAATCTATTTAATCTGAAGGAGCCCAACCTCCTATGAAGTCTATGTTTCTTTGACCACCATACAGTATCAGGGAAGACAAGTAAATGAATTTCCAGTCCAAAAAGTATTGCAGGGACATCTTCCGTGCCCTACTATACGTTTGATCTTCTCAGGGTACTGTTCCTGAAAAGCTGAGTAGGCCCTGTGCTGTAACTGTGAGGCCGGAACTGTTGAGATTTACCGTCAATGATTGACAAACATTTTGAAGGATCAACGCCAACTAAATCTAAATTTCGTGCGGTGAACCTCAAGTTGGCATAAGATGTCCCTTGTGCTAAGAGGACTGTCTTCAATACTCGTCATTTAAATGAGTTAGCCCGGTAAACAGGGGCAGAAACAAGAAGTAAATCACGAGTGACACTAATAGACTCTTAAGCAACAACGCAATTGCACAAACATCCCCAGTACTCATTGGGCAACGATGCAACAAGGCGATGGACAATGGTGTTGATTGTTGCTTGGTCAGTAACTTGTTATAGTCGGTAGTAGCTTCCTGTGATTAGATCGACAGTCCTTAATATGGTGGTAGCTGAACCTAATATATTGCCTGGAAAGCAGATTTAAACTGTGTTGTTGACAGTCCTTAATATGGTGACAGCTAAACCTAATATAATGCCTGGAAAGCAGATTTAAACTGTGTTGTTTGAAGTCAACTTTCAAGGTAACAATAAATTTAGTCCGGTGCTGAAACCAGAATTTAAGGTTTTAAGGTCTAGGATTTTATCAATTTATTAAGTAAGATACCGGTGAAAAGTTATTGACACGACCAGAAGCAAGAATTGAAAGTAACCTTGTGAATTGTACCTTGTCAACATTAGTGTTTACTCCCACTGGCTGGCTTGATAGAAGTACCCATAATTCTTGTTCGTGTGATTTTTTATTAGACGCGTGTTTGCACTGACTTCATAATGTCTTCCAATTTCACAGATATTTGATTGAATCCCATATCAACTCAAACATTTTAAGCATCCCTTCCCCATCTGCTACTTTCAGAAAACACTAAAAAAGAATGTATAACCTCCGGAATATATGTGAGCTTAACACTGTGAAAGAAGCAAGTTTTGCACTGGATTATAGCTGGCAAGTGGTTGTTGTAGGTTCGCTGGTTGTTGTCCGGTGACGGTTTTCTTTTGTTCACTAATCTAGGGTATCCTCCACTTGCAAAACATACCATGCACTTGATCGTTCCAGAAGAGTGATCCCTAATGAAGTGTAGAAGGAACTAAACAAGCATCCACCGGACGGAGCTATAACGTAATTCCCTTAACTAATGCACAAGGTTACGAAAGATTCTGGTGGGCTCCTAGTGTGAGAAAAAACATCGAATTTCAAGGTCTTAATACTGCCGCCCAACCATTAGAAATTCCAATGTTGCCGCAAAATATGGCCGAGACTTGTGTACACTCATAAAGGACAGTAAGAAAAAAGAACTCAAATAAGAGTATCCGATGAACACGTCTAACGGAATCCATTGAATCTGTTCACCGCAATGGCCAGAAAACATTGGACTTATGAGACAGTGTTTCGATTTCCCTATTTTTGTGGCTCATTGAGTAACAACACCGGATTCTAACTAATAAACTTTCACCGAATAGTATAGTAGTGGTGACTCCATGCTTCTTTTCTTATGATCTAGATGTTCCCTTTTGTCAGAAAGAGAGAAGTCCCTCTAATCTGAGGCTTGTCAAGCGCACTATTTCTCCTGATGGGCGAATTATTAGCATAGACGTCAACTAAACATTGCTGACCTTTGCAATTAATGAGAAAGTTCAATTGTTGGACATATCAAACTAGTGCCTATTTCAAGACGACGACCAGCAAATATATGCTCTCGAGGGTTCATAGCTTTCGTCCCATATCCTAAGTGGCTGAAAGGATCACCTGGACAAGGCCGTCTAGGAGGCACACCGAAACTCGGGGAGAGTGGTCTGTGATGAAATGCTGCAGTTGGGTTGCTACTCAAGGGGGCTTTAATAGCAGGGCGAAACTACAGCATTATTCACATTATTACTCACTTCGATGAGCAGAATGTGAATTCAACGTCGGCATTATAGAACTATTAGTGTTGCATACAAGAACCATGCCAGTGACTGTTAATTTCGAAATGCAGCCATAGGTATATGTAAAACTTAAGTTCGAAATGCAGCCATAGGTATATGTAAAAGTCAACATGATTAGACCAGCTGGATCCTCGGTAATCTCATGAACCTTGCAAGTGTGGTAAAACTCTTATCAGCAAATATAGGACATAAAACGACCACCGATTGTCCAAATCCTATCGCCCCTTTTTTCACAGCAGGCATGCTTCTTGAATACCTTTTCACTCTAGATTGTTTGCCTTCGTCCCCTTCCTTGCTGTTTTCGTTGAACTTTGGTTGAGCGGTTCGTGACTTAATGTAAGGCACCTAGCGTACTCGGAAATCATATGGCGATAGGATTACAACTATCGTCGTACCAATGAATATCACAATAAAATTTGAAGACGCAATTAAAGACAGGACCCAGATTATAGAAGTGGTATGGCTGTCTCATAATAGCCTTTAGACTGGGTGATCTGACCGACCAATAGCAGAACCAGAGCTAGGTAAATCATAGACAACTGCCGGAAACAATGGGTTCCGAGGTTGATAGAAGTCGATAGCAGATGGGCTACACGTAGAAAATCAAGCCGAAAGGTAATCACTCGAGATTTGGCCAGGATGTCACTTATGGGTCGAGTGACAATCCGTAAAGTACCCGATTCCATGTAATGAGTTCTGGGAACGGTATTGATCGGTCTTATGGATACAACTGCGAAGGACGTAGTTGGAGCTATGGTCTGTGGTCGACCAAGCCGGAATTTGGAGCTCAGGAAAAGGAAAAGTACCATCATTGGAGTTAGTCATTTGGATAAGTGAAAGAGGCAGAGGTACAGTATATGTTCTTGTAAAGTAACCGGATAAAAAAGTGGAATGCGCCTCGGTCAGATCTTTCTGAATAACAGTAGTTGTACGCAAGACGATGTCCGTAATTGAGACGGTGGTTTTCACACCTAAGGTCGTGGCAGTAGAAAGTTGATTGAAATGCTCTTCTGTAAACTTATGGCCGTTTCGTAGCACTCTATTCATCAATTTGTGACATTCTAAATTATTGTGATACTAGTGCCTGTGATATAGTTAGAACATGTCCTTTGGCTCAGAGGAAAACCTTCAATTATTGCTAACTTTAGGTGGAAACCCTGGGTTATCAACAACATTGTGGACCCATTTTTAGTGAAATTCAAAGAAAAAGCTTGCTATACTTGGTTGACATGCCATCCCGGCTGTTAACTGTCATACTGCAATAGTACTCGGGAGTGCTACAATCTTATGCATAAACATCAAATTACTAAGGAGGTACCGTGTGAGTATCAATAAACTTTGCTTCCTAAAAAGAAACCAACTGAGGAACCTAACAGCTTATCAGTACGACCGAATTTCTGTCTTCGCATACGACAGACCATCGACATGAGTCACGGTGCCGTCTAATAAACCTCGCTATCTAATTATCTTGCACCAATCAGTCAATCAAGTTGAGTGTGCGTGACTACAGCTGATGGCCCACACTTATTAAGCATTGCTCAAAAAATGCTCCCACAGAATGAGTAGGCCAAAATGGCGTGAGATGAAGTTCTGTCATTTATGGTCGAATTTTTCAGATCGAGCAATTTCAGCCCGAACAGAGTGAGTCACACAAGAAAACCGACAACCGTTTACGCTAAAAACAGATGATGCACCAGCATTCGGACAGTCCGAAATCTACAAACCACATAGAAAAGCATGGGAGACAACTGCCAACATACGGACTCAACTGAAGCTGGTGAAGTAGGCGGCGCTAAAACTGGGTTCACTAGGACGAAGTACGCTCCGGGCATGCTTGACACCCAGAGCCATAGTCAGGCAATTCAAAACACCATCAAACTCTGCGAATAGCCGGATGCCAAATTAACACAACTTTTCATACCCATCGAGAGCTGGGTCAAAACATTTAAAGAAATACCGGGAAAACAGACCTCAATTACTTCCAAGGATTCCCTTTTGTTTTAGGCTTTGATCTTTCAAGTCATTCGAGGGAAACCCTACTAGCGTGTTTAGGGACAGAGTAACCGGACATTAGAGTTGCGCTTCTTGCTTGTTGCTATTAGGTCAACAGACCCACTGGACAGCGAACAAGAGTCTTTCATGGCTTCGAACCACCCCGAAAATACCTTCCAATTCAAACATTATTGAACGACTCGCCCTGAGGTGATTCCAAGACTTTGGTTCGAATTCTGTGCTAGTTTTTTTATGGCATTCAACCTAAAAAAGTTGTCCTAACCAATCTAGCTGAGTCGATCATATTGACTACTGTGAACTTTAAAGTCTGTTACAAATACGTGCTGCAGTTCAGATGTCTCCGCATGATTCTTACTGTGACAGCGTCGCAATTGCATTGCCAATCACGATCTCGATAACCCAGGCCTGGACGAAATTTGAGATAGCAGAAAAGAATGGAGAATGTTACGAAAAACTCGGGTACTGTTCGCCTTCCAGGTTGAGGCTTACGTGACCTACACTGTTTTTGGCTGAACATAGTGAGTGATATGCCATCTAACGACTGTCAGTGGAATTCATGCTACTGGTTTCTATCCAGATTATCTGAGTGAGTGTCGTATGTGTAGGTATCTCGAATGTTTATTGTAGCCTAGCCCGTTTTTACCCTCCATGCTTCATTTCTTTCTTCTTCACATTATGAGACCTTATTCAAGCAAACTAACATGGCTATGCGGCAGTGAAGCACTCCTGTTCCCATCTGGTTTTGCTTTCAGTGATGATGTGGATTACGAGAACAACCTACATGTGCGTGTCCTCTTCAGAACGTTTAGGTATCCTGTTCACCTCATTATGTTATGTAAGTAGATCAGATCGATCCAGTCATTCGTCATCTTGACATGCTCGACTTAGGAATTCATTCACTAAGCACGTTAGAGCCATGTTGGGGGATGTGGCAAACTGCATCACGAGTGTGAAAACGCTCACACACATATATATTGTATTCTTATCAGATTCTGAGAGACCTTTTCCAACACAACTATGTTCGTCGATGGTACCAAAGTAGCTTCACGTCAATCAGTGGCATTGACAAAACTGGAGCTTCCGAATTCAACAGAGCTTACACGGTGGGTATGTTCATTATCCTGAATTCACATTGATAATATGTGCTCAAAGAACACTTTAATTCCCGAAGCTGAACGCATATAGCGTTCCACGAGTATGACACCAACCATGGGGTCTAACACTCGAAATTTTATGAAACTACTGTCTGACCCTTCAGCCAATCGCATGAATTTTTTTTAAACTATAGTGCATTTGAGTGCATGTGAATCTCCAGCATTGGTAACAAAGCTTTGGCATAAACCATAGAATTCTTCCAGTAGTGCAGTGAGCAATGAAGAAGACATACAGATAGCAATAGCACATAGTTTTCTGAGGAAGAAACAAAGAGGATTGTTTCGCAAATTCTCCAAAGTGGTCGTGAATTATAGAGAAAAAGAAGAAGATAGCCTTCCTACACAAAAGTCTGCTCAAAGTGGTCGTGAATTATAGAGAAAAAGCAGAAGATAGCCTTCCTACACAAAAGACTGCACATAAGGACTCTGGAGACTCGTCTTCATCGGGGCTGACCATGAGGGTTTGGTACCAGACTTTCCACCAGTTTTTCGTCGTAATTGAACACAAAATTGTACGCATAAACAAAACTGATTTGGTGTTGATTGTAGGTTCAAGCTAAAGTCCACTGGACCCCTCGTTTTCAATACTCTTTGACTGGACTTGTCTCCTCCTTATGTCTCAGTTAGCCGCGACTGTTGTTGACTGGTTCAGAAAGGTGATTTTCTGTTAAACGTGCAAACAACTATAAATTTACCTCCTTTTCGTTCTTTGCTAAAGCGCCAACTGGTGACACTTCCCCACTAGAATGTAAACAGCTGACGAACATAAACCTCCCTATCAGTGTTTTCCTCTGCATGATTTATAAAGACAGGCAGTTTAAGCAACCAATGGAAGGTATCAGGCTGTTAGTTTGTTTTCTGCATAGATCATTAAGATCGCAGATGTCAATGTCACCTGTGGCGCCACCTAGATTCAACAGATAACTTGTTCCGTCTTGGTCGGTGGTCGAAAGCCAACCGATACGGTGGACATGAAACAAAAGTTATAGACAATAGTCAAACATGGACATCCGGGAGATAGTCGTACGGGGATAAGCAAAAAAGAACTAGACGAACTTATCCTAATCCCACCTAACCTCCTTGAAAGGTCGCCTTGTGTTCGAAAGAAGTGTGGTATATATTTAAAGACTTCTTTATTCATTCCGTAGATTACTGGCTTTTCCCGAACCCACAGAATAAAACTAACGAAACATCCGTAACTGCGGCGACCTCTGAACATGCTTGTCTTAAAACGGTCGTTGGCTTTCTAACACTTTTGGCAACCTTATGAGCAGTGTTTCTTCAGGAAAATATGCTGCGAACTTTCGAATACCGAACCAGCTGAAACATGAGGTGGACCTTGTGTAGGACAGTCTCGTGGAGGGTATTATAAATGTAAGATTCAGCTAAGATTCCTTTACCCAACTTTGCTGTAGGTTACTGCTTTTTCTTGCACATATACAGAAAATTATTTTACGAAACAATCGCTACACCAACCACCTATAGGAATATTCGTGAAGAACCTATTCTCCTCCGTGAATCTAAAAAATCTCTCTATCTCATGTGATAATCGCTCTGGAGAAAACTCACTGATCTATTTTGGAGGCCACGAAGTTCGACTGCTTCCTATCACTATAATATTGAATTTGGTGATGGGCCGTGTGAGAAAATTCCTTGTATTTTATTAATTTCACACAATATAGTTAGAGTCTATCCCGTTCAGCTGAACTGAGCAAAATATCAAATGAAAATTTCGTTTCTAAAGAGGTGAAGCAAAGGTGAAGTAAATGGTAATTTCCTTGGGATTACAATTATTGGGATCAATTATCAGAGCACAATAGCACCGTTCAATATTAAGGAATAATTTGAAAAGTCCTTTAAAATGTGAGTGACTACTGTCCAGTCATGGACCTGTGCTGACTTATAAAGCGGTAGGCATGTTGTTCACAAAGTGACCAGTGATTAACACTGTTTTCAGTAAGTAATTATTTTTCAAGTTTCAACTTGTCAGTCAGGAATTCTGGAATTTCTATCCCAGTTTTCAATTTTAGTTTGCAATATACTGTACGCACTTACAGCGACCACTGTTACACTTGCGCGCTCAAAGACAAATACCGACCTACCATATGACAGAATTCCTTTCACAAAAACGGAAGAGCTAACAGAATCCACTGTCTTTCAACCAACGCAACGGTAGATACAATGCTATGCAGAGGGAGCTTGCCACTATTTCATTCATTTAAACTGACCACCTGTTAGATACATCTTCCTTCATGTAAAGAATGCACACCAATGACCTCAACCATAGCGTCTCTTCGTTCTTCTAACAACCGATATTAACAGGTAAACCTGACGCCGCCATAAATTCAGGCGGTTCTGAAGCTTTCTGTTGAGTTAATGGACAGACGCCTGCCACTTAAATCCAATTAAACAGGGGTCGCAAACTGCGCGCAATTTCACGGTGTTTGTCTTCATAAGGTTTTTTTGTTCTCAGAAGTGTTGGGGTTGGCCTGAATTCCTTCAGTAGACTGCATTCTTATGTCCACACCTGCTGAACACTTTCCACAAATTCCGTCACCATACTTGTGATTGATCTTTCATTACTATTTTTTTCATTTGTTTATTCAGTCTGCATTAACGTTAACGGAGTTTTTTATGATTGTACATGGAAGCCTGAGCGATCGAATATAGACAGCCTTTCTAAATACCCTACACATTGAGTTTGGTCTGTTATTACACAATTTACTATAGATATCCCCCTAGTCACGTCAAGTAAAAATAGCTTCAGGATTCCAAGTGGTCACCTTTCACGAATACAATTTTAGCAGATATAAAGTGGTGGGCATACATGATTTTTAAGCCGACGAAGGTGCCAACTAAGTAGCAAAACGATTTGCTACCAAGAGCGGATAAAATAACAACAATGCGTTAAATGCCCCTGAAATAGGGAAGAGTGACGATTAAAGTCACTACAACTTGGTCCGAGGACGGATTTTCGTTCCTCGACATAAGATAAGCCTCACCTTTTTAACGCATCCTTTGATTTCGCACTCCGAGTTTGAAGTTCTCGATGTCCTCGAAGACCGCATTCGTTTTGATTATAAAAACAGTACTAACCCAGACCATCTAAACGTCACCTTATCTCCAACACGTCAGTCACGTGTATGTTTCATTGGACACAATCAGATTTAATGTTCTCTGTTTTTGGCTAGGGATGCTACCCCAAATTTGACTTTGCTTACTAGCCCATAGTCAGTAGTCACAAAGCTAACCTGGAAACAATAGAGTTTGCGAATTCCTATTCAGTCCGACAAATTGTACAGTCAAGCAGCACGGACAACTGCAGTACGGAAGACTTATATTCACTTGCACCAGTATCATTCTTAACCACATTACCATCTAGCGAAAGAGACGCAAAATGTAGGGTCCAGATTATTAGTCCTTTACGTGAGGCGGGCAGGCAGGTCACTCTGGTTGCTTCCATATACTTGCGCAGGTCTTAGAACGATGAAAAGTTAGTGGCAGCATTTGTTATTGGCAGAAGGGAAAAAGGAATCACTGAAGCTTTTATCCTATCTTCCGTCAACTTGGCCTTATTCTGTTGGTCGATCATGATACACTCCAAGAAATGTAGTTCCAAGCTTAAAGTCCCACGTTGCTTTCCCGCCATCATCTCTTGTATTCCATCAAGGACAGACAACAGCACCACAATTATGAGTTGACTTGCACAAGCAAAAGGTAAACGTTCGCCCTGGGTTCGAGTTACGCACATAATTACATTCTCCGTAACCATAAGCAACATCGCATCACTACGGTACCAGTTGGTTCGGAAGAAGACTATTTTGCTACCAGTGGGGTTAAAAATAGGTTTTCTTTTGTTAACTGGATGTAGAGATCAAGTGACTTTCGAAACATGTGGAAAGCGGGAATGAGAAATGCGGTAAAATCGTGAACAGGTTTTAATAGGTTAGGAGCCTGAGTGTCGAGAATATTGCGGGTACAGCGAAGTTGGAAGAATGACACGATTAACAGTACTCATGAGCGGGAATTTATTCTGTCAATAGAATGGAATGTACTGAGCGCTGAAAATCAACCAGCGTGTTTAAACATATCGGTTGTTCAACTGGTTGAAAACTAGACAACGAAAAGTGCAAAAATCGTGACTGTCGTTATCCGATACTGGGGCGCTTTATCAAAAGCAGAAAACGACAGAGTATCATCTGGGTTGAACGACACGGGCTTAGCTGCAGAAGAACCGTAACGGTGCTTAGTGTTTTTATCGTTAGTCAAGTATGTGCTAGCTGAATTCTACTATTCTGTGTACAAGCTGGATGAGGCAGAGTAGCCAAAGGCGACCAACGGTGAATTCTTTACACCGCTTGTTAATAAAAACACCTGAGTTCGGAAAATTTCAACACGAATCTTTATTAGATAGCCTGATCCTTAGGTGAAAAGACGATGTGCTTCTCAGTTATCTGCATCAGGTTGTAGCAGACATTAGCGCAAGCTTAGTAAGGAATGACCTTTGCAAATTTCTGGTGCTGGTCCGTGCATATAGAAATAAACAACAAGATTGCTGTTAATCCTTCACCGACTGTTAGAGGCAACTGTGGATCATATCACTATGATAAATAAATTATTACCGCAAAACAGATGAAAGAAAACACGATTGCTTTAGCGTTTGTAGGTGTAGCTGTAATCAAATAGGGTATTAGATTTGGGGGGATTTGCGGTGTCAACTGGAAGAGCTGACCTTCCCACTTGAAGCCTCTTTACTCCTGACCATTAAGACTTGATTTGAATTTGGTAGCTTTTGTGAGAATAACACTTTATCATCAGGTAATTACCATCCCAGCTGTTCCAGACGAAAGACTTGATGCAAGATTTACCTTGGGTAATCCGGCATTGGTATACCAAGATGGCTTATAGCCAATCAAACCTGAAGCAAATTTGATTCCGAAAACCGGACCTTTCTGAATCGGGGATGCCGTGGTGGAACTAAAGCTGTTACGTGCAACCACAAACAGACTGGTCAAACGATGTCTATTTTGGGAGCCTAACGCAGTGTCAAGTTACCATCAGCACTCCCCGGCAGACATAATATTCACAGCAGAGTGCGATATTTTTAATGAAATCGCCTACAATTTCGGACCCAAACGGGGAATTCTGGTGCACATGGTCACTTTCCAACGGATTTTTCGTAACTTTCACTACGGTGACGATTTTTCTGGACTGTAAGGATAGCCTTTATACCGGTATGTTTGTTACACTGCAGGCTTAATGTAGAGCTTATTTGCTTAGTGTACAGTGGATTCTTGTCACCTCTTGAAGTAGTAACACTGTTGTTTGTTTGTTTGGTCAATAGTGTTCCTCTTCAGAAGGCATGCACCCCAAATCATAACCAGCTAGGCCGTTCCACGTATGTTGCCAGTGTTTGAAAAGCGTAATAAAATTCATTGGTTCACAGTCTGATTTCCTCCCTTAAAACGCCATCTAAGAACTCAAATCTAAATCGCAGCACTTACAGAAAACTAGTGAATAAAATATTTGGAAAATATCGATGTACTCAGCTATTTTAGTTGCCTAATTTCCGCATCACGTCAAAGTGCAATAACCTTCGTGTGTTCAATACTGTCGGCTCTGGATCAAAAATGTTATACCAGATTAGTTCTGACATAAGTGATCGGTTTTTAAATGCTGCAAACAGACATACTGATCTAAAAATATAACACCGAAGGATTTTATACCAGAGATATCCCCTCTCTAGCCAAAGAGGCATTACTTTTCCGGTGGTCGTTTTGACCATTTTCAGTACTTGTTATAGGGTACCTACCCAAAAATATAGAATTAATTGTTCTTATCGGCAGTCAGACTAATATTTGCTAGGCACCTTCCATCAAGACGAGGAATAATGAAAGTATACGCTTGATTGAGCAACTTCAACGAGAGCGTCCAAATTTGTATGCAAAATCTCACTTTGAAATTTTACGTGCTGGTATTTACACGTCTTAATAGGGATTAAAATGTGGTCACTTGCATTCAAGCTGTTCGAGGAGATGTGTACTGCAGCTCTTAAAAAAGTGATAAGCAACAAACTACGACGAATATATCATTATTGCTTTCAACAGTTTTACTTTTCTTTTCTAAGGCAGTAGTTGGGTGGGAATCTGATAACTGCTGAATTTGTCATAAGAGATGATGGAAAAAACTCAAGAATTATTGTTCCAGACCACGAATTGATTGGTGAACTTTAACCATCCAAATTTCATGAAAAACTGGTGTCACACTTGCAGGCGGGAAGGGTCAAACTTAGCAAAATATATAATCTTGACCAATAAAGTCTGACACTCAGTTTGCTCTAAAAGGTTTTATCATTTACAGAACATCATGTAGATTAAACTGTAAAAAGAGACACGGTTATCATATTCAAAGCCAAAGCACATCAGGCTCTGCCTAAGATCCTCAAATATGGAGAGAACTTCCTTATTTTAGGGGGCACCAGGAAATAGGTCAAAGAACTGAAAAATTTCGGCTACTAAAAAACATAAATATGCAATAGGCCTTTCTGTATACAGTAGATTCATTTTCGGACAATTAAATTAGCCCGTTTTCTACTACCTAACGTGCTCACCTGTGATAATTGGGCAAGTGCCTCTAGCATGGTTCGCAGTGCGCATCACAACGCAAACATCAGCGTTCTGGCTGGTGACGCAAATTGCACCATTCTATCTACCACCCCCTATCTTTCACTAATCTGTCTTTCAAATCCCTTCTCTGAGTAAACCAACTCGAAAAAGCGATATGGACACAACAATAGTTAGACTCATTGAAGAAATTCCGCTAAATACGGTTCCAGAAGCCTCCGTACAACTTTCCAAACACCAAATTTACATGAAAGTTAGCAACAGTCCAAAGAAAACCAAATTCCGACAAAAAAGCTAGATGGCCTTTCATATAGTCCCCAAGAGGACCCGATTAATAATACTGTACACATTCTCAGGGCCGATGTTTGCATCCATCCGCGCTTCAGTGAAGTGCTTCAGTAGGATGCCATATGTGCGCCCTATTTTTCAAACTAAAATGTTAAACCCCGCCGGGAGGAGAAGAAAGGAGAGGAGTACATTATGTAATAATCATCGTGTGTTTAATACTGTCGGCTCTGGATCAAAAATGTTATACCAGATTAGTTCTGACATGGGTGATGGTTTTTAAATGCTGCAAACAGACACTGATCTAAAAATATAACACTGAAGGATTTTATACTAGAGATATCCCCTCTCTAGCCAAAGAGGCATTACTTTTCCGGTGATGGTTTTGACCATTTTCAGTACTTGGTATAAGGTACCCATTCCAAAAACGTAGAATTAATTGTTTTTATCGGCAGTCAGACTAATATTTGCTAGGCACCTTCCATCAAGACGAGGAATAATGAAAGTATACGCTTGATTGAGCAACTTCAACGAGAGCGTCCAAATTTGTATGCAAAATCTCACTTTGAAATTTTACGTGCTGGTATTTACACGTCTTAATAGGGATTAAAATGTGGTCACTTGCATTCAAGCTGTTCGAGAAGATGTGTACTGCAGCTCGTAAAAAAGTGATAAGCAACAAACGTATGACGACTATGTCATTATTGCTTTCAAGAGTTTTACTTTTCTTTTCTAATGCAGTAGTAGGGTGGGAATCTGATAACTGCTGAATTTGTCATAGATGATGGAAAAAGCCCATGAATTATTGTTCCAGACCACGAATTTATTGATGAACTTTAACCATCCAAATCTCATGAAAAACTGGTGTCATACTTGCAGGCGGGAAGGATCAAACTCAGCAAAATAGATAATGTTGACTAATAAAGTCTGATGCTCAGTTTGCTCTAAAAGGTTTTTATCATTTACAGTTCTGCGTATTGAAAAGTTTTGGGATACGCAATCCTATATCCTGGGCCCAAGACAGAACATCATGTAGACTAGACTGTAAAGCGAAACACGGTTATCATATTCAAAGCTAAGATTTGCACATCAGGCTCTGCCTAAGATCCTCAAATATGGAGAGAACTTCCTTATTTTAGGGGGCACCAGGAAATAGGTCAAAGAACTGAAGAATTTCGGCTACTAACAAACATAAATAAGCAATAGGCCTTTCGGTATAAAGTAGATTCATTTTCGGACAATTAATTTAGCCCATTTTCTACTACCTAACTTGCTCACCTGTGATAATTGGGCAACTGCCTCTAGCATGGTTCGCAGTGCGCATCACAACGCAAACATCAGCGTTCTGGCTGGTGGCGCAAATTACACCATTCTATCTTTCACCCCCTATCTTTCACCAACCTGTCTTTCGAATCCCTTCTCTGAGTAAACCAACTCGAAAAAGCGATATGGACGCAACAATAGTTGGACCCATTGAAGGAATTCTGCTAAATACGATTTTAGAAGCCTCCGTACAATTTTCCAAACATCAAATTTACATGAAAGTTAGCAATAGTCCAAAGAAAACCATAGTCCGACGAAAAAGCTAGATGGTCTTTCATATAGTCCCTAAGAGAACCTGGTTAATAATACTCTACACATTCTCAGGGCTGATGTTTGCATTCATCCGCGCTTCAGTGAAGTGCTTCAGTAGGATGCAATATGTGCGCCTTATTTTTCAAACTAAAATGTTGAACCCCGGCGGGAGGAGAAGAAAGGAGAGGAGTACATTTGAGTTTATTATTATATACAAGTGTTTCATGTAATAAATCTGTAAAAATGAGTTAAAAAATGATAAAAGCGTAACGTCTGTTGATTCACGATGGGGTAGCAGTCAAACAAACACAAGCAGCTTCGCACCAGATTTGAAGAGAGGATAGTACTCGCTGAAGTTATCGCATGTTCTTATCCTAAAAGGAATTACATTTTAATAAACGGTTGGTTTGAGGTTTCCCATGTTTCCAACGCCCCATAAAGAAGTAAGAGCTGCAGGTGGTAAGTATAGATGGTAACCAAGATATTTACACTTCCAGAGCAAGAAAGCCAACGTCGAGTTCTGCAATGTTAAACTGTCATATCCAGTAATGCTATGACACATTTACCTGAGACATCGTTAAGCATAAATCGTTAGTCATAATTAGTCCTTAGTCATAATTAGACTAATAAAGCAAAACAACCCTTTAAAATATCAGAGATTAATCGGTTACATGATATACAGCATCAGAAACAAACCTATAAGTGGAATCTAACTGCCAGTCATTTTGTAATTATTTGCAGCGCGCATGAAGCACGGCCATCCACGTCATCAGGTCACAGCAAGTTATAAAATATTTCAGAAAGCTTGTCGTGGTTCTTTAGCTTCCGTCTGAATATAACATCAGTGGCACTGAATGGCGTCAACTTCACAAAGAAAGACAGCGCCTACTAACAAAACCATTTTCATTTCGTAGAGATTTTTTATCGATAACAGAGTGGCTCTAACCAAATCAGAAAGATACGTCTTCGTCTACCTTGATCGCTTACAAGATAAAAACTTACCTAGATACATGGATGACCTGCAGTAACCTGCAGAACGGCTCTTTGGACACTAGAGCCTTCTTGGTAGGCTATGATGTCGCAAGAAAAATTTGTATTGGCCGGGTTGATTGATTCTATTGAGAATGTACAATGAAGCATCTGGGTTTGACTCCAAACGTGTCTGAAAGGAATCTCCTGAAACACAGGAAAAGCGATGCTAAACATTTCGTACAGTAATGATGAAATGAACTTTACCAAAAGCACCTTTCCAGGAAATCGATTCTTTCATCACCAAACGACTATGCGGTATATGTGCTATATAAAGATCTTTGGGGTTACCTTCGAAACATTTCACCAAAACATAATATTTGTACAAAATTCCAAGCAAAGTTACTCCTATCTTTTTCACATTTTTCTCAATCCCCCGACTAGACGAGTGGTACTAATACTGCCCGCAGTCACGACGAACTTTCAAAAAAAAAGAAAAAAGCAGTCCGAATCGAGAATTATAAAAATCCCTTCAAAGGGATTTACTAACAACTCAAAGCTGTGGTCTGAAAACTAGTGGCTGTGAATTACTGGTAGTTGTAAACTCAGCGCATAAAAACCGCAGAGCGTGGGATGTTAGACAATGTCGAATTCCGTTTGTTCTTAAATTGACAACTGAATCACGTGTGGAAGCGGTTGAAAATGCCCCGTCCATTATGGAAAAAAGTCTTTATCCTACTTTAACATAACAATTATTCTGTCATCCAGTTTGAATTGGAAGCACTGTCGCGAATGTCAATTCATGTATCTTGCAGTGTGCCGGCATGGCATCTTGACTGCTGCCAGTGACAAAAGGACAAGTAAAAGTTGCCGCGCTTTGAAGAGCCGTTATTCATACTTTTTACTGGTTAAACTTTTGAAAATCCAAATCTTCTTTCCACCGAACGAAAGTTATTTTATACTTGCAGAAGGTGCTAGGGGGCGAAAAATCGAGTTTAACCCACTTGTTATCCTCTATTTGTTGTTCAACCACATTTTTAAATAAGAATTTTCCGTAGACATAGCATGAAGAAGCAGACGCCAGTGGGAGGAGGTCATTTTGTTTTACCTACATGCGTATCATCGTAGGTGAAAATTTCTGATCATTGGTGATCTCGAAGTGAACTAAAGCATGTCGGATCTGGTAATGTTCTGAAAAGGCCACACTGTGCATATGCAGGTTTGGGTAGCAATCTCACGCACTCAGAAAGAACCATTTAAATCCGGTGATTTCAGAGTTGATTAAGGCAACTTCACGATAAAGTAGGAGATATGCACAAGACCGCAATAGTTTATTCGGATGAGTTCATCCCGAAACTAGGGGCAACTCAACCGGCAGAAACACATCAGTTGGCCAAACTTAATTAATTTATTCCAAATTTCCCACATCTCTTTCAGAAAGTGAATGTCAGTAAACAACTCAAGGCTCAATTCGCACATGCAAATTTCCAATGCTTCAACAGTGTTTGGATCAAACAAAGCCCCATTTTCCACCAAAACGTCGGAATAATCAGAAAATAAGGCTAAATGACGGGTTTTCTGGCGTTTTACTGCACTTCAATCCTCCTTGGTGGCCAGACTAAAAAGACACTCTTTGTGCTGAAGATCCTTCTTTATTCCAGGTATTTCCTTTTAGGACTTTATATTTTTCCGTGCCGCCTAAAAGTTCTACTGAGTTTTTAGGACTTCCGGAAAGAGTGACTTCACTTTACTAATGACCGATTGTTGTGAAGCACTAACATCTCTGCGTACCCCCAGTTAGACTGTTGGTGGGCAGCATCGTCCCATTTTCATAGTCTCTGTAACTCGTTCAAAAGTAAGATCTCATAGTGAAAGCAAGGCTGTACAGTCTCAGACGTATTGGCGAACATCAGATTGAGTTGCACCAAAATCATCAGTAAATGCCCCGACACTTATATGCATTTAAGAAATGAGCCTTGTAAACAAACACTTTCTAATTCTCGATTAGTCGCTTCACTTACTTGCTTACCGCCTGGAAGCCGACTCCGAAATCCATTGGAGAGTGCAACAATTTGGAATATTAGGCAACCACCGTCGTCACCAAAAGAAAACTGACGTGAGAGGTCCACCAGTTTGCCGCCCAAATTCATTTCAATGCGTGTCACTATCTTTAATGTATCATTCGTATCAGGTAAAACGTAAATACGTATGCTGTTGTCCCGAGTTGCATCGCATGGTGCAGTGAACGCGGCGAATCGAAGTAGTTTTGCGACGCTAGCTTCACAGGTAGTAGAAGGCAATGGCATAAATATCCTCGCTGCATGAGCCGATGGTACACCGAAGGATTGCCTTTCTCCTATAAGACACAGTCGCTGAGGATTTTTGATGGTTAATTGCGCCACACCGCCCTCGAATAGTTGACAGAAATCATCCGAAGTAAAGTTGTTTCCTGGTTCCAGGGTGCACAAGGGCTATGAAACACAAGATTTGAACAAGATGTACACCTTAGTAATAAAGTAAGTTGCCGCAAAGTGAGAGAAGATGGATCAATTTTTCCAGACAACGTTTGCTGCTGAGTGCAGTTTTCGGTGCGAAACGACTTCTATTTGATTAAAAACGTGGTGTATTCTTGGACTTCTAACATATTTGTCTTACAATACGCGAAGGAGAAACAGAAGATACGAACCTGAGCACCTAGTCTCAAAAAAAGATAAATATCGGGTCTGGAGAACGAATCGATAACTTTACTCATTTTACCCGAGTGCTTTACCAGCTGATCTAACACGGATGTTAACCCGTGTCACAGATGTACACGCCGATCATGTAGGTGGACTACCTAAATGTTCGCTAGACCTGAACTTGGGGAATCAGCACCTTATGTCTCTCAATACCATTCACAACAGGAGATAACCATTTCTCAGGAGTAGAAATGTAATCCCTGAAAAACTGATGTATCTAGGCTGACAAGTGTTTGAGAACAATGAGTGGAATTTGAACTGTGTTCGCTTTTGTGTATAAATGCGGCAAGCTAGCGTCCACTTTCGATTCGAATTTTTACAGGCAGGAAACAGTCTGCGTACATTTTTTGTCGCAACGGACTTTTATTTCGTGAGTGCTGATAAACAATACAAAGAATTCCGATTCCGTTTAATAACAACGACCTTGTGCTGTAAGAGAGCACACTAGTTTAACAGTAAGTTTTTAACTTCACGCAGCTGCGAGCCCTTGGTTAGTTGTTTTTCTGGTAGGCTTGAAGGAGAAGTTTGTTCCTATTGAGTTACTCATGGTCAGATCTTTATAACTGCACCGTGCCCGCCAGTCAACTTTAGCTGATCGAGTATTTGAGCTAACACCAGGTGATCTGCTGTCTTCATGCCTATACTGGTCCATCCAAAAACACCTGCTGATATGCCAATCGATCATTTGGCTGATTAATATGTTCATCACTCATTCGGTAGCTTTTTTAAATATGATGCACAAAATAGGCAATATGACCGTTTACTCGTAGTCTTTGGTGTAACTTTGCAACTAATGTCACCTACTTTCTGACTCTAGCTGAAATCGTCAAATTTGGAAACAGCACTCAACAAAACACAACGAAATGCCGTCAAAATTTTTATATTTAATTGGTGCATGAAACCGTAAGGTCTCCAAAAATCACTTTGCCTATCAGCATGTGGAATTTTCGGATTATTTGCGAACGAATCAGTAAAACGCCCGAATGAGTGGTTTCTCTTTGAAAAGCTTACGCGATGAATTGTACCTGTTGCTGGACGATGTCGTGTACTATCTGAAAAGTTGGTTTCGCGCTTGAGGGGTCCCACTTAAAGGACCATACTATGTGAGGCTTCGTGTCACGATTAAAGATAGTGCTTCTTATCTTTCGGGTATTGTTATCGATTGCGTGTGTATAGAACGGGGCGGTGGTGCTACGTATAGTGCAGTGGACAATGTGCTGGTAATTTTAGAAAGGGTGTGGTCACGGGATGGGATTCCCCTGTTGATGACTCTCAGTAAGGAAGAAGTGGCAATCCGCTGCTCCTCGGCTTTTCAGTGTAGATTAAATTCGCTTGCAGGACCTAATCCCTGTCTTGATTTCAAAAACTCACGCTAACAACAAACCATCTTCATCAGTTTCAGAATAATTGGTAGGTGTAAAGTATAACTTCATGGCACTGTAAGACAAACTGTGCGAAATTCATGTGATGCCAAGGTAGCACAGTAGATTAGAAGCACGTTAAATTTAATTCAATGTTCGCTTATCCGTGGGATCAGTCCAAGCAGGAATCTTGCAGAACGCGCTGAAGCGAAGTACTATACTTGAGCTTGGTTTTTGCTAGATCTCCTCAGTGATATACGCTTTTGCCCGTGAATAGATCTAAACTCGGAATATCCCAAACACAGGGTAATAACTCGTGAATAGTTGTGGGATTTTTTTGAGTATCCATTTACATCCACATCACCTGAACCATTGTGATGTTCTTAAAACAACCATTTTTGACAGGCATATTTTTTCCAGTCTTATCGGAAGACAATAACAATGCATTTACCTGATTTTGCCGAGTTTGAACTCTGGACATCTGACGTTCAATTTGGGCCCGTTGCCACTAAACCAGAGATGCACCTGAGTTTTTCGGCCCCACAGGTTTCAAGCATCCACGGAAATGACTGACTTTTGAACTCCGAATGACTGATCAGTGACATAACCAAAGCACCCTGGTATGTTAGTGGTAACATCCTCACCTTACGTTTTCAGATTTACATTTCCAGAACGGCTACTGAAAGGCGTTGCTGATAAACTGTAATAAGTTCAAAGGATGCGTCCAGGGCTTTCCCGGCTGTTTTGCGACATGGAAAGATGTACTCTTACTTGGGTGATATGAAGGCAAACACAGGATTTACCTACCAAGTTAAAATGGGACTAAGTAATGCAGCTACCATTTCTGGGAGGTGGTTTTGGTAGCCTGTTCTACTAAGCCTCTGTGAGATAGATGATCCGAATTTTCGAAGGCTGTATTAGGAAGCCTCATGGTTACTAGTACAAATCATCATATCGAAAATCGACACATATGAGATATGCAACCAAAACGTTAGGTTTACTATGAGCTTTGATCAGGGACATCAATATTTTCACTCTGATGGACCCTGTAAGCTTGACTTGATAAGAGTGATACATTAATTCGGGGTTTATCTTTCCAAGCAGAAATTGAGAGCACAACCAGCCAAGCTAAATTTCCAGACTCCATATGTGAACTTAACAATCAAGGTATGTGGAAATATACTTTATACGCTACTATCAACTATCACACCGTCGAAAACAGAAGGCCATTCGATGATCTTTTATATCTCAGGTGATTTATTTGATTTTCTAAGCCTTTTCGTTTTATTCAGCCGGGAACATCTGATTTCTTGTAGGTGAGTAGGCAAACTGATTCCTTAGAAGTTGACCAACCCAATACAAATCATCCAAAAGCATACAAAGCACCGCCATCCTCTTTCCTGCACCTTTTTAACAGACAAAATGGTCAATTCCGCAAAGGAGGTGCAATTTATAACGCAGACAACAATTCTCAAAGGTGGTTTTATTCCACGAAGTTCACGAAGTTCGAGAGTTAGTTAGTTAACCAAATGGTTACGAACTTTGTAGGTTTGTGGAAGTCTAAGTGGTCGATATCAGAGACGGCTTTAGCAGTCACTAGTAATTCAGTACACAACTTCATGTCGCATGTCAGCCAAAAACATTTTGCGTGTAAGCGGGTTGGATGCCACGCACTATTGCCCACGTAGGTTTTGGTATACCATAGTTTCTTGTAGTAATTCGTGTCATGAGCTGGCGGAGTAGTGGCAATACCTCTGCACTATATATCAGATGCCCGTGTACAATAAGATTAAACCCGAGACCAGTGCTTCCTGTATTTGGTGCGCATTAGAGAACGAACCCGCAATTACCTACAAGTAGAATCTTTCTATCAAAAACTCGATCGTCCCATCTGTTCGAAATCTTCCAGGGCTGGTTATCAGGCTACACCTTCTAGCAGCTGTAAGTTCCCCTTGAGGGAACAATGCTAACCTGGCAAAGATGAGATTTGGATTTCGAGCACTTTACTTATCTTGAAGGAAACATCATGACAAAGGTTTCTGAAAACGAACCGACCTGCCAAGGACCAGGAGTAAACGAACTTGGCTTGTCCCTCAGGGAAGAGCTTTCCTGTACTGACATCAATTCCCTCGTTTTCTTGTCGCACTGTTTGTCGGCCGAATTTAATTTAGGAAGAAACTGTCCCATAAGTTGGATCAGCCAGTTTCCTGTCGAAAGAGCAGCACAGTGTCGGAATTTCAGCGTCAGAGACTCGAGTAGTATTAGGTCGAAGGGACCGAATTCAATTGTGGGACTGAGAAGTGTCTGATTTCCTAGAGATGAACGAGAAAATCAAGCAAGATAGTTGCACTTAAAACCATGCTTTAGTTGTGCTGCACAAAATATTATGAGGGGCGAGTTACTAACAGTCTATTTCATGGGTGCAAAAATATGACAAAACTTGCAAACTTGAAGAATTTATTGGCGGATAGATTTGCAAAAGGTTTCGAAAGCCGTGGCGGATGAATGGGTCTGTTGATGTTCAGAATCGATCTGTATGTGCAACCAACATTCGTATCACGTTTGTTAGACTTATTGCTAACTATTGAGTCACGAAAACCGCATAGTGACTTTTGTTGAAATCATCGTTACCACGACCCAAAAATAAGTGCTGAACAGAATATGTCCGCTTCAGTCGTATCCCAAAGTACAATCCGATTAAGTTAAACTGTAAGTCGCACGAGATTATCCAGTTGAGACGCAGTCAGTTTGCACTGGTTAACCTGCTTAACAGTAATGGTTACTAAAATCATCCTAACCGAAACAACTCATCAAGAATTCGGTTTGACTGGGACTAACGGGCTAGATATTATTGCATGACGGTTGTTAAAAGATTGAAGTAATGAGACATTGAGTTCCAGCAGGCTATGTTTGACTTGCCTCGCTAACTGTGGCGCCAATGACGATTAACCAATAGTATTTCGCTAATTCCGTGAGGTTGACGGAAACTCGGGGACTGCGCCCACCTGATGAGCCTCAAGAAGTGCGAAACTGGTCGTGTGCTGTCGAAGAATTTGCAGCAACCTTATGAGTAGCGTAATACGTCTAACCGATAGTATACTTATTATTGCAACAGTCGAAATAAGCATTAGTGAAGCAAGGTGTGTTGCATTTGACCATGTATCTTAAATTATAAAATTTTCGTGATATAAACACAACAGAACACTGCGAAGGTGCCATTAAATCCTTCCGTTAACTTTTCGCTAATCTACACTGAATCCCATTTAAAAACTTACAACTACCAATCTGCTGATGCATTAATCTCCGAAGTTCTTGAGAAAAGGTATTCA
Organism: Clonorchis sinensis; assembly: GCA_003604175.2. Classification (NCBI taxonomy): domain Eukaryota; kingdom Metazoa; phylum Platyhelminthes; class Trematoda; order Opisthorchiida; family Opisthorchiidae; genus Clonorchis; species Clonorchis sinensis. Next base: position 125,128,398 of record CM030370.1, on the reverse strand, counting down.
TGCACGTATACTTTCACTGTCATGCTGAGTAAGGCTCAGTGATGCTTCATGGAAATCGATAACAGCTTTCTGTGCCACGGTGATTCTAGTGGCCTTTTTATGACGTTTCACCTAACGAGCTGAATTAGTCTCCCAAAGCATTTTATCACACACTGCTGACGGTCAAATGGGAATGGGATTTATGTCTTAGAAATGCTCATAAACACCACTGAAAATCTCATGACCGAGCAATTATATCTACGAGCCTCTACGCCAGCATACTCAAAAACGGCCCTTTTTCATTGCGGTCTACTAACCTAGGTGATATTGACGCGAAAAATCCTGTGGCATAAGTTTTTCCTACCACAGAATCAATACATATGTAATAGTACTTGGTTAACGAGTCAGATTGCATTTCAGTTTTCAGCTGCAGCGACACAACAGATAATGGAGTTAAATGAAAGTATAACCTTTCCCACTTCTAGCTGGCCCTGTATTACCACCGAAAAATATGCGCTGGCTTAACGGCCGCAGACGTTTTGAGTGTGCAGGCCTTACAAGTGAACTCGGAAAAGAAGCACTTTTTGAGTGTGCATGCCTTACAAGTGAACTCGGAAAAGAAGCACGGAACTTTACTGATACTGTTACATAGTACCGAATTTTTGCACTTGGTTGAATGCTATTCCTTTTTTCGCCTAAATACTGATTTGTGTTTGGCTATATATCAGGTCCACGAGGTGACAGTTGATGAATCCCTTTGAGGCAAAGCAAGGCTTAATCTTTGGGATTAGCAAGATCAGTGTGCGTATGTGATGCGCATCCGAGACGGCCGCTGCATTCATGCGCAAAATGAGAATTTTCAACCTCTCGTAGTTTACTAGGAGCCGGCTCTCGATGCATTCATTGTGTGCAATTCATGTGGAAACTTTTCACGCGTGAGTCACTGATAAGTGTTGCTTTTCAGATTCATATACGGATGCGGTTCTTCAGGAACAAGCATCATTTGGTAACAAAAGATGAGAAAATTAATTGCATCAGTGTCTAGTTTGGTTTACCGTTATCACATAGAGTTGTGATGCCTGTGTGCTGGCCCAACCTCAGCAATACACATAGCTGTGTGTGGAAGCAAAATTGACCACACACTTCCACCATAGGAATTGTCAATAGTTTATTGTAAGATTGTCTTGTTGCCAGCGTTTCTTTGACAGCAATGTGGTATATGCAGTGGGATAACTAGTATGATGCAACCTTGATACCCTAATACGATAAGCGGCACAAAGGTTAAGGGTCCAAGTAACAAACCTGTATGTCAATTGGCTTGAACATATGACTCAGACCTATGAAAATGGCATGGCAACTTACGCATGATTGAGTTAGAATCCAGTCATAGACATCGGGTACATTTCCATCAGAATTTCACACAGTTTACGAGCATTGGCGCGTGTTTCTGGAAGACCACAGTGCTGACTGTCCTGACGTACAGATTAGGGCACTCAGTGGCTTTTCAGATTAGTTAATTAGACCGCTAGATTTTTAGTTTAATTGCATTCAACGGATATGGACTAAACGATTTACAGATATTCATTCGTCAGAATACCAGCCTACTCCTAATCTGAGCAACCTAGCTTCAAAAACTGGACGCTTAAAATCAAATCTGTGATTAGAAAGGAATATTTATATCCATGTATAAACGTACTGCACTAGTAATAAGGTTACTGAAAACTCTTCAGCTGAGTTCCAGGTGAGTCTCTCGCAAAACCAACTTGATTTTCAAATGAGTGTATTTTTCCTTTCCATCCTGATACGGCCGTTGTGTTAAGTTCTTCATTCCAGTCTACACTTTACTACCCTGTGGCCGGCCTCTGTGACCTGAAACTTCCTCTGCTTTCCACAAAGCTACTGCCAAACTGTTTCTTGGGTTGAATTTTTGCAGGTTTCATCCGGTTTTACGGCTGTCGACTGCTACACAAACAATTTTCAGTCCGTCATATGTGACGAATGATGGTGTCGCAAAGTTTCGCCAGCTCAGATAATCCTGGCAGCTTTTGTTTTACACAGTTACCAGGAGCCCAATTTCCGCAAACCAGTACATATTTTCTTGAATCTAATTAGGTTACTGTTATCCAGCATGGGCAAACTTATCTTTTTACTTGCGTCGCGAAATGACCCACTATCCATGCAGGTATCTCCTAGCCAACCCCTTTCCAGTTTTGGTTATGCAAACTCAATAAACTGCTACCAAGGTGCAAAGGTCAAGGTTTGTCAGCTGAACGTTAGTGCTACTTCGAGTATGAGTAATGGGAACATAAAGCGATGAAACTAAACTAGTGTCTCAGCTGGTAAATGTCGTTTACCTTTCAAGGGCGGGCGATCATTCACCGAGTGACGAACGGACACGTACATACCCCGCACTACTTGAGTGCCAAAGGCTTTCGGAGGGATGATAATCGATACATCTAAAATCAAAGAGGACTGAAGATAGTGGAAATGCTACATCCTGATTTAAAAGTTCCTCCTGGGTGAAAGGTTGTTTCTAAAAAAGAATGATATTCAGAAGAATGCCTGATCGTAGTCATTATTAACTTAGCTGCTAGCGACAGGGCTGGTGCTCATCCAAATAGATAGGAAAAGTAGTAGAACATGGGTAATAAGGTACTAGCTAATAAAGTACGTTGTGACACGCAGTTTGGCTTACCGTCGAACTTTAACCTGGGTCCAGTGGTCATTCAGTCTAAGTAGGTCCCCAGTGGATGAAGTACTGTTCCTTGGAAAGAACAGAAAACTTCCAGAAGAGATTACTGGACGCCACCGTAGAACTCACGTACGTTAATTTTGGACTTATTACCTTATATGTCTGGTAAAATACGTGGTCAACATTGAACTTTTAGGTTCCTTTCTGCACATTTCACATTCTGTTCCTGATCTAGACTTGTTGAAGAGTTCTAACCAGGAACTTTCTACGACGGTAATAATCCAAACTCAAAGGCCTGTTCTCTGTAAAGGAAACAGTATCATTTTTACTTACCGGTCTCTTCAATAGACAGGATGCCTCCCTCAGGAGGTATTCTTTCCCATGAGTATGTGGCAATTTCGTCATCTTGTAGATGTTCTTGTGAACAAAATTGACTGCGCATTAATGAAGACTGAGGTTTCGCATACAAATGGTAGTAATTTGTTGGCTTCACTTGCCTCTGCTGCATCTGACTTAACGAAGCGCTACTTCCCTCCGTACCGCTTTGTTCACCCCCAGATAAGAGGACAGTGGTACAAGTGTTCACTGGGGAATCCCCACTTGAGCCACCTTCCATCAAAATGTTTGGACTCATGGGTTTGGAACATTTACTGGATCCGAGGACCGGTGGGTTGCGTCCGACATCCGGGAGGGTAATTAAAGACTGATTCTCAGTCAGTGGTCTGCCAAGCCAAAGTTAGAGAAAAAGAAGAGTTGAAATCTGGAACTGGAACTTGACATTGAGATACTGTCCAGTCTGTTTAAATATGGAATCGATGTGACAATGATTACCTGAACTTCCATGCTTGCAACTTCCCGATCACAAGAAGACTCACACTAAACTTCAAATATAGAATTCACCTGAGTCTTCCGTCAAAATCTGTTTCGTATGCCCTTGTCGAGCCCAATTTTAGAATTTTATGACCTGTAAAGAGGTCCGTTTCAGACAATGTAACTTCCATATGCTTGATTATCTCAGTGATTAAAATAATCTAAAGAAAGTCTTAGTGAAAAGCACCGAGAATCTTTAGCCCACACAATATTAACAGACTGACATTTCGAAGAAATGTTTATCAGAAACGTCACCTCAGTGAAAGGTACTGAACAAACTGTGGAAATCACATTGGAATCAAGTAAATGAGATGGATATTTAAAAAAGGTCCTTTTAAAAGTAGAGCCGGTGTAACATAAGATACCATAGTACCAGTAGTATCATTTGCAGGCCACTGTCCACAATGCAGGACAAATAAGGGTTTCATCTTTGTTTGGTTTAACAACAACAATAACAAACACTAAGTGAATTTCAACACAAGCTTGCCCTAGCCCGGCGAGCATTTACTTCAAACACCCACTTACCTATAGAAATGATCACCTGCTAAAAATTAAGCAGTGTGGCTAGGAAAGCCTTTAATCTAGTAGAAATCCAAATTCTTATGAGGTCGTCTTTCCCTCGGGGCCCAAATTAGATTGTAACTGACAGGAAATTACTCGTTGATGTGAAAATCGGTATGACTTCGTAGGATATTACAGTTTCTTACAGAGATAGTGACCTAAGTGGAAAGTTTTCACCCACTCTTCAAGGGCTTCCGATTCACTCACAAATCCGGCGGACTATCCGTGCTACTAATTTACGCCTAGGCTGGCTCAACCAGTTCAGTCCACCGGATAAAACTTGGTGTTGCAACCATGAATAAGCGCCCTCTAGCGTAAATGACGTACACACATCGCTCCTTCCCCAAGTTTTATCACCCTCGGTCTGTCTCATTTTCTCCACATATTACGTTTTGCGTTAAGAAATGCAGTATCATACCCGATTCGCTATTAGTTTGCATTTTAGTTCACCGATGTACCGGAAATCTAGGATGGACCGATGTGTTTTAAAAGACAGGGGAAGAAGAAGCATGTATTCGATTGAAGGTGGCGATGACCCCTGGTATACGGAGCCTTATCACTAAGAGACTGACAGACCAGTAAGTGTCGGAACTTATGCAGCATAACTGGTTTTGGAGTAAGAAATTCATGTAGTATGAGATATCAAACACAGTGTGAGTATATGAAGATTGGTTGAAATTAAGCAGTAACCTTGAAAGTGGATTAGAATCATAGATCTGTTGACATATATGGATGCCTTTTGATAGATATAAGACGTCCTTCTCCCTAGTGTAAACATGAATAATACAACGTGAAGTTAAACAGGTCAACAATACTTATTTAATATCTTACGGGTGAAACTGCGGTACACTGTATACACAATACTGATCCTGATTTCCAATAGAAGATTGAACACCACAGGTAATTGTACCATCCATCACTTGGGTGGTCGGTTGGTCAGATTTGCGTAGGCTGTTATTTCCAGGGGAGTTTCCAGGTAATTGTGAGAGTGATCGGAATAGGAAAGATGAATCTGTAGGCGGATGTGTGCTGGCTTCTTCCTTTCTATACCAGTCTACATGTTGATTTGTGTGAACAAGGATATCCGGCTCTGGCGAGCATTTGGACGACGTTTTCCTTTTATCGATTCGAAGTACGGTTCCAATAGGATCACCATCTATCCTTAAATTCATCTGTTTGCGGCGCTTCGTGAACGCCAAGTCTACCAAATTCACATGAGAAAAAAAGGGAACTGAATTATAGGTTCTAACGTTCCCAATGGACACTGAAATTAATCACCGTTTGCTCCAAACGAATAAAGTCCGTTTAACAAACTGCAGCTTTTTGTCGCGACTTATAGCATAGGTTTTATGGTTGGTCTGGCACTGACAAACAGAAGTGGATAGGTGCAGCCATTAGTCGAGGGAACCTACAGGCTTCGGCTCGACGTTGGCATCCAGCCTATACAATACTTCAAAAAAACCGTAAACAATCCCGTTCGACTATGCATTTTCGTTGGAGCTAGGTAATTTCAATCAAAAGTTTTGGCCACATTGTTTTTTCAACGTTGAAGAAATAAAGTGTCATACGCAATTCACACAAGAAGGAAGGCTAAAAAATATGATTACCGATCTATTGTCACGCAAATAAACAGATTATTCCTAAGTAATCTTCTTCTCTCCAATTTTTTTAAATCAGTGACAATATTGAGAGGTGAATTGGCCAAATCGATAACAACTGTTTTTATAATTGGTGAGTTGATCAAAGTTGCCTGTATTTTACTCTATAGTAACCCGAATCCAATCAGTTCAGCGAAGACGGTAGGGGATCTAATTTACTGCCAATCGCTACAGTCCCTTTCATTTTACTCCTGAGCAGATTAACAACAGAAAATAGGAGATAAAAGTAATGTGTGTGTATTCGAATTACAATTTTAGGAGCAATAAACTTGTCTGAAATCTGTTCAGTGTTGAAGACGGAGCGGTTAAGCATTTCTAAGACAGGCATTTTTGTAGGGATTCCGTGATAGTACCAATGTTGTGGACGATGGTTGATCATTTCAATGTAGTTTTTGAAACTGTACCCAAGGGAGTATGCCAACCTACTTTGTAATGCCTTGTTTCATATCTACAGAAGTTCATGAGTGTTCTAGCTTCTAATAGTCGGTTTTTACCCTTGGTAACCAAAAATCTGACAATACCAAAATACTAAGTTTAGAACCCCAGATTTTGAACGACCTAACAGTGGACAACTTTTCCTTTAGCGCAAAGAGACACCTACCTTTTGCGCAGCACGAAGAAGCCAACTGATAGAGCGCGGACCGTCTGAGTTGCTGTCTTTTGATAAGAAGCAATCCCACAGCTGCAAGTAGTACTATTAGGAAGAGGACAGATCCACCATAGAGCGTCACTGCTGTTATCTCTTTCCAGTCCTCTGCTACACCCTTGTTCAACATAGTGCCATCAGTTTGAGGCATCCATGCCATAGACAATCCTTGAGGAAGCCAAAAAACGAATATCGTTAATGAAATTAAAGACACGATATACTGTAAAAGAATGCATTGAATAAATGGTTAGTCCTGAGGGCCAAACACTTCTAAGAAGCTAAAGGAATAAAGTGAGCCTAAAATTTTCAAGTAGACACATCCAGAATTCAGGAATGAATACTACAGTATACCTCGAGTACGGATGGAACCTCTTCTCTTTCAGCTTGTCGGTGTACTCTGGTTCGGTTTGACCGGCTAATCAGCACACTGATACTTTAAGGTTTTCACTAACGATCCTCTACAAATCTACGAGACCAAAATGATCGTATTTATCATTACGGCCAAAGCTTGGATATCCTGAAAGATCTCTACACGTCTACCTTGCTTTTAGCCTACCAGTTATGAAATGGTGGTCATGAATACAGTAGGTAATATGAGTGCGTGATTCCTCAGCTATAGCTGTCGGCGTATTTGTACAGCTAGAACAATAGGCTTGTGCTGTTTTGTTCCAAAATTTTCCATAAGCGTCTACTAAATACGAGTTAAAAGCACAACAGAAAGTCCAACTATGTATACCCCGAGTAGGCCACTCTCGAGATGCACCATGTTCAGTGTACTTATGGGCAAAAGTCCTTTTACACCTCCTTTCAGAACTTTGTTTTGATTTATTCAGAGGACTAGTCCTATATTCAAGCCACTCGATCTAGCAGTATGCCAAATTTCAAGTTATTGGACACCTAGACAAATCTAACCGAACTAATAAATCGAATAAAGCAAAACCTGGCCTCACTTTTGAAAAAAAATCCCCCATTTACTTTGCTGGCGTGCATGAGTCCAGCGTTACTAATCAGTTTTTTCTCCACTTCTTATCTTCTGATTCCCACTTCCACATCTGTATTATTCTGAGCTGTACCTGGATGTAACTGAATACAGCTCAACACCTTGAGAACAATTGTCACCGTAGACAATATACTTCCCACTGCTTCATTGATATGCGGCAAAACTTACGGACCAAAATGCGTCGAATTAATCATTTCGTACAGGTAGAACAAAGAGGATTCTTACTGGGACAATAAATGGATGAGCAGTTCCTTTTCTGTACAAACGGCAAAGGGCAACTTGACTGGACCGATTGTTCTTCAACAACAGGGTTGGTCTCCAGGGACAGAGGTACAAGGGCGGACAGTTTAACAAAACAGCTCCGTAATCGCGTTTGCTGGCAAACGTTTTTAGTGAGCTTTGGGTCGACCGTGTCAGAAATAAGAGTCCAAGAGCATACACTCCATTCTTGCCAAACATCGTGTTCTGCACGCGGGGAATCATAGCTATTTTTTGCTGCATGAAAGAAAATGATGCATTATGTTTTCGCATTCAGCTTGTAGTTCTAAACTTTCTGCAACCGGAAACAAAAGTGAAATCAAAATACGTGGAAAACAACGATTGGATCCAATAAAACTATACGCAGCCTAAAGAACCTAATTGACAAATCCATCTAATTCTATGAACAAGCAAAAAACTGCTTTCTGTCGAACGTATTTTAAAGAATTAAGCAAGCCAAACTAGGTGATAATAACGGCCAGTTTGAACTAAAGAGTTAAGCAAGCAAAACTAGGTGATAATAACGGCCAGTTTGAAACAAAATACTCGTTCAATTTGTGCGGTAGAATAAACCTTAAAGTCAGACTTCAGCTTTCACACTACATCCAATTCCGCTGTAACTGCCTTATTAAGACCTGCGGAAGCTCGGATTAGCGTAAGCTTTGGTGCAATTTCGTACTTGGACGAAGGAATTCAAACAGCCTGCACCGTCTCTTCAGATGTTACGATACGCTGCACCCAATAATCAGCCAGAATACACCATACCAAGTAAACGAAAGCCGACTATTCGAAAAGCCGAAGCAAGATTTGTTGGGTTTGTGTAAGTCGAGATTCCGGGACTATAAACACAGCTTTGGCAACATCTTGGACAAGCGCCCTTGTTCAGTGTTCGTTGATCCCTGGTGTACGACTGGTTTCGGACTAAAATATAATTATCCCTACGTAATCCAGTGACTTGGTTAAGTCTGCAGTTGGTGAGCATGAATCAATTCCGCCACCTATTGGATCTCGTTCAGCTGCCTAAAAACGTAACAGATGTCCAAACATACAGATTTACGTGAAATTTCTTCAGATGCTTCAGAATACCGGACAAACTAAGCAAGAGAATTACGGCTTCGGATTCGATTGTCTAAACCCCTTAACCAAATCTGATTTAACGGAATATCGTCCAACTTGGACACTTATGTGGCTGAGATTCTATGGGCATGAGAGAAAATGCGAAAGAACCCCGATAATACAGACATAGCCAGTACTCACAGATCACCTTCACTGTCGCCTGTGCAAAGCGGTATTCCACAGCCAGACATTCGGCTACGCAGGTATAGTTTCCACTGTCGTGCTCAGTCACGTTCTCCACGATTAGCTGATTGTAGTCGTTCATCAGGATTCGTGGCATTGTCCCCGGTTTTATTGGAATGCCATCTTTTAACCAGTATACCTATGTTGTATATAAAAGGTACGAAAAATAAGTAGCAACACGTAAGCTCACATCTGAGAGATCTTTATTTCCGTGAAAAAATGCTTCTCGTTGCTACAGGATGGAATTTACGAAGGGTAAAACGGGTGGAAATAACAAATTTGTAGAAAACTCGAGGGAGAATTGCATCAGGATTAATCACTGAGCGATTGCTGTTGGTGCTCCGCGATCCTGACTTCTGACCTCGGAGTTGCAGGAAATTAACGTAAAATCGCGATGGGATGAATGTAACGTTATAACCGACCAGTTAACTCATTTTTCATAGGCTTAAATCCGTCAGATTTTTGGATATAAAGCAGGTTCAATATGAGATTTCTACTTATGGAATACACTCATACCTTTATGGGTCCTCATCAATGTAAAATCGGTCCTGATGGAATGAACGAGATCAAGTAAGCCCGAACGCTTCTATTTTCCGCTTTGTCTCTGCTTATGTAGCTTATCAAGTGTCTAGTTCGGTTCCAAATGCATCCGGGTAGTAAAAGATAGGCTTTCTCGGTGAGTTCAGTTTCATCAGAACTACCGTCAACCCTAACTTAGATTGAACCATCGATTTCGTAATGCTCCGTAAGAGCTGAAAATTGTTTGGAAATAACCCTTAAATTCTGAATGTGGTGACCAACAAGCTGATATTTGGTGGTTGTTTCTGAATTCCACTGTATACCATCCAAAACCGTTTGGTAGATGCCCGTCGTTTAGTTGAATTTATTAGGGGCACAATGACAAATAGAAAAGACTTTTTGTAAAGACAACAGTAGGTTCAACAAGGGCGATTTTGACCTAATTTCATAGCGTTTCAAATAGGGATCACTCAAAGATTGCTACAGCTTACCTCCGGTTCAGGTTTGCCTCTAGGTGGGACGCAGGACAAAATGAGTCTGTCACCCACAGTTAAATTCGTCGAAATCGGTTCAACTTGGAATCTGTGTTCTAGGTCTAGAAAGTGAAAATAACAAAAGTGTGAAGAATGATAAATTTAAAAAATGAACCGTGCGGACACTAAAAAGATCGTGCGGAATAAACAATCCAAAGTGGCAAAAGCCTTTAATCTCACCAGGATATTTTATTTTGTCTACGATATATTCCCTCAATAAAAACTAGCCAACAAAAAACGGTAGCTACGTCCCTGCAATTTTCTCAACGCCCTTCCACAATGCAAACATGTTAGCACACCCGCATGGTCCTCCGCATAACCCACGCTGTATCCTGAAACCGTTATCCCGTTTAGTTCATAGTATAAAAGCCTCCTGTTCGGCCGTGTTCCTTGTTGAGACCAATCATTAGTGCATGATTTCCGTAGTACCGGGAGTTCAAGTCCGATCTCCCGATGTGTGAGGAGAGCACGACTTTTCTGTTAAATCGGCCCATGGGATAACATAGGAATAGACCAGAGTATACTGGTGGAAAAGCAGTGAACGGTTGTTCCGTATTCCAGAGATTGAATATCGGGGATTGAATGCCCTTTGAATGTTCGCTAGGCTCGCGTTTGACGAAAGGCTTTCATTGCTCCATAAAGTTGACTTGATTGTAATCAGTGGTCATTTCCCATGAGTATAACGTCCACATCTGCGAGTAATATTACATAACGAAAGTAATTTGACATTATATTGTGAAGTCAACTCACAATCCCAATCAAACAAATAAATAGGAGTCACTTTCCAGTTTTAAGTGATATTTGTCAATGTAAACGACTCGTTATAAGCCTTGTGAGTGGCGCACTCTTTTGGAAATGCAGCAGTGGATGAAGTGGTTTTCAACCTCGTCTCCATTACAAATAAAATATGGGGTAGTTGGAAACTTAGGTTATATTTACTCATCCTACCAAATTGCATGTAAAAAATCACCCTCAACTTGAATGAACTGAATCAGAGGTGCACGGAACCATGCAAATTTTTTTAGAATGTTTTGTAGGTTTTAAGTTAGATCCAAGCTGTTCTCCAAAACTGTTATTTTTATCGCCTATTTATCAGCCATAGTATTAACGATGAGCTGCTCCCCTATGGATATGAAATATTTTGTTTAGTCCTTAAAAAGTTTACAGTCTCACTGTAATGTACAAAGTAGATAAGGAGCACTGATTTAGTCAAAACAAGCTAGTACTGCATACGGCTCAAACACCACGCTTACTACTGAGTTATGTTTAGTATGCCATCTTGATGTGGACGTAAAATAAGTACATTCACCTAAGGGTTTAGGCAGGTATTTTGTACGTTTTATTGCAGAAGATGCGCGTATTTTTGAAGGTTTTTGAAGTCGTGCGTTTGCCATCAACATTCATCACTTAGTATACACGAGCGCAAAAAACTCAGAATGATGTGGCAACGTCAACTCTATTTGCTAACGTTTGATAATTTTGTCACACAAGGTTATAGGTTGGTAAACCTTTGTTGCCCATAGGCAGTTATCTATACAAAAGTGCCATCCCAATAATCAACCTTGTTCCCAAGCCAGTAAACTATACACACTCTGCCTACCGGAGAGGGGCAAGCGTTTGGGAAAATACTAAGTGATATATACAGTAGGAGCTGTTCTGCCGCTAAGAAAACTAATTCTCAAGATTTTTAAAATAGTTTATCCTGGTAATTAGGAAAATGCAAACCTTCCCGCAAATCCTCCAAAAATTAAGAGTACAAGGTGCTGATTAGGAGACAGAGCGACCAGCGGATTTTATCGTTCAAGCACAAAATTCTTAGAAAATAACCCGAATTTTCCCAAAATGGATCAGCATGTGCTTTGTTAAAAGGATATAAGTTAAGTGCCTTGCATAAAGTCCTGGTGGAACGATTGTTCCTCCGAGTATTCGCATGAATTGCTTACACAAGGTATAGCTTACACAGTGATATGCATTGTCACCTAAAAATGGTCTCCTACTGCCGCTAGTTTGCCCGAAGGAACGGGCAAAATCAAGCGTCGGTATTATAATCTGTTCCACAATCTCTGACCTAGAAGATCTCATCTATGTGCACAGTACTGAAGAATATTTTCAGGGTTATTCGCGTCACACGGAAAGAAGTGGTTAATCGTTGAATTTCCTGCTGACCTATCCAAACCAATAAATTGAAGGCGGCTTAGTTCATTGCCGCCAGAGAAATTGGCAAAGCTCTCCTACTCCTAAAGCATTTGTGCTAAGGTTGATGTTGCCGCAGATAAGACAGAAGCAAAATTGGATTGCCATTCTCACGCACACTCTCTACATCTAATGTCATTGTGAAGCAGCTCAGTGTAAGCCTTGTCACTGATTGCAACGTATCGCAGCCGTAATCTGAGACATTCTAGAAGACAAATCATCCACACGCTGGGAATGGTCCAGTATGAGTCCAATACGGTCCAATATTACACAAATTAGGTTCTCTACTCTGGAAAATAAGTAGACATTGGCTAATCTTAGATCGCGTAAGTTACAGTATTTAGCAATAAGAATTCTTCTTCATTAGCAACTTGAGGAGATTAGATCATATTGGGTAGAGAGTTCTTTCTTTCTGTGAGGCCAATCTGTGCTGAAAACTGCGCAGCTACTTCATTCTTGTTGGGAATCATCAGCAGTGCGCAAATGAAGAAACTCAGAGGGTTTAGGACCCACGACCATGTGATAAGTGCTTGAGCCCTTAGACAACTGACCAGAATTAGCCGATAAGTGGTATGATTTGCTACGACGGGACTTGGCGCCACTTATCCTTCAGTAACGGAAGACCACATCATGTGGTCCCGTGTTGACTGGCTCCTCGAGTAACGACTTCAATGATAAGATTAAATTTCTACTGAATAACGTTTCTGGAATTAAATCTACAGTAACCTGAAGCTATCCAGTAAGGCCGAGTCTTCTAATTTCTAGAGAGAGTGTATTCTGGCTCTACTGCACGGCGAATAGTGAAAAATAACCTGATCCATACGCATGAATTTGTTTTGTGAAATTCATACGCGATGTTCGGTGCGGAGCGATTCATTTGCGTTGCTATGTTACTAGCATTCAGTATGACAGTCAACAGAGGATAAAAAACTTTGTTAAGAAAGGGAATAGGGTTAGGGAAGCAGGACTGCAAATCTCCAAGGTAATGCAAACAAAACAACTAAATTTCTTTCGTTTGTAAAATCCGAGTTTGTGTTTTGCTAAGGCAACTACCTCTTCAGGCTGGATTACCACTGTGATAGATTTGAATGCCTTGGTGGTCACAGATACGATATAGGGTAGTGTTCACTGGATTATTTCTGCTTTGATTTCTAGACTGCATGAGAGACGTTCAGCCCATTCTTCGAAACTCCCGTAATTAATCGATGGCCACAATGGGGTAGGAACTCCAGCGGGGCCTACCCTAGTGCATTTTATGCTGACTGGGAGAAATATCCAAAGCATTTTCAGAAGTGCGGTTTGACCCCACTCAACTGACAGATTTAACAAATTACTGTAAGGCGTAAACCACGTTAAATTCTCCGATGCCCTTCTGTTCTTCAGCATTTGCAGGAACACTTAAGAAAGTAACTTCGGCAGTTGAGGAGATTATACCATCTAGATAAGTGGTCCTGAACAGGCCGTAACTCCCTCTAGAGAAAAGAAATTTCAAGCCTTCGAGGAGGACTAGAGATTACTGGTTACTGCTCTCAACTGTATTGACCCTCGATCTCATTTCTTCTCCAAATGCCGCCTAGTCTTATTGTTTTCAGGTACGCATTTAGGATTTATACTATGGCACTACAATATGGGATTTGCGGGTTCGCAGTTTAAAAAGCAACGTGTTGCAAAAGTAACATGTTTTTGTGCCTTCGATCGACGGTTCCCTTCTCACATCTCTTTCTGGTCAACGGACTCATAGTAGTTGACGTCGGGCTGCTTTTTGTCAAGTCCATGCGCGATTCAGCTTATGTTAGTTGAGATTGTTATTGCTTTGCTCTTAACGTGGGAGCTGTAGGAAGTTTATTGTTTCATTTCATCAGCGTCGCGTGGTTTGCATTTGTTGGTCAAAATGATGATAAAGGAATGCAAACGTCGGTGCGAAATTTGTTGGAGCACCTTTATGGCCCTCAACGGAAGAAATGGTAAAAACTATTATGCCTGCCTATTATGCCAACAGTCTGTAGAAAACGTGAGTGGTTTTTAGCTTTATCCCCATATGGAATGTGAACCGCTTGCAAGTTGGTCTGTTGATCCTAACTACTAAATTCATCGCATTTATCTTCGTCAGTTCATCATTGCTTTTTCTGATTTCTCACACATTTAATGTGTGAATAATAAAACCGATGGTGATTCTTTAACTGACATCCCGAGGTTTGAAACCGTCTCTCCCTCTTGTTTTGAAATACGAACGCTATGTTATGGGAACAGATTCCCCAACCGCACTTCTGTGCTTTCAGTCATCTGCACTATATCCACCAAATCTCATGTAATTAACGGTTTCAGCTGAGAGTTTTGGCCGCCTAATTATGCAAAACATAATGGTAACCACAAATGTGGGCAGGCGGGATCTCGATTGCTTGGGCGGAGAGGCATACTGAAAAACCAAGTCCGTCTAATCGTAGTTTTGGAAAAGCTCCACAAATATCCACAACTAACGTGTACCACCCAATCTAGATATGTCACGTGCGCTTGCTCGACAGCTGCTTTCATGAGACACGACGCGACAAGCATGCGAAGGAAATTCAACAACAATTGACAACAAACTTGCATTCATTTTAGTGCCTTGACATGACGATTTTTTCAGTACCCTTTGATTTCTGGTCGCACAAAACATAATAGTACGCCGATGTGTCCCGATAACGGGACACTGAACTATTCCGTAATTTCTTGGGACGATGATCCGCCAGAGGGAGCGATTGCAACGTACCAAAAAAGTACCGTTATTTTAAAGGTATGTACTGTTATAGGGATGAGGAAAAGTTCACTCACGGAGGATATGCTTCACGCTGTTTACATCTAAAGACAAAAGCGGAAAATTCCTATGATACTGATTGTCCTTCTGTGATTTATTTCACGGAGCCATTCGACTTACTCTTTTGTGAAAACTCTTGTGCGAAAAAAAAACAGAAACGCTGGAATAAAAACTACAGGTTATACAGTTATGGAAATTCACTCTTGTATACTGCGGTTTTTGGACAGCTATTCAGTTAACTTAATAGATTAAAAAGGTCCAGTGTCTCCACCAGGAAGAAAGGCTTAATTACAAGTAATGTCCCCAAAAGCCGCTATCAAAATAACAAAGAGAAAATAAGTCTATTTTAAGCCATTTCCCGGGAAAATACTGAAATCCGTATTCCTCTAGCGTCTGTTCACTTGTACACGTCAGTTGTTCTTCTGTTCATCAAGCAGAATAACAGATTCACCAGTCGCATATAACCTGCTAAGGAGACGTCATCACTTCGTAGCCCGGCCGGAAATTCACAAATTTATTCAGATGTTACACAGTTATAAAAGTTTGTACGTCAGCTCTAACGTCATAATTTAACTATACAATAGGTTTTCCGAAGTTCCGTTCATCTGGGTGCAGTTCGTCTTTTTTTCTGACCGGTGTTCATTTCTTCGTTGAAAACGTCATTTTTAGAGGCTTTCTTTACCCTAATTTGATAGTTTTTAATTTTTGACGGTTTTTGGTGCAAGGTTTTAAAAAGACAAGGACTGAGCCGGCAGGCTCTGGCTTCCTTGCTGAAAGTTTTCTTTTGTTTGTTTCTTCCAGTCCAAGAAGACTGTACTAAACGCCAGAGATAGTAAAAATATGCTATTATTTACCACCCAATATTCGGAAATTTGACGAAGCCGTGGACCAAAAAACAGTTTATTAGTCACCATACTTGTTTGCCATTACCAATGAAATATTTTATCTTTCATTAAATTCCTGTTCGGACTGAATAATCATGTTCGTTTGATACTTCAACCGTGAGTGAGTAGCGCCAATGTACAGACAGTACTTCTCAAAATTCTCAAGTATGTTGACTGACCACTCTTGAAAGGCTCTCCAGTTCGTCTTGCAACGTGTTCACACGAAGAGCGAATTGATATAAGTAAAATGTTTCATTCTGCTAAATCATAATGCTTCATTGGTTCATCAGCGGAGGTGAAATTCAGAATTGGCTGATGGATAAATAACGATGGGCCTCTGGTCATAAACA
The DNA here is from genome assembly GCA_003604175.2 of Clonorchis sinensis. Lineage (NCBI taxonomy): Eukaryota > Metazoa > Platyhelminthes > Trematoda > Opisthorchiida > Opisthorchiidae > Clonorchis > Clonorchis sinensis. The sequence goes on along the minus strand of CM030370.1, from coordinate 125,112,162 downwards.
TTACTGTGTTACAGGTAGCCCTCAATTCAAACCCTCACTTTTTAACACATTGCACCGCAGGAAGATTAACAGACACATATTGTCCATTCGGAAAGGCGAAACGCGTTTAAGTTGGAATGCAGTCTGTATCAGGGAGATGTTTTCTATTCACCACACAAGTACGCTAGTTTTGACAACGCAAACGTACACCGACGTCAATGGATTACTAGTGCCACACATGTGGCACATTTAAACTGCACAAATCTTCACCGTGGTAAAATATGAGAACATCCATCGGAGATTCATCATTTACGAGCATTACCTAGAATTTCGTTGTAGGCTGTTGTCTGAGTTCCAGTTTGCAAGTGATCATGTTGTGAGTATTCTCACTGCTTTGAACGTTCTTCACGGTGAGAGGTTACTTCATACCGGAACTGAACAACGCTAAGTCTACACAGTGATATTGGCTATTTGACAGGTGATGAAAATGATGCGTATGATTTAGACCTTTGTATCCGTGCAATCCCCAGTCGCTGCAATAAAGTTTGCGCAGCTTTAGCTGTACAGCTCTGGAGGGACCGCCCTCAGGATGGACCGGCTGGATGGACCGGCTGACTATTGTGTCAAAACGATGAGGCGTGTTTCATTAGCTGGGTAACAGCCGAAGGTGCAGGTGTACATTTCTTTATTGGAAAAGCAACTAATCGCAAGAGGTAACTCTCCACTGATCCTTTCAGTTGGCCTTCCTGGAGAAAAATAACAACTTGGTACGAGCAAAACCAGACCCCAAATAGTCTTCCAAGTGGAAATTGCAGACGGACAGATTGTCGAATTTTTTTCCTCATACGAAAGACAATACTTTTGCGTTATCCCAAAAGCTTGCGAAACAATGCCGATCTCAGATCATTACTCAGACACCTGACTGACTGAAAATGCACGAAATGCACTCATCCTACTGCACTGTTGTCCTTATTACCTATTTCAAGTCAACTGAAGGACCATAGTGCTTTATTATCTTAAGTAGACCTAAACAAAGTATCCGTAACTGCTGGACTGGCAGTATTTTAAAAACACTTTTGTCAATAGGCACTTCGGTGTGCACCGCAATCCTCACTGTGGTTACCAACAGCTTGGTTAACTGAAGCAGAATTTAGTAAGACATATGACAGCACATTGTGTTACTATAGTGGAAACCAGTATACAATGGCTGGCCCAATTTATGGTGAGTTGATGAAAAATTGTCCGCCGTGTTTGACAGTGAAGATCACCCAAATAGTTCTTGGAATACAGCATTACATTATACAAATACATCCGCCGATATGTAGCCAGGAAACTAGTTTACAAGGTTTTGTTTCCTCAATAAAAGCCCAAATATTGGTACTTTCTCGGGTAGCTGTTGATCTTTTCGCCGAGTTTGGTGAGTCGCAAACAGATTACCAGCCACCTGGCCTGGTAAACCAATGTTCCAATAAACTGCCTACTTGCATATTCAGGTACAACATTGGTAATTCATTGGGAAACAGTCTCACTACTTGAGTACTTCTGACTAATTCTTGAATTTATACTGGCCTACAGATATTGATTTCCAAATCTAAATTCTAAACCATTAACCTGGATGCCAGCAGTAGTGCAAAGCAGAAACGCTTAATCAGTAGAAAGTGGATTATTCGAATTGCGAGCTTGTCACTTCTGGATGAGCAATATCAATCGGTCCTTGTGACAGGTAACTCACAACTTTAAAATCATTTAACTAAATTATCCAAAAAGGTGATTCCTCAGTAAAAACGCACATGAGCTTGGTCTTTCTGAGAACGATGCTGCGCATGCTCTGTTCACGCAGTGTGTATCTATCACACCGTGTAAGACAGATTGTTGTTAATCTCAGGTTAACTGCTTTCCTATAACAAAAATGCAGCTGATGTTGTCTTCCGCGGTGTAGTTATTTTGAGCACAGATGTCTTGCAAAAAAATTGAGAAATTCGTACGTACACGAAACAGGTGTCATGTAACTGACATTCGGACTGATGGTGCCCACATTCTAACCTACCGACAAATTTGACTTCACTCACACTGATCGGTGATTCTATTTTAACCTCTTTGCCTTTCGGTAGGAGAGGGTCAGTATTCAAGCATTACTGCTTTGCATTACTACTTTGGACCAATATGATGAAAATTTTGTTCACAGATGAAATTTATGGATAAATCCCTAGCCCTCTAGAGAATAGTCGTATACTTGCTTAGCACCTCAGTGCGAAGAATTCCACAAGACTAATTTTGAATTCTGCTGTCTTCTTAGAAGGAAAATTGAATTTTGGATACCGGTTTGTTTTGGGGTGTAAAACTGCGCCTCGAACTCACCAAGGGTTTTACACCAAAGGTTGTACCTGTTAGAAATTCATGTTGCTCATTTGAAAGCCATGAGTGTATACCCTTATCTCTCAGAACCGCAGTGAGGTGACGTTGATAGTGATGTGGGTATCCTATCTTACGAAACTTCTGAAAAGGCCACAACATTTCAATCAGAACTTCCGCACGAGATTCAAATCGTTGTATGCCAAAGCATTTAAAGAATGATATTGCGCCTCTCCATGATTCTTTGAGGTCCACCGTTTACTCTGTGCAAAAACCAAAAGTTGACTCAAACCCATAATCATCATTTGGAAGCCAGCGTGCGTATCCGGGGTAACAAATCGCATACGTAGCAATGGACCAAGTTTCTTAGCTTGCATGTATGTACCGTATGTGTAAGGCACTTAAAAGTTGTATTCCCGAGTGGTATTACTGACGAAACTTCTCTGTGTCGTCTTTATCAGTGTACTTGGATGGCTTCAGAGATGAAAAAGTGACCCAATGTCCTCTAAAGCAATACAAATCCAACTTGTGGATGGGGTATATTTTTATCTATCCATATCTGCAGAATTATGTTTATTGCATTTAATTATATCACCAGTGAGTGCAAAAACCTTATAGCCCTAATAGTCATAAATTTCGAGTTTATATACCCTGAATGCAAGATCCCAGCCAGTTGTCACTGACGTGCATTCAGCTAAGTAGTCAACATTGAGGTTATTTCGGCCCCATACATCCAACGTTCACCCCCTAGTGCCACGCAACTTCAACTTAATGTACAGAATCGTACATTGTAGCTGGTCTTTCGTTTAACTCCAATTCACACAAAAACTGGTTTGTCGGCATTCGAGACACCGCGAGGGTTCGTGAAGGCTCCATTCCCATCACCAGGCCTCCGGGGTTCCCGCTAGGTAAGGAAGACTCACGTTCCATGGGATAGAAAATGTGTAATGAGATGAAGCAGTAATATATGCAAAAATTTGCTGAAATCAGGTTTTCCTAAATGCAGAAACATTAAGCACTAGTGTGACATTTAGAACGGCCTAAAGTTTGTTAGTAGGAGCAATGAGTGTAGAAACAGCGCACGCGCTACTGACATTTAGAACGACCTAAAGTTTGTTAGCAGGAGCAATGAGTGTAGAAACAGCGCACGCGCATGGCTGAGTAGACGAGTCTAACAACCTAAAGTCATCTCGAAGAGTGTGCCTATCATATAATTCCAAAAAGATCAAAAAGAGCAACGGGATCTCGGAGAGTTTGTATCAGTTCTGTCAGTGATGACGCACCATAGGATCATTAAGCTGAGTTTACTAACACGAAAAAAGTGAGAACATAATAGAATTTTCTCCCAAGACAGAAAAATTAAACCCCTATTTAGTATCGTAAACCTTCAACGTACTCATAACATTTGTATAAGACGATCAAATAACGTACATGCCTCAATGATCACAGACTCCCTGCTTAAAACCTTCTTCGGACGTTGAAGCTCGGGCACTCTATTCCAAGCCTCGCATCGGCAGGTGTAAGAGTCAAACCATTCCTCTACTTCTTTGGCAAATATTTGCAGCTCCAAGTGCCATCTAGGTCCAGTTAGGTCTGGCTGGTTGTTGGCATCTAAACGAGTCACCTTCAGCCTTCCTTCTTCTGGGCCTCTGTAAGGTATAACCTTTCCAGCGCAAACGACTGCTGCGTGGGATACAGGTTCGGCTACGCAATCCAGGGTAGCGGGGTGTCCTTTCATTGTATAATACACGGATTTTGGATGTTGGATAAATTGTGGTACACCCTCGAGGTGCGCTTCATCCGGTCTGACAATGTCAACTTCTGAGTTCGACGAAACTGGAAGGAGAGTTATATGGAACAAAAGATGTGACCCACTATTAGGCATCTGGAGAATGTGTTTTGCGATGAAATGAACAGCCAGTTAATTCGTAACATTCAACCCATCAATGTCCTACTTTTATTTGTGGTTGTCATATTCTTGCGTGAGCTGAGATATTTTTTGGCAAGTTAGCCTCTGCGTTAAGGACGAATAAGCCATGAACGCAAAACAGTGAACTCAAGGAAGCAAACTATTCACTGTATTAGTTTTGATAATCTGCTGCTTGCGCTATTTCATGGCAATCAACTTCGATCCTGAAAATTGTTTGTTACTGAGACGAAATAATTTGGATTACATGCGGCAACTCTTAGCTTGCCTATGGTGCTCAAAATTGAGGTATTTTGAGTGAAATATTCAAAACTGTTTTCTCAGTCCCAATCTGCTCCCCGAATTTGTAACTTGCAAATCAGAAGTCGGTAAGGGAATAAGGAAGATAGTTAACCAAGGTCACCCCAAGGAAAAGCGATGCAGTTATTAGTGAAGATAACCGATCGATCGATCGATGGCCATGCATGCTGAAATGAGTTCACTCTAGCTACAACTATTCTTGTGAATTTTTTTCAAGAAATTTTGAGACAATAGTCAAAATAAATTTCCTTGTCATCTTCACTGTGCTTCATGCAAATTAACAAAGCTTTAGTTGAATGTGGACTCAGGACTTCAGCACAGCAGGGATGCGCATGATTTGTCAGGCCTTTGTGAACTGACTGAGCCTGATCAAACCAAACATTGTGGTTTTCCACAAATGCGTGCAGGTCAGTGGCTGAGTATTTTTTTAGCATTTGAAATTGCGATAGATTTAGGGTCGTTAAGGACATATGTTTTATGTGATCCGCAACGCGCACTACCGAATACCTGCTTGTCTCCCCCCCCCCCGCGAAAGACCTTGCATGCCCAGTTAGTGTAATCACTTGAGTGACGAGGTATTTAGTGCCTGAGAATGGTGACGCCTATATTGAACATTGCGTAAATTAAATTGCGATAAAATTGTAAGAAATCACTCAGCAGTTTTATGCAGTTAGGGATATGATCTGTGGATAGAATGATAGGATTTTCTGGGTTTCGCCTTGTTTTCGATTGGCTCCTACTCAATGAAATCTACGGAATGGTTATTACACCACAACATATTTTTGATGTTGTTATCCTCAGCAGGTTTGGAGCGTCTTATCAAAACGCATCATTTTTAAACGCGAAAAAACTGTTGTACAGTGTTTTCGCGTTTAAAAAATACCATGAAATTGATCCGGATATCTTACAGAATGGGTAAGTTTACCACACAAGGTCACATCAAAACCTAATGCTTTGGCTGTAACGAGACAATTCAAAATGGAAAGGGGGCTTTTCGCACCTCCGAATTCACGCTTACAGTCCTACGCAATTACCAACAATGTTCAAGAATTCCAGAGAGACACCTGAATATTCTCGTTGCACGATCACAAGTGCCGTCAGCATAACGCCACTAAATTTGCAGTGGGTGTGAGAACAGACTAAACATTTATTTTTCCAGTTGTTCTAGGCTTCAACCCGTGCATACCCACATTCAGCCGGGGCAAGGAAAATGATTTCTACATTTTAGCCTAATTTCTCAGGGATCTTTCGAACTGGTGAGATCTGTTTATCGTTTCGCAACACAAGGCTATCAGTCAATCCCTGTGAAGCAGACAAGCATGCAGTGGGACCAGACGAAGTAATCACAGATGCGCTCTTATGTAAGCGAAATCGGCAGAAATGTGCATGCAACTAAACCTAACAAAATCTCAGTAGTAGTCAACACCAAGCGAATTTGCACAGCTCAACCCCTCTACATTTTTTCAAAATACATTAGTGATTAATAAGCCCCCACTTGCTCAATGTCGCCTGCTGACGCAACGATGAGTATCAGCATTTGGACTGAGGGCGACTAATGGTGAATAAGTTGTATGTAGACGAACCAACCGCTTCGACGTCCCGAATTTTTTTCTAGAGAACCATTGGATTAGTTCATATATTGTTCATGACCAATTTGATTTTATTTTACTGTTGAATTTGAAAAGCTAACAGCTCTTTATTATGTTGTAAACTATGTTAAAAAGCAGTGGGTTTATGGAAATACTGCTTCCGGTGTCAACCTCAACTGACGAAAGCTGCTTCACAGTCCTGGCTCAAACACCAACTTTACGTACGGTTTTCTGTTTAAATATAATCGGTGATGAAGAACTAATCATTTCACGGTTTTTGGCGTGTAAGACAGCATTAACAGTTGACCAGTTCTTTAGGGTTTTTGATGCTCTTCAAAAAGTTACAAGGGCGTTTGGAATAACGCAAGACAAACACCAAAAACTGAACCACCACACATGCAAATAGTCGTCTGCATAAAATATAGACCCCAAAAAGTATTGATATTGTAGGCGAAGTTGAATTTTTTAACTGTTTTCAATCGAGGTTTCTTTCTGTAATTGAGGTCAGTCCAATCTGAAAAGTGAGAAGCACCGTGAAGTAGTTTGGTCCTTATTGCGAATTCTTAGCAGAGGCTTTACAACTCGCAACAAAAAAGACTGAACGCTCAAAACCCCTCACACAACCAACAATCAATATGTAGTTCAGAGGAAGAATACAACTCACCTAATGATTGGAACTTTCATCTGAGATGCCGCCACCCGAGGAGACTGTCAACACTTGTGGGCACGTGATGTAGATCCCGTGATAGAAGGATAAGTGGCGCTGTACCCTCCCTAAGTGAAAGCTAATCACACTGCTCATCAGCCGCTCGTGGAGGAACGCTTGCACTCAAACTACTACCCGGGATGTTGCGGATTCGAAACTCCATGGAGTTTTGCCAGATGGTGATGATGAAACAGTGGTGGTGATGAAACAGCAATTCAGTGCTTCTTGGCTTTTCAGAATAGATTGACTTTACTTAAAAGACGAACTTTCCGTCAAGGAATTTTCTGTTTACCTCGGTCATCCGTGAGGTTTGCCATACTGAGTCACCAAGTCGTTGTGACCTAGGTAATACTTAACTATGTTCACAATTTCTATTTTTGCCAGAAAGTGCTCATTTTTCTGGTTTTCTACCGTACTTAAGTTGGCTCGAACAGTTCATACTTGGCGCAGAATAATTCGTCTGATTCAACCTCATCTTAGGTTGCCTACCATAGATCACTGAGGTCACAGACGGTGAATTTAAGCAATTATACATGGATCCCTGAGCAAGAGTTTAGTTCTTTTAGCGTGAAGGAATGACTCCCAGACGACTGAAAAACAGTTGAGCAGTGACTAGCTTGTAAAGCTTGGCAACATACTCTTACTCAGCTGAGGGGTGAAGGACGCATGATGATGGTTTGAATATATGCTATTCATTCGAACTTTTATTTATCCGCATTTGTCTATCTGAATGACACGTGAAGTGACAACGAAGCCGATGCGAAACACCATATATGAACCAATGGAAAGCAACCGACATTTTTTTTCAAACAGTTGCAATGGGGATGAATACCAAGGATAAGTCCCTGGGAGAGAAGCTCGTTCTGGAAAAGTAAGCTACCAATTCGGAACCATATCTAACATTTCATCGTCCAAAAAAGTCATCGTGCCTTCCTTGGTGTTCACACACGTATTGAAAACCTATTCTGACGAATCACTCTGTAATGAATTAGAACCATCTTCACGGAAAGCCTGAACGCAGATGGTTTTAATGCAAAGTTCGTAGTTTGGATGAAATTGCGGATGGGTCTTCCACATACGCGAAAAGCCGCTGCAAATCATTTAACAGCCCACTACTGGCATCGACTTTCTTGAACAATATCTAGCAGGCGGATTTTCCGATTTTCCACCAATACTATTTCCACGTCAAATAGTATAACAGGAGGGTCAAGGTGAACGTCAAATGAGCGACTCTTCAACAGCACACTAATTTTCAAGCGAATGGTTGGCGCCGCAAATTGGCTTTATTAAGGTATGAGTCGTTTATATCCTTAGTGATTCCTGAGTCGTTACATGATTTAACATCCAGCAGGTCGGAATTGACAAGCTAATTAAAATGCATCTGCCGATTAGACATTTACGATTTCGGCCAGAATACGTGAAAATGATTATATTCTACGCACGATCAATATCGAGATGAGCAAACGAAATCATACATATCATTCATGCATGTTGGGCCTGTGGGGTGCGTAAGCATTCTGCATTGAATTGGGTGTTTTACTTAGACCACATTATCACAGATACCCCTACGATAAACCTGGTCCAAGGATAAAGAACGAATTACTCACATGCATCTCCAAACTACTACGGTAGTTTTAGTGAATCATATGTAACAAATGACTGATCGAGTAGTCGTGGCCTTTCCTGAACATAGATGCGGAGTGAATCAACCTGTAATATTCTCTTATTCGCAAATGTGTAGGCGATTTTCAGTGTCTGGCGCTAAGCATTTAGAAATTTGGCTCTCTGGAACGTCTGGAATATTATTAATTGGTGTGGATAGAAGAACAAGTCTTCAGATATAACGCGCAACTCACATGCACTGATTGCAGTTCAAACAAATGTAACTATAATACAAGCCTAAAACCTAGCACCACCAGGTGAGTATCCAAGAAGATTTGGGAGCGCTGCTCACACAAGCTAATCCGTATTTCTGAACATCCCTTATCTTAGGTTTCATCTTAGGTGAAATAGGAACCAAACTGACTACATGTCATCAGCATTTTCTGCTGCCAGTAAACCCAACGAATTCATGTTAAATAAAAACACGCCCATCAGCTCGTCCAGGATTATGTCCAATGCCAGCATATCCTGGAACCATCAGTTCACGCCACCTACATAAGTGAGTTTGATTGCCACAGAACCGCACGTCCAAAATGTATTAACGTCACACACCAGGGTAAATGCTTATTCCTCATTGGGGACCTGATATGCAAAAGTCCAGCTGGAGTCGGAGTTGAAGTCTTTAGCAGCGGAAACAGTCCTGCGATAAACAACGAAACCTGCCGATTGGTTCACCACAAAACTGACCCTTCGTGAGTCCCAAACAGGATGAAACGTGGTGGAATTGTTTTTCCTAACAACCGCATGCTACTAAGAAGGACATAGATTTTTATCACCCAAGTTCCAGTACGCAATTACTGTTCGATTCACGGCAATACGTAGATCAGTACTCTACAGTTAGTCTGTCATCCTAAAGTGGTGTGACTCATTTTTTAGTCGACTAATTGAGTTTTGCCTGAAATCCCATTTCAAACAGACACACAAAGAGGAGTATAGAAAATTTAGTTTGAGACTGGCATGTCTTGAGGAAGTGTCGCCATGGCACAGTGGTGCAGTTCCTGCTGTCCTACCTGTTTTGCTAACCTAATCATTTCGACAAAGCCAAATGATTGTTTTAACCAAAACGTAATCCAATTGGCAAAGCTGGGCTAACTAACTTCTCATCAACTCGCTAGCCGTTCAGAGGTGGCTCTGAGCACCCAAACAATGATAAGTGGTTAAATCCTTTCACGGATGAGTGAATAAGGCAAAACTATTTTTTGTATGAGGCTTCGGGGAATTTGTAAACAAATCAGACGTGATCACGGCTCTTGCTCTGCGATTTTATGTGGCTTGAACGCGGGAACATCCTATCCTACTAGCAGTTTTTTTATCATTATCATTGGATTCGCCACCTCACTTTAGCGCAGAACCCATCCACAAGCCAGGCATTCTAAATAGACCCTATAGATGGCATTAGTAGTATTCTTTGTGGAAAAATATGAAGCTCATAGATAAATGGCGAATGGTTTACAAATGTTTGAACTATCACGGATCCAAATTTGAATGAGCACAGTTTATTGCATCGGTTTGCATCCTCTCAAACGCCATAGTTAACATCAGCAGGATTGATCAATCCCAAATCCTGCAAAAACATGTGACCAAACATATCCATAAATCTAGTCAGTTTGAATAGCCTCGGTAACCAGTGAGGTCCTGCGTACATAGGACCACTGGATAAAGCTTCTCTAAGGCTTTGGTATAGTGCTCTTTACCCCCTAAACCACTGGCCATCATCCTGTCACCTCATTTGGCTCAATCAAAGGAAATGATTTTCTTTTAGTTTGCAACTGTACGCTAGCCAAAAAGACTGATAGCTGAAAGAGAGTTAGACCGGTTGCTGATAATCAAAGACCCGTAGACGTGAATACTATCTTATATACATGCATATGGCGTATGAAATATTGCATAATATAAAACATGTATACGCAATATGTAGGTGACATATAATACAAAATAATGCTACAACGTAATAAGATATATTATCTATTACAATAGTATAATTTATACGATAATATAATAATAATAATGTAACGTGCAGAAGTACAGTTCTCTGGTTCTACTTGGCGCTAATTTGCACTTGGGTAACAACTACAGTGACCTTCTTTTGGAGTTGAGAGTTTCTTCATGTGTAGCATTTCCAAACCAGACCAAGTGCGACCATTCGGAACCTGTCTTAGTTGGGCGGTTAGGTCCTCCCGAGGAAAAATGCCGGGATGCTGCGGACTTGGGAATAATTTGTTTTTTTTTCTGAGAACAGTTCGCCTCACGCGTTTAAATCTGGATGTTTATTCGTGAATAATTCGTTCGGCGGTAACGCCGGTATTATTTTGCAAATATGACGTGATCCATTTTAGTCAAGTTGTTGAAAAAAGTTCGGTGGTTGTCATAATTTGTTGATCATCAGCCACTAGAATCAAAACAAAACTACCATAGAACGTATCACCAGGGGAGATTTGTTGACCAATTTTTTTACTGAATACACTGTATAGAGGTTGCTTTATTACACACACCGGACACTCTATACGTTTTTACTAATTTTGAGTATTACGAAAAGGCATTTTTTGAGCAAAGTAACCATGGCAAGGCTATGTTACTCATCTGCGAGACCAAACTAATCACTAGTTTTCGAGATCATGCGAAAGGAATCAACAAAAAAAGACCTTAAATTCCTAGGACGCAAAAAGAAACTGGTTTGACCCAAGCAACAGACCAAGCTAGTAGATTATTACTTTATCGCTGGAGTATGGGGGGTTGGACAGTGAATCGAAAGAAATGAAGTGAAAAGATAATGCTAGCTGCTACATGACTACCTTGAGGATACTCAGTATAACGAACTTAAAAGGAAGTGAAAGGCTGCACATCTGGTGATACGAGAGTATTTTTTAACGGTTGTTTTGGAAAGTTCTACCGTACGTACCAAACTCAGCACGAATGTGCGTGTCTCGAATTAGTAGAGCAAGACATCATCGCTCAGTAAATCAGCAGTTTCGTAGAACCTCATACAATAACAGGGTACTTAGGATCACAAGTATTATAGAGCCACACACTGAATGCGATGATGCCAAACCGTATTCAGTATTAAACAATGTTCTAGTCACAGTAGTCAGCAAGTGGTTGTCAAATCCTCACTGATAAGGCGACTTCTTTGTCATTGTTGCATGAAAGTCAGACCATATCTACACATCTCGTCTATTTCTGCTCACCATACCAATGGAGTATAAACTAAAGCAAAGGTGGTAAACATGACAATTGACGCTGGTTAATTTGTTTTACTGTATCCAAAGTTAAATGGGTAGAAGGGAAGACGACAGTGGTACATGGGCAATATATATATATATCTTCTGAACTAAGGCTACTACCCTTTAATAATGGTCAAATGTATATGCTGTTTTGGCTCATTGTTTAGGTGAGCTAAATTCTTCAGAAATACCACTGTGAGTAGAAAATCAAATAGGAGCCAGCCTCCATGATAAAGACAATCATACTGCTAAGGACATACAACACAAAACAACCTAAACTTGGAACACGGAGTTTCAGAACCCCACTGGATGAGAGTAATGGGGTTTCCAATAGTTTATAACGTCCGGAGTTTTTAAAAGCTAACGAAATCTGGAAGTTGTAGTTGGTTGCTGATTCTGCAGAATTCACGTTCACATCGTTCTCGTTTGAAGAGCTATCCTCCTGTCCTGGTGCAATTACTCTGCTAAGTCTCTATACAGAGACAGCGGAAGCATACTATACACATTCACTCGCAAGACTTATAGCATGTAATGGCTAGATGGCAAGCATTTCATTCGTAAACGAATCACGACGAACGCAAGAATGTCAACTGCTCAACCCGTGGCGTGTGTGCGTAAGGAAAAATTGAACTGGCTAAAAGCAGTCCTTCCATCCGGTCACAGTCGCAAAACCCCCAGCTGGTAATTTAGGGTAAATCTGTCTAAAAACGACAGCATGCGTCTGTGGTACCTGGACGACAGTATCATACTGAAGCCAAAAGTTATTGGTGGATAATCCTAATGCCACGAATTTCGGTTAGATGTCCGTACATCCTGTGGCTCTCCAAACATGCGCCTGCGTTCAATAGTATGACCAATGCTATCTGATACTTTCAATCCGGGATGTCAGCCACCGATAAATACAGGCTTCTCAGTTGGTCGTTTGAAAGACTGGTCTAAAAAATGCACTGCATTACATTGCGGAACTTCAGGTTCCAGTGCACCTTTGGTACTCAGAATCGGAGTCATTCATCCCTATCGGAAGTTTAAATACACAGGAATCGTGCCAACATACGTATTTATTACGCCCAACAATAACTTAGACCGAGTGGACCATGAAGATATTTTTATTCATTGAGCTGAATTTCTGGGAACAGTTATCTTGCTATGTATAAAATTCTATCTGGAACTGCAACCCCATAGATGAGAACATTTTTATTTGCTAACCCAGAGCACATTTCTACAGCGATATTTTTCCAAGAAAATTTCACCTCGTAGTTAGTCCTTTGAGAAGACTCTCCCAAGAAAGCTAAAAAGGCAGCAACCAGCGTGTTCGTTGTATTCTAAAACCATTAGAGAGAACATTATATCCACGATGCAACAAAAACTGTCGAAAACTTGCGAGTGTTTAGTTGCATTTTAGGACCATAAAATGAAGTTCAGAACACTCAGTAAGTACGAGCCAAAAGTAAATAAACATGCTGACTGAGAAAGGCATATATAACAAGACAGGACCAGATGTTAAAATATGGTTTTCAAAAATCCTGGATGTGGTACTGTAGTGGGAGAATATTCAGTGGATATTGTCCACTTTTACGTACTGACCTACTGTGAATAGCTGGTGTACTAATGCATATCATTGATGATTCTCACCAGGAAGAAAGAAACTGCTGAAAAAATTATTCGTCCACAATGGAATTAGCTTTGAAATGCCTAGGTCAGAGTAGCACTTGGGATTCGATGCCATGAATGATTCATTCACCTTACCAGGTGAGCTGAGGTCAGGTGTTCACTCGCTCGTGGTTCCTGCCTCCTATTTGCCACTCTTGTTCATGCATGTATGAGACATGACCCACAATGACTCATAATAGACCAATAAATCGGACATTCATGGGTGTTCAGTTTTCCAGAATTTACTCCAGAATTTTCCAGAATTTTACTCGATGAATTAGAGCAAGCGAATTCAGACTGTGTGAAATTTTCTCATATTTTTGCTTCTTATCTTTACGCACAGCAGAATGGCAGTTAGGAGTTATGGAAAATACAGTTAAGCAATAAATTTGCTTGGTTCAGAAGTAAAAATGAACAACAGCAGTCATTTTTTACTAAAGAAGTTGCCTCAATCTACTCAGTATCACAGCACAATGAAAATCTATTAGTTCACATGGAAAAGGATAGATCATTGGCTAAATTTACAGGATCTGCCAGAAGTAGGCTCTTCAAAGATAACACACAGCTCACAAAAAAACGATATGATGAAAGAGTCCCACTTTTTTGTATGACAACATATGATCCTGTACTGTGCATTTCCATGTTAGAATATAGCGACTTTTTCAAATGTTTTGAAAGAGCATCCTCAACTAGCAACGATGCAGATCAGCCGTGTTGCACCGACATCCGTTTTGGGAAAATGTGTATCTGAATAACAGTGCCAGCCTAACCAATCCGACGTATTAGCAAATGCTTTTGCTAGTCTGGTCGTGAACGCGCAACACCCAGAGTGATATATGGCTACCATACGGTGAAATTTGGCACTAAAATTCCGGTTTGTAATCAGTCAGAATTTCACCAAGTAATGCCCCTTATAGCACTTAGTGAATATGTTTAGCTCACCTTAATGTACATAGCTGCGCAATCTGAAAATGAGTTTTCTAAATCCCATCTTTCATAGGTGCTATTCGGACCTCCTTGTCTCACTTTTTATACTGTGTTTGGTTGTGGAATATCTCACTTGCCAGTTGTAGCACGCAAACCAGAAGCAATCATCTCTATCGACGGGTCTTTGGGTCAATTAAGATAACAAGCCTATTGTGCATCATTAAGTCGGAAAGGCACTTCTGCTAGTGGTAAACATATATGCTTAATAGCTGCAATTTCCAAACAGGTTTGGATACGTTTACTGGGCTGACAAGGCCCGGTGCATTTACGAAGTTTCGACTGCAGTCTGAGTCCTTAAACCTGACCTTGAGTTTTGAACCACTATAGTGCATACCTGTCGTCCATCCCCAAACGCCACCCGACACAGAACAATCTGTACCCTCCAGCTGGTACTATCAGTCATAGTAGTATCGCTGGCGAAATCCAAATCATTGATTTTGAGGTGGGAGTGTGGCTTTACGCCTCGGCTACGTTCCTTGGGGGACCAAAATGCTGAAGAGGATCTAGGATGCAAAAATCCTTGCCGCTGTGTTCTGGAGACAGTAGCTCAGGTGAAGGCTTGCCCGAGGCCTGGTGATACGACAACTTCAGTAACTAAACTTGCTTGTCAAGTACCACAGTCCCTAAAGCCAGTGAAAATCAACACCGCTACCCAGGACTACAGCAAGTGTTAGCCTTTGGCACGTGTGACAGTCCTCCAAAACTCGAATAAAGGTGAAGACTTGATACATATAGCTACATTATAAGCTGAGACTGGCTCCCTACCCTCTTCTCGTGGAAAAGAAAGGATTAAAAGATGCTAGACGTAGTTTCAACCCGAGCAGTTCTAAGACGGTTACCATGGGGGTTGCGTGAGACCTTCGTGAAGGCTGAAAATGCAGTCGATGTGTTTCGAATTGAACTCGGATAATACAAAACAGCTCCTGTAGCGATCCATCAGATCACCACCATCCTCAAAGTTAACCGAGGCTAACTCATCTGGATCTGCACTTTAGAACTAGCAACAGAATTCCAGGGGCAGATTATGAATGTGTTCTGGCAACCTTACATTTACTGGTAAAAGAGGCCATTTAAACCGTGGACTGAAGTGCTCTGTCCGTCGTTCTGACATTGACGCATCATGAACTTCGGAGAGAAATTTGCTACCACGTATTCGGTTGTTAGTGGCAACAGGGATGACCGAGAGTATTTTCAGAGAATTTCTGGTTGGGGCGCCGACCGGTCTATTAACCAATGTGTAGATCCTGACATAACACTATACACAAACCTTCGAAAACTCTTTAGTGACCCTATAAGTAATAATGAGACACGAAAAATATTACCGTAGCTTGAATAAATTTCGGGTTTAAACTGAAGATAACATTTGTGTAGCACCTTTGGTAGGATACTGAAGACGAGGGATTCATCTTAAATTTATCCAAATCTCGCGCTAACACCAAACCAGTCAGCAGGTGAAAGTGTGTAGGGACCCGCCCAGACACGAAAAGTGCATGTGCAGGGAACGACGCGTCCCCAAGGTCACCATTGGCACCACACGTACCCCGTCGGTGGAGCTTACTAAATACGGCTTAGCAGCGTACGACCAGCAGAGTGCGAATGAAACCCTTCACGGCAGGAACGTCGCCAATGGCTGGAGAGAATGAACAAGCGAATGACCATAATTGGTCATTTAGCTATCCTATATATTCATGGGTTCTCTTTTTTCTTCTCGTGTAGTCTGATGGGCTCAGTTCAGGCGTAAGCAAGAGACGGCCACTCACGATACAACAAAGTATAAAAGGATTACGCTTAGTTCGTTCTTGATGTAAAGTTGTACAAAATCATGTCCAGTATTCAGTGGTGTTGGAAAGGTGAAAATCTGTTTAACTGGATAGAAGGAATAATAACCTCCTGATTATAACTCAGTTGACTAGGACCATAACTAGACGAAACGGCTGGACGCAACACACACTGAGAGTACACTTAGTGTATCGATTCAGAGAGATTTGGCAGTCGGTGGATTTATTACTGACACAAAAGCTTCGTCAGGCCAAGTGAGTAAGTAATCAGGCTGATCGGGTTTTAGGACAGTTGGGGAACCAATATGTGAGATATCTAACGACTAGGGAACTTGATCAGTGCTGGATGTTGTTTTGATATTCCCGTATGTTGGTTAGTGGGGATGAGTAATATTTACGACAGATTGGTTAGGGGAGAGTTGTCTTCATATTGAAACCAGATTTTGCGGCATTGCTTTTCCTGTCTAGGACACCTTGACGGAATATTACTCTTGGGTTCGTTCACAGATGTTGTTCGCCTGTGTTCGTCGAGGGGTGCCGGGACAATTGATTTGGGGTTGGGGGAGGGGGTAGTGATGGTTGATTGGATTTTACTCTGCTTGGATTTTGTACTTTTGGACCCAGACCATTGGGCCGATAACTGCACACCACCTCTTGTCACCTCGATTGATCTAAAACCGCTCTCCACATGCTTGCCAGTTCTACGCCCTCTATTCTATTCACGCTGGGATACTTGGCGATTTCCACCGTCTTGACCACCAGTCGCTGTAGTGTGGATCTTAGTCGCGGCCTCAGAATGTCCACATTTTCCAGATCTATCCTGTGCCCGGTGTCTAGTGCATGCCATGCCATTGCCTGATCTTTGATTATCGCCTGATATTCATCTACGTTTCTTTGTGGTGGATGGCTTATGCTCACCGTTTCTGGTGTGCAATTCCCTGGCTGTTTGACCTATATAAACCTTCGTACAGTCGTTACTTTTGATTCTGTGTACACAGTTCCTAGTCCTATCAACTGGAAGGCGATCCTTCAACTGCACCAACACCGAGCGTAAAGTCTTCCCCTTCTGGAATGCTACTCTAATGTTAGCCGTATTCAGTACCCTTCTAACGACTTCAGATGTCCCTATTTCGTATGGAATGACTGTTGTTCTGATTCACTCCTTGTTGGGCCTTGGTGTTGGCAGCAATACCCGTCTTAGTTGCCAAATAATTAAACCCACTGAGTATCCGCTATCTTGAAGTCGATTTTTTGCCTCAAGTTGTGCTACTATTCGGTCGACTTCCTCTGTGCCCAGTGCTCTTACTGTCCTAAAAATCGTTGAAATCATACTAGCATATACTGCTTTTGGATGGGCTGAGGAGTAGTCTAAGACCGCACCATTATCTGCTGATTCCCATAAATAGTGGTTTTTAAATTCCCACTACTCCTGTGTGTCACGCAGTCAAGGAAAGATAGTGTACTCGATGTGGACTCCAGCTTTATACTAAAGCTAATGTGAGGGTCCAACTCGTTAAGATATTGAAAGAATTCGTTAAACTTATCCAGCTTTATCACAACGAAGTTGTCATCTACGTAACACCAGGAGACCCTGACGGAACTCGAATCCGTTTAAAGCACTCTGTTCAAAGCCTTCTATGTACATGTTGGCCAAAATCGGGGATATTGGTGATCTCATCGCTAGACCTTGTTTTTGAGAGTATATAATTGAGTCACAGACAAAATGACTGAGGTCTAGGCATACTTTTATGCTTTCAGCTATCTCGTCTACGCGGAGTTGCGTTTGTTCTTGCGGCGTTGTGTCTGCCAGTAAAAGCCTCCTCGCTACTTCCACAGTGTCCGCTCTAGGGACATTGGTATACATCAAGTTGACATCAAAGCTAATAAGAACTTTGTCTAGCTCAACAATAAAACAAGCTACATTTTTGGCAAAGACATACGAATTTCGGATGTGTGTGGGCGACGTGCCGGCAAATGGTTTAAGTATGCCTGCTAGAAAGCTGGCCAGCTCGTGTGGTGGTGAACCCATGCCACCCATTATTGGTCTTCTAGGGACATCTTTCTTGTGAATTTTTGGTAATCCGTAAAGTCCTGGTTGGATTGCACTTCTTGGGTACAACCCATACCACTTGCCTTGCCCCAAATGGTTTATCACCGATCTTAAATACCTCCCAACTTCAACCTTACTCTTATTCATTATTGACGTAATCGTCCCTTCTAGGGTTATCCTTTGCACGGATAGAAGGCTACGACAAACTACTTAAGACTGATTGTAGTTTGGTTCGCGAGGTATTGAAATGCACAGTAATCACTGCACAACCCTAAGTATGTTCAGGAACTACACAAATAGTCGAGTACGAGAAACTAGCCGGTAGGCCACTATCTGCAATGTGTTCCCAAGTGTCGGAACGGACGTTCGTGTTAAAGTTCCGTAATAATAAGGTAAAGATGGTGATTTGTGCACGAACTATGATGTATACACTCGTTGTTGGAGCAAAATTGCCCAAAGCAGACAGGCCCACCAAGTTCGCCACATTTTTTGCGGCTTCCCATCACTTTTATTCAGGAAAAGGTGACTAGAGGCATTTCGGGTCAGATTGTGCAAAGGTCATCGATGTTCGTCTTCAAACTCACCCAGCCTATAGATGGCCAAGATCGCCAATCCCTTTGAAAACCAGGTTACTCCTGAGCAAACGGCAAGCATATCTGGAAGAATCCTTATTTGGACATCCCGACAAAATCACCGATCAAACGGCGCCACCTTCCTCCGAAACCGAAGCGTATACCATTTCTCGATTCCCGGCTGGACTACAAGAACCATAGCACCTTGATGGATGGTTTTACCTTCGTTGGCGACCTGTCATGTGTATCGAGAATTAGGCTCGCCCTTAAGAATGGCCTTAAACTGCTGAGATCGATGTGGGAAGGGCTGTTGTGGTGGTCAACACCCAGGAAATGACAGTAGTTCTGATCTGTGATTCCACAGGATATCAGATTACCGTGGTTCTAATCAAAACCTCTAGCTTTGATGAGGAACCTACCACCCCATTGTTTCACCCAAATCCGATTATTAATTTTGGTGTGTCGTTTAGTTTCAAGTAGAGGGGAATTGGGGTTCACCGATAGCAGCTGTAAAAACTGTTCGATGAATAAAGCAGACTCTGTTGAAAATGCATCACCGGATGGAAATCACATCGCAAAACTGATACACTCGTTAGCGCTCCACAAAGCTCTCCGTAACACTTTAGAAAGACTGGATAATTATATCGGGCAGTCTTTTTGCGGTCAGCTACATCTACCGATGAACACTCCAGTCATATCGGGGCATCTGCTCTCTTCAATCCACCAGAGCTACTTTTGAACTGAGGCTCCTTGAGGTCGCGGTCAGTACCTTGTATATGCTCATCATTTTGGGTTCCCTAGGCAATTACGAGACTTACGAGTAGTGCTTGTGTACTACCTTGTCAATGTATCCCACGTTTAACTCTGTATGACGGAGACCTTGTGCCTGATATGCGAATCTCGACCGCGATAGCACATACTGCGCGTCGAACAGAATTGGACATTTCCGTCCTCTCTTCAGTTGCTGGTGTGTTACCATATTAGACTTTCTTCCACAACTTGGAGGTCAACTTACATGCGTGTTAAAAAGTTTCCGTCCTTTCTGTTCTCATGCAAATTCTTCCGCCCATCATTCGCATTTTTAAGTTTGCGATAAGCGAACGGCAATAATAATAGCAGGACTGAAACCGAGTAAACCGGATGAAACACGGAAGCACAACATTGACAAGACGTGTTTGCCGATACAGAGTAATAGATTGAGCACAGCTATTGGTCTTGCATGTACGAACTGGTTGCTAAAATTCAAGTAAAATATTAGCAGTATGTCTTAATTTTCGTTCTCGAAAGCAGCATTCATTCAATCATGTGTGAAGGTCAGTTACTTTTCTCAATGGGGGGGGCGAGATCGAGTTTCCATGCACACCTGGAAATGCAGTACGCGCTAATCGATTGGCCACGGGAAGCATCAGTTCCAAAGATGAGATTGTGTAACGATTCCATTTACTGTCTTTATTTTGAACATGAACAAATGCAAGATGTCTCAATGGAAAGCATTATTTAAGCTCCGTTCACAAGCGCTTTTCTAAGACTAATCTAAGAGTACTGTTAGTGTTTCGTTCCACAGAAACCAGAACCTTTATATCGATTCTCTGTGTCCGACAGCTGTTCGTGTGATACTTACTTGAATTTGGGCGCCTCAGATTGAGAATGATCTAGGAAAATGACAGGGACCAAAAAGCTGTGTGGATCCTTCGTTCATCTACTCCAGCTTAGTTTTATGCGGCGCCAGCTGGTCCAGAAACGTGGCACATGTGCGAATACATACAAGTGGTCTCGCCCACGCATCAATCATTTACAAGAATAACACTAGGCAGTTCAGCCGCCTGAATGACGTTTTCGGCGTCACATATCTTAACATATGGATGCTGGTGGTCAGAAATGTCAGAGACAGGGCTGGGTGCAAATGCATTCTCTTCCTGCGTTTGCGATACAAAATTCAACCAACTAATTCCTTACAGGACGTTAGCTCACCACCATAGAAGTGAAGAGATCGATCAGTAATGAACAGGCGTAATGTACTCCATGTTAATCTGAATACCGCGACAACAAGAAATTTTTCACTTTGTTTTATTTTCAAGCAACATGCGCTCGAAGGTTTACAGAACTTTTTTAAGCCAATTTAGTTACGGTTGTACTAAAGTAGAATCAGACCATTAATATGCCGAGGTTCGTTGCACACTTGTCTTTACATGAAACTCAACTGAATCTCCGTTTATGATATTCTTCGACTGAATGTGCTGCACAAAAGCCGCCTCATGTTCCAGTTGGTACGATATTCGATACACCACAGTACAAGTTTTCATGAAAGATACAACTCACAAGGTTGCTGCGTCTACTTGATGAGCTCCAAGAGGGGCGAAATCGGTCTTGGGCTGTCGAAGATTTTTCAGCAACCTTGTGAGTAGTGCCCTCTATGAAAATATACCGTGATATCTGGAATATCGTACCAATTGAAACATGAGGCGGCTTTTGTGCAGCACACTCAATCAAAGAATATCACAAACGAGAGGTTCAGTCGAGTCTCCTGTGAAAACTAAATTGATTTGAAAATGAGTGTATTTGTCGAAATCAGACCATTTTGGGTTCAAGTAGAACATAAGGTTGACGAAAACTGGGGCACTGCGCCTACCTGTGATGAGCCTCCGGAAGGGTGAAACCGGTCGAAGACTGTCGAAGTTTTCACCAACCTTGTGAGTACGGTCCTTTTTGAAAACTAAACATTTGCTTTTCTTATACTGACTTAAATGGAATATCCATCGGAGCATCAATGACCTTTTGGAATTTTAAGGATCAGGGACGCACAAGCAAGCTTGCTGTTTGAAAAACTGCGCGCAGTGTAAAGAAGCTCCGGGTATTTGAACCGATCTATGGACCTGTGGTTCATCTCATTCTTACCAAATACAAGGTCAAACTACCCTATTTAACATGGACTACTAGTCGTTGAAACTTTATTCAACACGACGCACCGAGGTTATATGGGTGATTTCACACTTATCTGATCACCCTTGAGCAGTCAAAGAATAATCAGACAAAAAAACCGACATTTGCAGCCCGTCGTTCAAAGGCACTGAAAGACTAAGCGGTGTCTCTTCACAGATGAGACTATATTATATGGCTCCTTAAACTTGTACGATATTTATAAGCGTACCTGACTGCCATGAGATTACAAGAAATAACCACTTGCAATTTATTACAAAACAATATATTCCATATACAGTGGGACAATAATACTTCCAATTCCGTCATATCAGCGTCAGATCCCGCACCACGTTGTATTCTTCCACCTTATGATCGAAGCCTTTGCTAATCTCCGGTTTATGGATCTATGAATTATGAACACCCGTATTTTTTTGCCTCAAAATCCTATGGAGTTTAACTGTTCCTACTGGCAGGTGGCTAGTCGGGAAAATAGATAGATAGATAGATAGATAGATAGATAGATAAATTAATAGATAGCTAAAATACATCACAAAAAGTCAACTTTCTTTCTTAGCAGAAATGACCAGCCGCTGTGCTGTATCGGCTGCAGTAGTGTTAAAATCGAACGACTCAATCTGGAAACAAACAAAATACACAAAAACCCGAAGAACAACTCTATTGTTTTATTTCAAAGTTTGAAGAGGTATTTCCTTGACTTCGAGAAGCCAGTAATGGCGTGGTGAACTTGTAGAAATGTAAAGCGGGTAGTTTAAAGCAGTGGGTATTTGAACTAAAGAATGTTTTTGCAAATGAGGAAACAACAGAGCGGAAAGTGACTTCAGCATATACTGCGAAACAAGAAACGTGAGAGTTATTTAGGAATATCTCTGAGTAAGCAGTGTTCGAAAGCTTAGGTCGGAATCTAAACAGCGGTAAACAGCCACTGAAATGTTTCAAAAGTTCAGAGGTGTAAATGGCTCGAACATTATCAGTATAACGTACAAAAGGAAAATATGCATTTCGGTAAGGTGGTCGGACAAAAACACCAGCACAAAGCGTTTGTGCGCTGGAAATTAAACAGGAAATAATCAAACAACCAATCAAATGAGCATATGGATCATCTATCGGGATCATGCTTATGTTGAAGCGTTATACACAGTGAGCAATGTCACAGAAAATTCCAGGAAACATTTGGTTGCAGAAATACCTTTGTAAAAAAGAAGAATGAACAAAGCAAATCAGGAAGGACCTTGGTATCTAGTGCACTGTGATTAGATCGAGGCACAACGAAGGAGGTCATGACAAAAAGTCTGATGTGAAAAAGTCTACCGTAGTACTTTCTGTTCCATAACTGGCTCGCTTGTAGAGTGAATGCATCACAAACAGCTATCCAGAATTGCTATAGAGCAAAGCTAGTAAATGAAAGCATTGGAGACTTCTAACGTAGTCTAATTCAGGTTATCGGCACCATCTTTAAAAAACATGGAATATGCCACTAATCTCTAAAGAGATCGTTGTTCGACGGAATTTGAACAAGAGTATCAAATACTCTGCAGATACCAAGAAGTCGTTACCAAATGGAAGTAACATTTGTCTGAAATGCTTTCATACAGAGACGGAACCATATAGAAACTCTCAGCTGAAGGCTCTCAAATCTGGAACGATGTACAATAATGCCGGATTACGATAGACGAAGGAAGTGGATACGGTTCGTTATTCTGGTATGTTGAACACGGTCTTATCGGCTTGCGCACAAATATATAGGTAATTTTTCATCGTGATTGCACACTAGTTAAAACTGTGTGCACTGCACTTTTGTAGACACCCTAATCCATTCTTCAAAGTTATACGAGACACATAGAACTGAACGAACCGGCAAGGAAGAATAAGATTGCCAAGAGGCTGAATTGGGTACATAAATTAGAAGCCACACTCGGAAGGTCTGAATCAGGTGAGGAAATGTCCCAAATGGGAGATATGGACCTAGTCAGTGGTGGAGAACGTTACACGATAGCCCTTCGCCATCGGACAATAGTTGGAATAACAGGGCATTCAAAGATGAACTTGTGAGTAAAAGTTTCAAAAGGATGATAATACAAATGCACAGGCAGAATAACATGAATATCTCAGTGACAGCAAACGACAAGAATTGTGCAGTTTCTACCGAGACAACTTATGAGAGCCACTGGATATCAATCGAAAAGCAGTGAAAAGTAGTTGGACACGCGTTTCCTCCTAAGTTGGGTTTCTCAGGAATAGAAGCGTGTAGTGCCCCATTACGTAGCACTTTCACTTCTGTACTGCAGCACCACAGGGCTATTATCCACACTTGGACGCACGGCAACTAGGAATCAGACTAATTTTTTGGTTTGCCCCATACGTTCAGATTTACCAGTCCTCTCACTTTCAAAGCACCCTCGGAGGTTTCCACAAGTGCAATCTTTTCACAACGTGGATATAAAGTTCCACTTTTGTGGTCCTCCGCGAGAATCCTGAAAATTTCTACAGAAAAAGTGGCCGCCATTACACGGCCAAGAGTCATGGAACTTTTCTTATTATTGGCTGAGAAAAGCAAGTCCAAAAAAACCTTCTGGTTTAATAGGTGGAACTTGCAGGATAATGTTTAAATGAATAGACAGATCGGTAGCAATCCAAATTCGCAAAAGAAAGCCAAACATTCAATGCTATCAGACATGGTGACAGTACTTAATTTGAGCTCGTAGAGATAGGGTGACCCAAATTATTTTTGCAGTTCATCTCGTCTCAAAGACACCCAGCTACAAGACTGATTTGACAGGTGCTGTCCAAACACAGAACTTGAAATGTATGTTATAGCAGTATTGTTAGCAGAATCAAACGTAAATCCTTATCCCCAGCAAAGAATGACTGGGAGAGGCATCTATGAGAAACCAGCCACCTCGATCATTTCTAAGAATTGCTTCAAGTGACGAACTTCGTAATTCGGGTTTGAGTGAGATAATGGGTTCTCAGGGAAACTGTAGACCAATGGTGTAGGAAAATAGCAGTTTCGGTTCAACTGTGATGTGAATATGGAATAGTGCAGGTCAGGCAACCACATTTTCTTCATTTGGAATTCATTAATGATGCCATTTCAAATGACAGGCTATTACTGCAATGGGTATTCTGGTTCGTCTTGAAAAGTCAAATGAGAAAATTTGATTAGCGGGGGGGGGACAGTGTACAAAAAGCCCGTTGATATTTCTGACGTTGAGCAACCTTGACTGACTCCAGTGAGTTGCTAAGTTCGAGTCATGAGTGATAACACGTGATCAAACGATTTTTGTACGACTTTCTCGGGATGCACGTGAACATCCTGTCTTCAGAGGGTAACATTGCAAATCCGTCCCATGCAAAGTCCCCGACATTGCCGAATAGCTCTCTAAAAATCACTCAAAATTATGCCACATATAATAGTAAACATATGATCAGATGATGCTTGTTCCCCGTCGAGCTGTAAAACGTCGTGTGTCGGAATGTGCAGTTTCTTCATTAACATGTCATATGAACGAAACTGCCAAATTAGATATGTTCTTAAATGCTCGAAATCTCTGTGGAATGCTGAACAAACATTGAACGAATAATTGTATTGGCTAGCTAAGTTGCTGATTCGATGGATCAGTACTCATGCATGACAGTTGAGCATATTTGCTAGGGTGTCCATTTCTCAAGAATATGTCCACCGATAAAATCGAATAAATCGGAGTCAGTTTGAATCGGATGGGCATTGAGGAATTTTCAGCTGCTGCGGCTTGACAATGGTTGCTTCCAGTAAATCTTCCCATTGGCTCATACTTTGTACTAGTGAGAATCCTAGCACCGCGATGTCTACGAATAAGTTAGAATAAATATGATCTGGTGAAAACACCATTTGAATGAATCTTTTTAATGCTTCAGATGAAACAGCTTCGTCTTCGTATAATGAAACGGATGAGTAGATCTTTAGCATATAAAGACAAAAGTAAATAAATTCTTTGTCGGTAGCTCATTTTCCCACAAAATACAGTAGAGATAATGATTGTACTTATACGTATTAAGTTGCACGAATTTTTCACCCTTTTTGAAATTTTCAAACACGTTTATGCTGGTATGGAAAGTGTGAATATTGTCCCAAAATGACGGGATCACCTTTATTGTCAACCATCCGTACTACTGTGTGACAGGAGAGTTAAAAACGGATTCATACTGATAAAAAACTCAGTTTCGCATTATTCCTTTGGTCCAATCATGAGATTTCGGTCTTTTGGAAGATTTGTTTCAGCCGCTACGATTTTGTAATTATCGGATCAATCAGATAATTTGCATAGACCTGTCAGACAACTGGCAACTTAATAATACTAGTCTCTAGAAAGTAGACCTCTGAAAAATGAGTTGGTTGGTCATGATCAGATAGCCAGAAATCTTTGAACGTACATTGCAGCCTTAGTAACCTTAACAACCTTGGTAACTTGCACTGATTGTCGAGTGAGCACAGGTGTTACATAGTGGGATACTACACCATATTTCTTTTTTCTGCTAGGCTTAACTTGTGCACGTCGAATAAAGATGAAGGAATTCCCGCGAGCTCAGCTGTGCTGTATAACATTGCAATCTTCTTCGAAATTCGGACGACATTCAGAAATCTGTCGACTCGGACAGTCTCCATTTAACCCATATTTTATAGTATTTATTTGTAAACTCTTCAATATCGTTTAAACCACCGGAGTTTTCAGGTACTAGAAACAGGATTTTTTAATATAGACGGGTCAGCAGCAGTATTGAGAAAAAATTGGTTTTGAAACTCTTGCTTTACTGCATGTCAAAACAAATGATCCGACAGTTATTGAGCGTCAAACGAAGATTTCCGTTTCTCTAAAATCCCCTTAAAGTCAAGTACACTGGATTCACCAAGCCTGGTACAACTATACCACGTTTTTATGCAATGGAATTGAGCCTAAAGACCAAAGATAAACTCTACTCGTTTTGAGTTTGACTGCTGTATTATTCTAGAGAGTTTTCTGACTGACACAAACACGTTTATAAAGTAGATTATGCCTCACGATGAATAAGAGTAAAGAGAATGTCGCTCACGGAAGTCCTATAGGTCATAAAAATTCCCCATTATAAAATATTTTTTCGGGCCTAGAAGAATGCAAAAGTGAGACACATATAAAGGCAAATAAATAAAACAGAAGGACGTAGAAGAAAGTTTTACCTACAATAAGTCGCTTCAAAAGACAGGTCTAATAAGTACTCGTAATTATTTGATCTAGGTATAAAAATCAAGCGTTAACCGTCGACTATGATTAACAGTAATAAAAAATATTCACCGTCGATTCCAGTCACCGCACAACTAATGATTCACGTTTGCACGGAGCCCAAACATAGAACATAGAATTCACCAAAATTGATAATTACAAAATAAACAGGCAAAGTCTAAAGGTGGACTAAGGCAAGCATAACGAGCTGGTAAACAGTAAAATGATGACTAGAACAACTCAACCAATTCACAGTTTCGGGATCAGATTAAGCTGCCATCTTCATGCCCTCCAAGGATCACTACTTGAACACATAATAATTCGAGATGCTTAGGCCAAACGGCTTACAAAACACCCCGGATTTTAAAAGAACAGATTATTTTCAAGCCTTAGTGCCCGGATGAATGTACGATTAACT
The DNA here is from genome assembly GCA_003604175.2 of Clonorchis sinensis. NCBI lineage: Eukaryota > Metazoa > Platyhelminthes > Trematoda > Opisthorchiida > Opisthorchiidae > Clonorchis > Clonorchis sinensis. The sequence continues at coordinate 125,084,797 of CM030370.1, read as the reverse complement.
AAAATTGTACGATAAATTATAAAGCAGTTCCACGTTTCTTTTGGCTGATGCAATCGCTCAGGTCGTTGTTCTTATGGGTTATTACTGCACTTACATTCCACCTTGGATTGGGTGGTTCATGTGGCATTCGATAAGCTACTTTCCTAATGCAAAGCTGAGACCATGTTCTTCTTCTATTCTTTTCTAGTTTGAGGACTTAGGCAATGCTACACAGCCTCTGCCGCCATATTAGCAAAGAATAGATAACTGTAAATTTGCATATCCGTTTATATCATTTGATGAGTGCTAATCATAAGGCCAATTTGTCAGTTGTCGCAGAAGTTCTGAAAAGAGCATATTCTGTCACTGCAATGACAAGGAATCACATCCAACTCGAAAGGGCAGAAAATTAAGCTGCTTACCGGAATCCCTTCCAGTGCTGTCCCAGTTCATGTCCAAAACACTCCCTGCTGTGGGATTGGCCCACGATGTACGGGGTGCAGAAGGACGCGTCTTTTGTTTTTTATCCATGGGTTGATCAGAGTTATATATAGTCAGTAGGGTTCCTCCAGAAAGTGACCGACGAGCTCCGTTGCCTTTGAACTCCCTTTGTTGTGTGTAAATGCCTTCACTATGATTTGTGTTATTGCCCTGCTCCCTGATGGCACAAACGCCTTCATTTTGGATTATGGTGAAAAAGACTAGAGAATATGTGACTACCGTAAGTCTGACAAACATCCCAAAATAGTCGGTACGAATATTTAAATGTCCCTTTCGCACGTGTTTCACCAACTTGCACACGACACAGCACATGAGTTTGTCTTTCAAAGTTTTGCTCTACTAATAAGTTATGAATTAATTTAGCGGAGTTTCCCTTCCGCCTATTATTGCACGAGAGCAGAACGAATCACATTTCAACCAATCGGAATGCATCAAAATGACCAACCCTGAAAAAGCAACACCCAAGGACAGAAACAACGACCGGTGTGATAAATTGGGGTGACTAGTTGGTGGCTTACAAACTTGTTAGACTAGCATTTGTTCATCGTAATTGGGCATACGAACATACATCAACGGAGACTAATAGCTGCACGTTACCGCTGTCGTTTAACAAACGGGTTGCTAATTGCATAAAAGCTAGGTAAACCAAACTGTCAGTTTACCCAACTTATATACCGTCAGGGAAGAGCTAGTACCGACATCCGATTAGTCTAGCATGTCCCAGGAGGGTAGGCTTTTGAACTTTAATCCTCGTCACCTCATCAGTTCACATTTCCAATCCTGGATGAATGGCTGCATGCGACAATAGCAATCCTGGATGGTTTGCTGTTTACCCACAGATCGGCTTTTGAGTTAGCTTCATTCTTTCTCAACTTATTTGTTTGACTCGAAATTGTATGGCCTGTTTGAGAAAAAAAGACTACATTATTTAGAGGTCATATAGAGTAGGAAGTTGCACACTGTACCGTTAACCGTCAAAGGTTTCCTAGCAGAGGCACCACCTGATGAGTGAGCATTTCGACACCGCAGCAAGAAGTGAAATGTGCATTCATTATTTAATTAAACTTCAGTCAACTTTTGGTGAGTTACGAACTAAGTCATGTCCGTGGAGTTTTCAGCTCAGTTCCGAATAATATGCTGGAGGCAAACGGATTTCGAATAAAATGGCTAGTTGACGGAGGACTAGTCCTATTGATTTATTCAGAAAACTTTCGTGGTCCATTGATAAGTAAGCAGGATCTACCATGTACACCCAGCAAGCACACAATTTCAGGCTCGTTTAAGTTACATTAACAAAGAACAAGGCAATTTTGGAAACATTTTACCCATAGAAGCGAAAACTCAACACAAGCAATACTTTGGGGATAGTGTGCAAACCTTTTCACTGCACTATCAGTGTGAGGTCTGGAAGCTTTATTTTCACCGTCAGCTGAAAGATCACTGAAGTAGGTAGGCAAATGCACTGATTTTCGACAACTGTACAGGACGCAGTATGGGGTTCGAGAGAAAGTTCAAGCTTCACTGCCGACAGCCTAACGAAACTTCGACGTATTTGTTTGAATTTGTGAACCAACCTCGCGCTAACAACGAACTAAGGAATATCATTGAAAAAGGTGTGAAGTAACGTGTTCAGCATTGTAAATTCATAAATATAAGCACGTGTATAAACAAAGTGGAATCAGCAATAGTAAACTTGCTTAACTTATGTCTCATAAGTGAGACACTCGGAAAGCTCCAGTCTAAATTAATTAAATTTTCCAACTGCCTGGAACACCACCGGAGGGCGATTTAAAATGACGTTTTCCGCTGAAGCTAGTCTAGAAGTGTCAGACAGAATCAAAGGCCCAACGTAGTAAGAATTATCAAAGACCAATCAGGCGTTAGGTACATGCAGGGAACTTACTACGAGGATACGGTAACTAAATAGTGATACGGGGTAGGTGAATATAATCACATCAAAGAGTTGTTTACACGAATTCTACTATGTTTTATTACTAAGTGTGTGCCCGTTGCAGCTTGATTGCTGTTGGCTGCTGTCTGTGGCAAAAAATGGAATTTCATAGTGATGTGGGATTTGATCACGTTCAGTAGCGATTTCCCTATAAGCCTTTCTTTTCTCAAGCGATCCATAATTTTTGATGGGAACACCTTCAAATGAACGTCAGAAATATGCAGAACTCGTATGTTTCGCAGCGGTACCGTGGCACTGGGACCACCCGACCAACGTGAAACAAGCTCTCCGTCCTCAATAAACCTTTCAGGCGAAAGTGGTGGGATCGATCGCCTGATATTCAAACTCAGTTCACACTACACCTCAAAAGAATACGGTAGCAGATCTCAGGTTTTCAGGTGACGTGTTTGAAGTTAATGTTAGTAGCCGGGTTGGGATAAGCTGTGGATTCGTAAATAAAATTTTCCGGTCAGCAACTTCCTTTAGGTGGTCTGTTTATTCCGTGGAAGTGGGTTAATTTCAGGCCACGGGACTGGAGCTTGCGCGTTTTAGTCTGACAAACTAGATCCTTGAGTAAAAAAAGAGACTGACAGCAACATTTTGCTAAGATTGTGTGTAAATTCCTAGTCAACCAACAAGGGATCAATCGCCCGACATTTAACAGTTAAGTCCTAATAAACACCTTGTCGTCGATCGTGAGGTTCAGTATAAGGCTTACTTATAGGTTTCATCAATTGCTTGTTAAGTGAACTCGAGACGTCTAAGATTAGACTTAGCTTGGTGCCTGCAGCAAAAGGTGCTCTAAAAAGAGTTGATATCTTGGTATTTTAGAACAAACGCTGCCTCGGAAAACCAGAACATTGTTGAAATAAAATTGGACCAAAAGTGTCTGATGTCAAGCGAAACCCTATCAACTTTTTCGCCATTTTCGTGTTCGTGAATGGGCTTTACTTTGGACTTCATAAACAATTTAGCCAATGCCCTGATCTTTCATAAGCCTGAATGATCCCCACACCGCTAATACTTTGTCGTTGTCGCGCCATATGTCTCTGGCTTTGGTGAAATTTCAGAAACGAGACCGGCGCCAAACTGACATGCCGGGTGGATACAGCTGTCAGGACAAGTGAAAATAGAATGACTAGCACAATGGAAAAGTGCGGCACCCTAATTGCGCGCCCGGCTACAGTATCGTGCACCGATGCACGTATCACGGATACAAAAATGTCCCGAATAAGCCTCAGCAACAAAGTTTTTGATTGAATCTATGATAAAGTAAGCTAAACACGTTGAAACTATTCCGATACCATATGGACTGCCTCATTTGCATTTTTCCAATGCTGTGTGTTTCAAATGACCCAGTTTCCTATCGTGGACAAACATCCGGGCCTTCCTTGAAGAAATACACTCGTTTGCGATCTACGTTGATATTAACGACTAGTTTAAATTAATTTCATGTTTAAATTATTTCTCAACCAATTGTATTGTGTTGCACAAAGTCTACCTCGTGTTTCAGTTGGCATGATATTGGAATTTCAATTACAGTTTCTTGACATACACAAAATTTACAGTCTTGCCGAGAATTCTCGACAATCCACTAGCGGTCTCGCTCATCCTGTGACTCTTCATTTAGACATAGTCCCTGAGATTTTATCAACGCTTACTTGACGATCCCTGGGAAGGATCAAACCGTACCAACCAAAAAATGGGCCAACTTTTGTTCGTTACATTCAGTCGAAGTATATCGTAAGAAGGAGCTCTATTCGATTTTCCCGTTAATACCAAGGTAATTTTCAAACGAGTGCATTTTTCCAGTTACGCATAAGATGGATGCCCTAGGAGTACGTCTTCCTCAAGACTCCAAAGGAGGACGCGACCGATAGTGAACTGCTTCCGGAGAATTTGACAACAATGTGTCCTGTTAAAATAAGAAGTTCAATATTCAAATTCAATTCAATATATATGTATGTACACATAAACACGGAAGGTGTTAACCTTAGTAATGCTGTATTTTTAATTGATTTATATTAGGCAGAAGGGCCGGCCTTCACCCAAGCAACAAACTCAGTGGTGCCACATAAACTGACTTCTCAGAGGGTGACCCATTGGAATGCACTATGTCCATAGTCTGCCACGAAATCATCTTATGTGGGGGGTTACAAATGGTCTTTATGACCAAAATAATTTTGGTTTTCAGCCTCATAGTGAACGATTACAATATTAGTAATCAGCTATTCTAAAGATCGTACTAAACTTGGGCCTCACCTCTGGCCGGAGCTGGCAGGCCCCTGAATTTGTAGGACTGGTCAACGGACAGTACTAATTAATAATGTTCGATGCGCTATCACAATATCCCTAGTTAATTCGCACACTTTGTGCGCTTGCTTTTGATACAATTGGTGCACTGAGGTACTTAAGTATAAAGTCTGCCGTTTCCGAATGCAGACAGTATATCTAACTTTACCCCCAACGGTACTTTCACTCTTCTGTAGCACCATTGGGAAGAAATACCTCAGCAGACCAGCATATTACCCGAAGTCAACTGGCCAAGTGGAGCATTTCGTGATGCCCTCGAACAGTTCCTTCAAAGGCTGCAGGAGGAGTGAACAGCCTGGAATTCATATGTGTGAAGTTATTTCCAACGGGAAAAACAATACAGCATTTAAACACACATACAGGCTTAGGGCTGCAGCTCCGTACGATCACGCGCGTGTTTTGTCCGCTCGATAACTAAGTGTTGCGGTTGGTCCTTATGCATTGGTCATTGGATGACTGGTCACCTTTTCCACTGTTTGATGTCTACTCAGCACGTCTGCATCAGGGCTTGGCGGTTCCGTACATCAGTTCATTTAATGAATTCCTGTTGATTAACACGCATAAAGCATCTCGTTCATCTGTCTAGTGGTTTCAACGCTGACAGCTACACCAATTGCTTAGTCAAATTTTGTGTGTATCGTATCACCAAATATGATAATACCCGACAGTACAACCAGACAGTTTGTTACCTAAAGTGATTCCACCCATGAACATGAGCCTTTAACCGTTCCAACCGGGCTTTTTCTGAAGAACCGCTGCATCTCAAACGGCAGCATAACTGAAAATCCCGTGAAGTAACTCCTGCTAAAATTAAAGTTTAAAATATTTCACAACATTGCAAATGAGGCTCTTCTATATCACAATGCACCATTTATTCAATCTGGAATCCTTTATTATATCAAATTTTACCACCAATTCGCACACAAGTTATTATGTTATTAGTCATAATATTGTCTGACGAAAAAGTTTTTCATGTGAACTAGGACGACGTTGGATGAAGGGAAGCCACAACCCACGTTTTCACATGTACCCTCCATAGGGTGTGTGACACCGCACTGATTGAAAGCAGTGTCCTATTTTTATACAATATATATATATAGCGATCGAACGTCTATTTATACCGGGTGTGGGACTTTTTTCAAACATGGTCAGCTACTAATCCAGAAATCGCATAATATGCACGGCTGGCGTAGAGAAACGTTCAAAGTAAAAAAGGTTTCACTTTTAGATGAGAATGTGTGGTAAAATCAAGAGGTATAGAAAAGTAGAAACCTGCTGTAAACAGTTGTAAACAGTGAGGAGACTTTTCCTATGATTTCCAAGCACCACAGTTGTTTCTGAAAGAATGAAATGGAGTCAGGTTTCAAATTACGCGCAAAACTGTGAGAAGATCCAATCTTTTTGATGAGTTGACGACTCTGTTATTATAATAAACAAATGTTCCTCACGTCTGTGCAGGACTGAAAACAGACAAATTGTAGACGTTGCTCAAGCTCTGGATCATCATGTACAACACCCTTGGAATTTGTTGTCGTTTGTGGGCTGCCACAGGACAGTCAAAAAGCTAGCATAGTTTGACGCACCAAACAGCCAACTTAAGTAAATTGGACTGAAAATCCACAATAACGATTGACACAGGATGTGGCGCACTATAAATCAAGAAAAATAATACTTCTATACATCTCAGTAGGTCATATATATTTTGTGCTCATAGTAAAAGAAAAATGCGAGATTATTGGCAGTTCCGATAAGAAACCGAACCTGCGCATTTGCTGCATTATTCCATTGTACTGGATTGTCAGCCCTCCACAACAATTGTCTTCTACCTCTCCGTTTATTTTATGTTTATTGCGCATCTTTCGGGAAAAATGGCCGAAAATGTGTCTGCATGCCCAATCTCACAATTCCTATACTTCTGGACAAATTATTGATGGCATACCTTTTTCTTACAGCGACTTGATAGAGCGTGGAATAGTCAGCAGATGGCTCTTTCCTAACAGCAGTAAATGCTTCTTAGGTCAGCAAGATCAGGTGGCGTGGAATTTCCCTGTCAGAATATTTGGTCAGAATAAGTTGACGTTCTGAAAAACTGGATTACTTGTGATTAATCAAATACATTAGTTTGCTTTTTGTTTTCCAGATTACTTTGCTTGGCATTTAGTGACAGCCGTATATACAAAAGATGTTTATACTGCTCTCTCTAACTAGAAGCTTGAGTGTGATTTTCTACAAGCCGAGTGTAAAGCCTTCATCGGAGTGGTTTAAAAAGCCGGTAACAAAGCGTGTGCATTTGAGAGTAAAGCAAAAACGAAAGTGCTTTGTGTTTTTTTTATGAGATTGAGGAACTACATTATCTGATAGAGCTGGCTCGTCCAAATGAGGAGATGGTAGCCCTAAATCACTGGCATTTTGACCAAAAAGACCGCACTCAACGTTTCTGCCACATTTACTTAGACCACTGTACAGGTCATTCTCAATGGGTATGGTGGGATAAAAGCTTCAGCAAACTTGCACTCCTTTCCGCTTTTACCACCAAATTCATCAACCTTACGAGAAACAAAAATAACACCCGCTCGGTTACTACCTTCAATCACAAATGTGGGAAAGCCCAGAAGTTGCTAAGTTTTTCCTCTGTAACAATTTAAATGTAAACGATCAAAAAGATGCGTTGTTTTTTAGTTTTGTAAGGTAAGTTATACCCAGTGATTCGTAAAAACCTGTCATTGGAAGTCACAAAACACTGAATACCACTTGTACAGCTCTTTGGAGGTAAAGTCACCTACAGGATGAAACAAGGAAAGATGGGTTAAACGGCGAAACCCAAAACAAAAATGGAGTCATCGACAAGAAGAAGGTAGGCTCATATAGGCCAAAATATCAGCAACTAGGGACTCGGCACTAAGACTGCTTCCGAATCGTTTGGCAAGGTCGGTACACTTAGATCTACGTATAGAGATTATTATTTCAATGGTCCGTTAAGATAACCAAAGGTCCTCCAGGGAAGCCTCGCTTGTAGATGGTGGAAAAAGTCCATTGCCGAAAAATATATCACATCAAGAACTCATTCCCAGGAGGATTAGTGACACGTTCGCACTTGGCATTTGGCCGACGGGTCGTAAAACTAGGCTGTGTTAAGGCCACATGAGATCCCCCTTTTTATGTTAAGATGTGTTCTGACCACGTCCGCGACGTGTGATAGGGACTATCTCCTATTGCAAAGCCAGGAGGTATAAGATCTGATGTTATCACTTGGTTCCCATCACTGAGTTCATGGCCTACATGTAGTCCCGGCATTTGTCTAAACTGTATCCACGTCACCCTTGTTCAAATTTGCCATTATTAACAATGATGATAGCATCAAAACCACCAACCTCAAGCGATTACATGCGGCATGGCTAAGTAAGTAAGATGATCTGACAGGTTTCTATTACCACGCATACCTTAATGTTGAGTGCTACTGCTCCCCTACAACCCAGTTGATGAGTACCATTATCTTTGAAGATAACCGAAGCAAGGTAATCCTCACTTGTCACTTCGCCCGTAAAACACAGACCGCTTCTGTGAACGCCCTAAGTGCTGTTATGTCATGTTAATCGCTCAGGTAACTTTGGAGCTTTAGCACATTGTGATGTTCCCTGTCGGAGCGGTAGACACCCTCTTGGTTATAACTCTGTCTTTGAAATGACTGAACAAAGAGGCGAGTAAGTTTTTAGTTTGTTCGAGCTGTCATGCAATTGATTCCCAAGATCAAGGGTAAAATAAAAATCTTGGACGTTTGTACTCGTTCCTGTGTCGATGGAAACTATTATCAGGGCTGCAAACGTTACAGGTATGTTTGAAACCGTTTTGAAGTGCGATTGTCATCAAAAGAATTCCTGTAGCCACAGCTAAATAAGTGTAAGTAATCCGCATGTGACAGGAACATTGCTAGCCTTATGCTTGCAGACTAGCGAGGAAATATTCGAACACTCTGCTTTACAGTAGTATTCCAAACAAAATTCATTGGAGTTGAGAATCTTCATCCACTCCTTTTTCCAGTTTGCTTTGTTTGGTTAGGAAGATCGAAAGATTTCAAGTGAGCGTAACTTCCCTGGTGACTCCGGTAAACCTGTGTCCGTATGTACTGAAGGAAACCTGGAATGAATAGGAGGAGTTAAGAAAGAAAAGGAACATTGTTGTCCCGAAGGAATTACCACACTACGAAGAGTAGATCAGTGGCCAAAACATACACTCAGTATATTGCAGCGTTCTTTTAGTTGGTCCGCGGACAATAAGTTATCGTTAGTCGGGGTGCTCAAAAAATGCCAAACTCTAGATCGAAACCTAGAAATCCTTTGACCTCCACTGCACCGTCTATGCCTCCACAATGGTACTCAAAAAACAAGTCTTTTATGAATTGAAGAATCACTTCATCTTGAGGTACCAGTCGGTAGTTCCAATGAAATGGATATAGATAGCCTGCCAGCACAAAAATTTTCATTAGTTATTTAAAGCACAGGGGTCAAAATGATTAAGTTTCCCACTTTCACAAGATACTTGACATGCTCTGTGAGAGTATCGTAGCGCACTGAGGGTGAGATTCAGCAGGCATTTATTGAGCATTTCACTTTATAGGAAGTAAAAAGCTTGAAGCCGAAAGTTTGTGACAGAGATGGTTTGGGCTCCGGTATAATTTATTGCTGACCTAGCCCTAATCATCAAGTAGATTGAAGGCATACGGGTGGTGGTCCAAATCAAAAGAGACAATGACTACTGAAATTCTACTAAAATAGGCTTGGCAGCAATGACAACGAGTGCAATATTCATTTAAACAAGTGTCGTGGACGCGTATTTACCAAGTCCAAACAGGAGTGAAATGAGGCGATGTGAGGCCAGTGCACACTGCATAACTTTGCACTCAGTCATAACCGGAAACTTCAAATAAAACCGACACTCCACTCGGTCATAATTGAGGACTAACATAAACAGCTAGTTGGAAAGAGGACGAACTTGAACAAACAGTAGTATGCTAGAACACACACCATTTGTATTACGTGTGAACGCTGCACTGACTCCAATCCAAAAGAGTGACAGGGTATTGAGCCAAATATACTACTAAATGAGTACATTAAAGGTCAAAACGAACCTGTCAAAACTTTTATGCCATAACTGTCATTGCATAGTCAATTTGCTGACAACCAGATATGCCTGCTAACGATCAGAACTACATGCGCGCACTCACTTCTTAAGAAGCTATGCGCTGATGACGATCTCAGATTTGTTTTATCCATAGATTAGGGGAGAAAATAATGAAAGCTGTGTGGCAGACCGTTTCATACAAACCGAAAACGGACTGGTGAAGTGAACGAAACAACACCACTAGTGAAATAAGGAAAGCCTACGGAGCTTGGACACCGGACCATAGAGTACTCGCATGCTTCATCAGTAGTATGCACCGTTAAACTAGTAGTAGAAACCTCAAAAGAACCCAGTGAATTAAATGAGAGCAGACCAAGACGCAAATCAAAATGTAAATTGGCCAAACGAAAAAGGAAAAAACACTCTGAAAGGAGCTACTAAATGCACCGGGCGAATGCAAAGAACGCGGAGCACAAGCACCACAAATCACAAAAAGACCAATAGGATTACATGAAACGTGCCCTCCAATTAACCGACCACATGAATACTTATCTGAAAATCCGAAGCAGGAAATAAGGAAGCATCTGTGCAGTCGCGCGACGATCGGTTTCTCTAGATTGGTGATGAAAACGCCGCAAGCGTAATGTCAAGCTCAACGGACAGAGGAGCAACCACTTGAGCAACTATCAAGACCAGTTCCGTTACATCTCCAATACCAGTCAGAAATTTCATATACAGGAAAAACAAAAAGCATATTAACAACCCACCAAACGGAAGAGGCTGGACGTTAAGTTATGAGCGGCGCAAAGCTTGTGGCGCTACCGCAACTTTCCCAGGCAGAGTGACGTTAAACGTATCCAAGCGAAGACAACTTTCCACAGCCGGAGCAATCTGAAAATACATTTAAGTGTATTAATAGTCAAGACCATTAAGAACACGAGAAACGTCGCTCATTCACCTAAGCATCCGGTTAAAATTCCAGCATCTTTATTATGCATGTGTTTAATGCAATTCAGAAACTAGTCATTTGTTATACCTCCATAGTTTACTGTATTTGAATATCAGAAATGATCGCCCATCATTTTGTTTCATGCCTAACTCATGCTTAAACGTATAAGAAACTCCCTGCTGCGGTAGGGTCTCAATAGTGATTGCACATAATTCTTAGAATTGGCGAAGAACAGTAGTGAAGTCAAAGAATATTCAAATTGGTTGTAGCCAATAAACGGGCGATGATTTGCGTAAAATAGTGAATGAGCAACCAGCATGCACATTCGTGACAGGGTTGCCAGCTAAAAGGCGATAACGGAAATAAACTTATCCGTTGATATGTGATAAGATAAACCTTGTTCCGGCAGCTTAATGATTGACGGTTGGTGTAAGCCCTACTGAACAGAAACAGCACATTGCGTGCAATAATTTTGATATACGTATGAAAATAGTCTTTGAAAGACAAGGCTCCATGAGGCCTAATTCGGGTGTTCGAAACACAAATGGCATGATAAGCTGTCACTCAAACAGACCGGAACAGTTGAGCAGTGGGGTGAAGGCTAGATTATACAGACTAATGGAAGTGAAATGTTGGAATAAGAAGCAACATGCAGCATACAAACCATCCATTTCTGTTCTCACAACCACGTGTCAACCAGGAAAAATTTCCTCGTTGACATGTTTGAAGGATTTATTTTACAAGTAAGGTGAAGCGCCTCTTCGTCAACGGTAAACAATAGGTGCATGAATAGCAGTTTTCGTCGCCAAAACTCGTGGTCACCTGAGAAATGCAAAAATCACACAACAAGCGTTAAACACTTCAGCTTTTGAAGCAAACTGCTGAATTGGAAAATGCAAGCGGAAGAGTACACGCAAAGCCACCAAAATTGGTGTGAATCGCTCTCTGGGGGACTCCAATTAGAAGGCAGTATGCTCAGATTCTTGCTTTGAATTTAAGGTGCTTTGTTGTCAAATAAATATTACATGATTCTAATCAACCACTGACTATTTTCTCATTCTCCTTGATAAAACGTCTTCGTAATACAGTGGAATATATTACCTAAAAAATATTGTTTCTCTTGTAAATGATGAGCACGGAAAAAATTTTTCGATGACACGTGACCCGCAGACTTCACTTTCCGAAGCTGATTTCAACGACACTTATGGTCTTTATTTGGTCTGACTGAATGTTGTACACTAATTTGTCACTTTGCACAACAGTTGTGAGCCTCTACTTTGTTGGTTAGTGCAAACATAATTGTAGAGATGCCAGGAAGAGTTTTAAAAGGATTAATCGGGCCATTTATTTGGAAAATGTTTCCACTTAATCAATTCAGAACTGCGGTACTCTCCTGAGGATGTCCTCACAGTAACACTTGAAAGAAAGCTTTCCAGACAGAAGGCACCACGGTAGTCTTCTCCGTCCGCAGTGAGTCAGCGTTAAATCCTCCGAATGAATAACCACTAAATGAGACAGACTATTTGACTCGTGTCTCCGGAAGAAGCACAAAGACTGAGATACTAATAAGTTGCCCAAGCCTGGACAGGAGTAATCGAGATGTCGTGGTCGCGTTCGGACAACGGATATTCTAATCGCTAAGTTTACTCTTTAATCACTAGGCCATCAGGAGCTACCTGGGGGAAAACAGCTCGTCAGTAGTAACTCTCTAATGTTGCGTAATAGGGGGTGTATCACGACAAGCGACACTAGAACCTTGTGGTGGCAGTCGAGTGATAACTCTGCATCAGTCGCAAAGAAAACACCGTATCCACAGTACCCAGGGAAAACCCTCAGTTCAGGAACAAAAATGTGAAATAATCCTAATTGTGGGGATTGCAAGCGACAAACAATGACTCTTCTTTTGGGCAAGTTCTGAGTTAAGTTTGCGCGTTGAACCAGGCGACAGAGGTCACAGCACTAACTGACATTCCCCGCATTTGACGGGAACTTAAGGGTAGTTCATTCAGAGACAACAAAGTAGGCGCTCACTAATAAAATGTAACGAGGGATAAGTAGTTCAGGTAATGGTTACTTCGAATTGGAAAGTGAGGGTAAAACTAAAAGAGAAAGCGTGAAATTGTTGACATTCGCGCGTTTACAGCTGTTGGAGTAAATTCTGCAATGAAGTGCAATGAAGATACTACTACAACCTTCGCCAGTTACTCAGCCTTACTGAATACACTATTGCTTGTAGTTAAAGCCGGTTTCAGCTCACGAAAAACTGTAATAGTCAAATGTACATGTGCTACTATAACTGTCGTCATAAATTGCTTAGGCTATGAACAATGTTCACAAAATCGACGGTCATTTCTTCTGAATATACTGTTCCCGACTGTGATCCTAGTTCCCCCATACTTTTAAAGGCATGCACCCGGATTTAATAGTGCCACTTGTTCACTGTTTTCGACTCGGAAATATCTATTTTTATCACTTTCCCTTTAAACCATCAAACAATGTTAAGTAGGGTTCCGCAGCTTATTATGGTTGATCAAAAAGCCCTTCTGCATTACTGTCGCATAGTCCACTGGAAACGGTATTGGCTTCGTTTAAAGACTCTTTATCAGAAGTATAGATAGTATCATGTGATTCACTATGTCAGGATGACAGGAACTTCTAAAGTACATAATAATAACAGGACCTTTTAACAAGGGACGAAAATTGTGCCTTATGCGAATCGCTCTACTTCAAGCTGACTGTAGCGAACAGGAGATGAAGTTTGGCCCCTTAACTCCTGTTGCTAGCCGATATTTTGCAAAAATTTTCATATTCCGTCCCCACGGAACTCAAAAGTTAATATCCCGAGCACCTCCCGGTTGGAGCTCTGCACTTGCCTGTCAAACCCATAAGTGTCTCATTACATCGGGGACGTTCATCAAATGTTAATTCGGAAACCAAGTATTCTGTCAACTCTGATAACATTATATGCTTTATCATAACAATGAGTTTCACCCGTGGTTCACAAAGTCTAGTCCCGGGAGAGGGAGCTGGGCAGTTAAAATAGGATCACGTCTCGCTTAAATTGTTTTACATTCCGACAAAAATGATTTTGTCTAGTTCTTGCCATAAACAGTATACCCCACCTAAATTGTTTGCTTTTGACTCCTTCTGATGTAAGTAATCTTTCGTATAATGGTGGAGGGCTTGAGATCAGTCTGTCTCTGGAAATACTAATAATCCCCTTCCATTCAATCGTTTATTTCTCATGATAGCAGAAACGGTTCATCCACATTTTCGGGTCTCTTATGTAGGTAGCGAAGCCGTCGTTCTCCCCAGTCCCAAAGGTTCACCATGGTAATTGCGGCAAGCAGGTGGGAGTTCGAGTGTCACCTAGCAACTGACACGTGTTAAACAGCTGGCAGCAGAACTAATGATACATATGCACGAAAGGCGAGTCAAGCTTTCTTCGTCATCTCGACTTTCGTTTTTTCCATGTTTTCCAAGCCAAGCGTGAACCAGCTGGACACGTAGAGGACGACTGGTAGCACATGTTCCTATACAAAAGCGGTTGTCAACTGAAATCGGCAGTGCGGGTGGTAAGAAGCGTTGGATGGACATGTAGCAGGGCAAACACCTGTTAATTGGGATTATAGCCTACCCAACTGAATGCATGCAATCCGTACGCTTGTAGAGCACGTTTGTAGTTCTCCGCGTGGTCATTTCCGTAAACTTTGACCATGCAGTCGAGGACCTCAAAATTCTGAGCCTAAACCTTGGACATTATCAGCTATGAGTTCCGGTGACAAGTGTATCAATTTTGAGTTCATGTCTTCTTTACAACAGTAGGCATGGGATTTTGAACTCTAAACTTCCAGCTATGACCACGAGCAGTACTTCCAAACTGAGTACAATGCCAACATTGATCGCGACCTTGATTTGGGGGAAAATGCATCTGAAGCTTAGGAAGCACTGCGGTTTTCACGTAAGGTGCATCCGCGCAAAAAGTAAATGGGCTTGATTTTAAATCATAGTGAATCACAGTGATGAATACCCAGCGAGTGCTCAATATGACTGGAATAACATAGCATCTTCATTGATGTTAGTTGACTTACTAGTGTTCATACACACACACTGAGGACTACACATTTATACTTTTATCCTTGCTGCGAATGCTGAATGCACGTAATGGAAGTTCCCAAGCACAAACTAGACAGAAAATGAAATATTACTGTCACTTATTTGGGTCTTGTTAAGGAACAAAACCACAGATTATCTTAATCCATAAGACATTGGTGTCAAAAAATCGCTACAGAAATTCTATTGTGTTTTGTCTC
This sequence comes from Clonorchis sinensis, assembly GCA_003604175.2. Lineage (NCBI taxonomy): Eukaryota > Metazoa > Platyhelminthes > Trematoda > Opisthorchiida > Opisthorchiidae > Clonorchis > Clonorchis sinensis. The sequence goes on along the minus strand of CM030370.1, from coordinate 125,069,673 downwards.
CCAAGGGATGCTAACCAAATTTGAATGACAGGTAATAGAACGGAGCCAAACAGTTGACCTCTTTTTTTTAGTTATACCTATAAGCAAGCTTTTCATTGAGACAATTATATTCAAGTGAAAAGATCTTTTGATTAAGCAACCGTTAGTTTAGCACATAAATGTGACAAAAACATTGCAACTGTGCTAAAACGGAATTAAATCAATATCTATATATATCATATATATCAATAGTACTCAAATATAATAATTTTCATAAGTGTTTCAGACGGGGACGAAATTTACGGAAACTTACACCGTAATCAGCAGGTCCAGGCATAGGAGTGGTCGCTTTTTCTTTAAACCTTTCCGCCCGATACACAAACTTGCCCGTGTTTTCATTCAATGAACTCGGTAAACAAAAGTCCGCTGGGCCTTTAAAAAACAAACCGATAATAACAGGGATTCGTGAGAGAGCAGTACAAACAAAACACAAAGCTAGGTATAAAATGAAATCTCTAGTTTCAAACCAGAGTCTGATCGTGCAAATGAATCAGACCTATGTTGGTAAGTAGAGTAATAATCCACAAGTACTGCGTCTCAATGGGGAATCATCACTCTTGCATACTTCACGAAACACCGATAGGATTTGGACCCCCACCCTTATCGACCGAAGATGAGGATCTTCAGTGCTTAGTTGGCCAAACTTTACTTCTCACATTCTTGTGAAAAGGTTGCAGGTTCTACTGGTCCGAAAAACTCAATTAATTCGAACTTTAATTATTTTAGGCGACAGAGGAGGGACTTTAAACCTAGGTTGATCTTGCCTGATTTGTGAAAACTTTGATTTTAGGTTTCAGAACCCATTCACAAAATATGTATTCTGTATCCCCGCTTTACGTTACTTCCAAAACAGGACACAGTTAGTCAGGTTGTACACGGCTTTGCAACGTCCACGACTGTTGGTTGTCAATAAAATGAAGAAAATCGAGCAAAATCTCAGATCTCTGTTTGGTTATCTACAGAACAGTGTAAAGCATTCTCGTGAGGTAAGATTTGTTTATCTCACCGAACAAACTGATGTCTTTCAAGTGACAGCTACTTATTTCCTTCGCAATGTTTCTATCCCCAAAATCGAGAAGCATAATACAATGAAAGTTTATAGATAGTTGATAGAATTTCTCGCCCAGTGATATAATTCACTTGGATTGTGAACACCGCCATCCATTCAACCGCGCGAACCATGATTTGGACTTGTTGTGAGATTGAACGCTCCGCCTTGTTGTCCGGAAAACTTCAGTCGTCTGCTTAGGTAAACAGTTATCAAGTGTTCCACGGTTCACCCAAATTCAAGTTAGCTCTGCCAGTGTCACTGCACTATGCAAGCTTGCTGACGATGAATAAGGAACCCCATATGAAACACCATGCAAAGGTAATTTCACTTTCAGATCAGGGCACAAAACAAAGACAAAATCGAACAACATTATGAAAATTCATACTATTGAGTTCAAGTATGGGTGTACAGAACAAAGGCAATCAACAAACGAACTTGATGTTGGTGTTTTGAGAAAAAATTCGTGTCATGAAGGAGTGTGCTTTCAAATTGAACAAACTATTAACACACATTCCCCTCTGGTACCAGAGGGTGCTCTCGCCCGTAAAAAATGTACCTGCATTCTTAAAGAGCACAAAAACCTCTGAAGGTTTTCTATATTTAATTTCGGGGAAACGGAACTAGGAAACGCTGTTGGATTAACTTGGACCAGTGATACAACGTAATACGTAAGCGAACACGTGTGAAGTCTGTTTCCTACACATAAAATAACTTACAGTCACTCATGGTGTGGTGCGGTAATAGATTCATGAAACCTGCTGAATATTGAGCAACCTACCAGGCATAGATGGATCTTTCGGTGCGAAAAATGACTGTTTATCAAAACGCTCAGCAGTAGATAGGAACATCCTTTGACGTTCCTTCCCTTCCAATGTCAAGGGTGATCTGCGACAACACTTGGACTGCGTAACATCGAAAGATTCTGCCACTTCGTATGTTCCTGGTCCGGGAACACCCTAAAGGTGAAAAATGACAGTTGAAAAGAGCTTCGGAAAGTCTATTTCTTTACGGCCGAACAGTCAAATGTTGAAAGGAGACAATATTTGGTACTCTGGATGTGAATTGACTATAATTCCTTTGCTATATCAGTCAAAGAAACTGATGCTTTGTGAAACCGACATTATCATTCAATGGCACGCTCGCTCATAAGCTATCTTATACGAAATATCTCTTCCTAATCAGGCTGAACATGTCTGTGTGGTCCAAACCACCGCCGTTAGAAGGCTAGCTAACTTTTGACTAACCATTTGGATGTGGTTTGATCGGACTCATAAATCAACGTCAGAAAGCCGGGAAATAAAAGTAGCAGAAAGCCTGTGTAACGGAGATGTGAGAAGGGTTTCGAATTTTGCGCCTTTATAACAATGTATATTATAAATGGGAGTTTTCGGGCGCCAGTTCGTGTATAGTGTGCAGTACGCTACCAAATTTCTTCGTCTTTTCATACATTAGAATTTCAATAGTTGAAGCGAATCTAGTAATGCATTATCAACTACCAAATGCATGCCCGTAAACATGCCGTGGTTAGGCGCTACGTCACCACGGTCAGAATATGTAGAGGCGACACTGTGGACACAATATCTTAACATGAGTGATATGCGAGTGAGTTTTAAATGACTCTTCGAATTTCAGGATCAGGCCCCTATTGTTGTCCACCGTGACTGATGTCTACTAAGGAGAAGTACCTTGGTGGTTAGTTTATCTGTACCTCCAATTTAATCAACTGAATGATTGTATATGAATGGGAAGTGGGTATTTCGTAAGTCTGTGGAAGCGAACTAATGAATGGAAAAGATTACCATTGAGGAAATGAGCTAGAGTGAAATTGGGTAGTTTTTGTGTCATTATACCCCAACCGTTTATCTAGTTAGTCTTTTGAGACACGAAAACTCGTCCAGACGGTGTAGGTGAAAATCAAAGGCCGGTCAGCCAATTGTGGTCAGACACCTACGAAAGGTCATAGGTTCTAAAACTCGTAAATTTTCGTGAAAATTGCGCTGCTAATGGTTTCCAATAAGGCTGAAACAGCTACAATCACTTTCCGGCTTTTCAGTGTGCATTATCTTCGTTTATAGAACGGAATTTGTGTTGCGAACTCCCACATTCACTCACACCACCAACAAACACGAATTAGTTGCACTATCTCTTCGGAACGCTGATGTATATAATTATAATGGCCAGACAGACTAACGCGGCTGCTTGACTTAGGTCCTTGATTAACGGAAACCGCTCGAAATCTCTTCTGCATTCTGGCTCAAATGTAAGGGGAAAACGACGACTCCGACCACATGCTCGTTCATTCAACCATATTTCAGTAGCAGTGCTGCATCTGGCATTCTTCATCTCAAAGTTTGAAACAACCCAGGCCAGGGTGCCATAAAAGATAATAAGGTATGTGATTTTTTTTCAGTTTTGCGGTCTCTACACTGGGCTTGAATTCATCTTCTTTTGCACGGTTGCTCTAATGCCAGACAACCCACAGCCGGAAAACTGACCCGGTTGAATATGTTAACTACTCAGGCAATTCGTAAGTAGTTGAAGACGTGTAGGTTTTCTATCTATGCCACACCCGTTTTAACAGTCCTCTTCTAGCCCCGTCGCGAATAGTATGGTGAGCTTCATTAAAGAGGGGTTCGAGGTTCTTTCAGCACTGCACACTCTTAATCGTACATGGATTTGAGTTTCGGTCATGTGACGGTCGGGCCCACCACCTTTAGTGTACCAACACGGGCTTAGGTATCACGTCGACGCCAAGACGAAGTAGGAAATTTTCTATATCCGTTTTACCCCGGATAGGCACATAAACATGCATACGAAAACGGAAGAGAACAAGTCATAATCTGAGGGGGGTTGCAACAGGAACTTACTAGGAAAGTTTTGCACAACAGTGAAAAATCGTGCTGGTTTTAGTGGTAAAAGTTTGGCTTTGAAGAATGGCAATGCGATCATCCGGTAATCCGGAAAAAGAACAATAGGATATTCACATGTCTAAATCCTTATGTACAAATGGACAGCTGTGCTGCACAATAGACGTACTGAAAATCCTTTAATCACAGTTGAACCTAACGGGAAAAATTCCCTTATGCATTGTTCTAAGATTTGTGCTCGAGATCGTATGTCTCTCTATCAAATGATCCACATGGAAACCGAGGAGATTATCACCGCAAGCTGGCAAAACCCCAACGCACCGTTTGAAAGCAATACAGTAATTCTTTAGTAAGCCGCTGAAATTGGTGGATGAACAGTATAAAATATCCGGTTTTGATCATCATCATCAACAGCATGACATCAGTTTTCAACACCGATGCTTCGCTACCGAAAAAATATCCGGTAAGGAGGTTGCAAGTATAAGGTGTCGGGTAAAAGCGTTGGCAAGGTTTAGGGATAAAAGCCGTTGTAAGATATGATTCAGTCATCGAATCGTAGGTAGGTATTTGTCAACAGTGTTCATGTCATTTAAGGTGAGAGGAGATCAAGAAGCCAAAGTGCTCTGTTCAACGAGCATAAGGTAGCTATTTATCGTTGGTAGTAGTTGGGGCTAGAAATGGTTCCACAGTATCAAGCTGTCTATCCTTCAGTGTGAACAGAGTCAAGGAGCATTTGTGTGAGTTTAGCTGCGACGCGCTCTCTCGCAGGTCGAAGTAGTTGGATACGACGGACAAAATGGATATTTTGATGTCTCCACAGGAAATTTTCGTGCAGTTAGAGTGTTAAATCATTCCAATTGAAAATACTCTTAAGGTCCATGAGGCAGACCCTGAAGTGATTTGTTCTGGAGATATCCTAGCGTGTGTGCCATGGATCCCTGTACCCCGTATACAAATGGGTACTTAGCGAGTTCTTCGAAATAGCTAGTAAAACCGCCCGGACTGTCCAATAAAACTGATATGCATGAAATAAGATGAAATTTCGGTGGCTCACCAGACTAGTAGATTTGGTGTATAGGAATTGCCTACTTCGTCCGCCGGTACTACAGGATTTTTAAGGTGTAAATGAACAGCTGACACAATGCGACACAGGTTTATACAGTTCAGCATTTTAACCCAATTTTCTCCGGCCCGCTGTCTTCGTCGTATCATGCTTTTGTCAGTTTATAGTAAAATTCTCTGGGAGATGTCGTCGTTGGTTGGGAACCTGAACCCTCGTTTTATATGTATTTATCCAACCAAATAATTATTGCGGCATTTTTATAAGAGCATTATGGGGTCCACTGACATCTGTGATTTCCGCTTTACACCTCTATTTCTGGCCTACTAGGCACATCGACTTTCGAATAATCCTACCAATAGAGCGTAAGAGAAATTCCTCGTAAATTGCATTTTGGTTGAAAATTCTGACTTAATTTGAATGGAGCATATGTTGGTCACGGCATCATACCCTGGTCTGTAACTTTTATGTTGGCATCGTCCGGATTTCTTGAGCGCGACTGAGATGCAGCCTACTGCGCTCTCACACAAAGAGCACTGATAACTCAACTTCAAAGAGAACTCCAGGTAACAAAAAAGCATTGAATTCACAGATTCTCATCTTGATTAACAGTAAATTCATTGATCTTAAACACATCAGAGATTTTCAGTGAATTTGTGCTCGCAATACTCCTTTGGATGGAAGATTTTCAGTATGAATTGTTATTTGGCAGTCTAGTTTGCAGTGGACTTTAGAAAAGCTTGTTTAACGAAGCGGTCAGATGTTAGTAAGGGCCCATTGCATCTCTGGACATAAGAAACGGATTTTCTCTGAAAAATATGATCGTGAGTAGCTTGAACTCACATTGTAAAGCTTCGCATTCTTTGCCTTTATTTACAAGTATTTTTCGGGCATTTTTGAATGCTAATAGCATGGTCCCGCCGACTGGAAATAGTTTGTCTGCCCACGATTTGCCATTGTGCAGATTAATTGTAATTTCCTGCGCTTATCTTGTTACGAGGTCAGCACATATGTCCATCTAAACAATATTCGGTTTGAAGATTGCGAGACAGAAAACAACAAAACATTGCTTGGCAAAGACACTTGATAGATAGTGTGGAAAATTGGTCACAATTCGAAGACCCCACCGAATAGTAAAGTCAATGACAACTTTGTGTGAGCCCTTTTGGTGGCTTTCCAGCATGTCGAATTGCAGTGGCTACAAAAATTAACAACAGTGCAGTCCAAAACACGCGATTACATGTTAGAGAGGCATCTTGCAATGCAACGGGGATATAGGATGCCGGATCATATCAGAGATCAAGGAATTCCGGCACATGGTGGTTCTAGCAAGTCAAGGCTTGTACTTAAACCACCTGTGCGAAGCACATATGGCTTAGCATACGAGTAAATAAAAAATATGTCGACCGTCATGTAATATCTTCTGCACCAAAAATAATAAAGACTAATGTACCTACACACTGTAAAGTTGACTATGAACTTGTGGAGATTTTATGGAACTCAGTGATGTGTTTCAGTTACCTAACTACGAGGCAGTAATCCCTCGGCAAAGGACAGGGGAATGTAATAGGTAAACAGCAAACCCAGTTGGGCAGAACGCATACAATGAAGTACTGCTGAATAAGATTTAATGGAACAAGTGTCGCTCTTGGCCTGACAGCATGAATAGAAGGCTGTCGGACCTTGATGAAACAGGTCAAATGTGATGCTACTAATGAGTAGCTTCAAGGTATTTCACACGAATGGATCATTGTAATAATCAGTCATAAGTAATGGCAAGTTATCGCCAGTAAGATCTCAAATAAGATTTCCCCAAGAGAGCAACGTAACAGGTGGAATCCGATTACTTTAACATTTTTGTGTCTCAGAGCTGCCATGCATCCTCGTTGCAATTTCCTTTCATTCTGATGTAAGTAAAGTGTGGTGAGATTCAGTCTATTACGAGCATCGTTACAAAAAATGGGTCATAGCTGTGGTTGGTTGCGTTAACTTTAAGCAGGTTGAATTAAACATGGATCGCTTAAGGGAGAATAATAGAGGAAGCCACTTCCAAAGTGTAAAATCGATTCCAAAATATGACCGGCGAGCCTCCGACGAATTACGCTAGCTGACAGGACGGTTCATTTCTCGGTACAGACGAGACTGTTGGGCAAGTCCACACATATCTTGCAAAAGCATCAATTTTGGCTGTCCGCAATGATTACTCGAGCATGTGTTCTGATAAAGGTACTGAGTTTAATTGGTATCTAAGACCCATACAAATAGGTGTCGTTTCAGTGGTCATGGCTGCTAACATGTCGCAATTTGAATACGACGGCAAGCCCAAAAAGTAAATTTTTAACAAAAGATTATGAAAGAATGCAATTCTTCCGGTAAGTGGTGAGGCGTCTGTAACCAAATTCTCTGGTTCAGCGGAAAAATTTGGATGTTATTCAGATAACAATGTTAAATGCCTAGTACTGTGCTTCCTTACCGTTTGCGACTATTGAAATCGAATTAACTCCTCACATTTTCCAACCTGAGATGTCTTAACAACTTAGCTAGTACCTAAGAATGCTACTAAAAAACAATGACATTTTGTCAGCTAGTATGCAGGAACAGCCGGAATAGGACTGGTAACATAAAGTACAATAAGCATGGATGTAACTGCAAAATTTACTTTTCTGATAGCTATTTTCCCACTGTGTTGACTGCACAAAAAACTCTACGCTAGGCTATAAAATAAACATGGTAAGTGAAGAGAATCTTAGGGTGTTTTGTCAGGTCGGGAAGATGTGTGCGTGGGTACCACGGGAGACAAAGATAATTAACTCGATATTAAATTTAGCAGATAACTACATAAAAGCACATTTGATTTAGATTAGTTATGCCTCCATTTGAGGGTACGTGGTTTTCAGAGCTGCTCATTGTTCATCAGAAAATCAGGTCGTTCGCTTAAAAAAATAACCACAGTGACTTACAGAGTGAACAAGATTGTAGACCCTTGGCCCAACACCGAGATTCGGAACTTTAGCCCAATCTCTCTTAGGTTCTCGATAGAACGTATCTTCATTCTGCGCGGCATTTGGGGCACCTTCAGTCTCTTTAGGCGATGATTTAGAGCCCCCAAGCTGTTCAGGTAGGACAGTTGTAATTCGTCTGGCTGTGCTTCCAAAAGGTACGCTCTGTTTCAGCAGTAATTTCTGGTCGTTACGTCTTTTCATTTCGTCAATGAAGCTGTTTGATGGCTTATAGCTGTTTGGAGCTAGGAAAGTAAAATAGCGTTTTATTGGATCGAAAAATCGTTGCTAGATCTTAAAGTTACACTAGTTTACGATTTCAGTTATGAAACAATAGCTAGCTTTGTTCTGCTTAATGGGGATTTCCGAAACCTTCTACAGCCACATAGCCTATTTCTCATAGGTTTTATTAGTCCTGATATCACATCAACCCTGGTTAAGTTGTGTTCGACACTCTCAGCTTTCTACAGAAAGATATACTTCGGTTTACAAGAAAAATGATCAGAAACCTGCCTTGGTAGAAAAATACACATAGTATCTTCAAAAAATGTTCTTTGGGTGAGTCGCATCGGTACCACGAGAATGTTCGGCTTATTTCCAAGAGAATCTTGTCCTTCGCTTCGGAGTAGGCCACGCAAATATACGTAACTCGGTAACCACGTTTTTTGAATTCAGTACGTTAGTCGTGGGATGGTTGTAATGCAAATTTTCAACCAAGTGAAGATCAAAAAGTCTGAGGAACGCGCTTGATGAACTTTCTGAACAAAACTGCATACCCGGAACCTGAAGCTCACATGTAATCTGAGGAGGAAATGAACGATAAAAAAGTAGCATAGCAAACCATCTCACGGTTTCAAGCGGCAAGTTTTTTTTTTGACGTCGCGATTAAACGCGAGCCCCCGATGGAACACCCCTTAAAGGAAGACTGTGTTATTGTTATGGCAATTGAACGCAGAATGTGTAAACCAATACTAAATATTCAGTGTAATCATTGCGTTCACGTAACATATCCAGGGAAGAATCTAAAGAAATGGTCGTAAAAATCCAGTGTCATGTATCTGTTTCCCCTTCTTTCGTTTCAACTTTGTTTCCCCGTCTTGTAGTGTGCAAAACAACACTAGGTTTAACAAAGGCTGTCTCACTAGACAGTCTTAAATTGAGTATTTCTTGGTGCTCAAAATACGCTCCGGAATTCGTCATTCGTTTGTCACTTAAAGTTAGTCTTACTGATCAAAAGTCAACTGACCGGAGGATACTCTGAGTGTTTTTTCGACTGCTCTGCTGGACTACCATAATAGTTGCGTTGGGAACGCCAGGCAGGGGTTACACACTTTGGATGCTAATTGTGTTTGTAGAAAATATATATGCACATATAGCTGTGCCCGTCTGAAGGATATCAACCAGGACCGGCCGTTTCCTCCAAGCTATCATTTCTGGATAGGAGATGTTTGCTGGAATTTAAGGCAGCTAACAAAACTAAGATATTTTATTGGAAGATGGTCTCCAGCGGCAAAATATATGCTGAGGAGGCGAAAGCAACGCAAACCAGACTGCACGTAAGGTGAACAAAAACTGGTTAACTTCCAATAAGTCGCAGGTTTCAAGAAACTAATCAGAGAACCAGAAGTTGTAGATTAGAAGCGGGCATGTCCAGCACCGGCTATGAATGTCTGTGGGAAGATGAGTCATGCAGTGGCAAAAAACAAAGTATAGTGTCCATTTTCAAATGGTGATTGCTTTAGCGACCACCACTGTATATCACTAGATTGACTCGGGTTGGCTAACTGGCAATCCGAAAGTAATCCGGAATTTCTGACTCCGCACTTATTCAGATTGATAACATACAGCATGGAAGTTAGCTGACCTCCAACTTCCAGCAACAGGCTGGCGAGAAGCACACTTTTGTATTTCTAAGTCGAACTCCCTAGCTGTTTGTCTGACTTACTCTACAGCTAAATGGCAAGAAAAAAGTGCGCACTAAAATGTTACGCGTCGCCCTTTAGGTTGACAGATAGTAGGCCTTCTTGTGTATCAGGATCAAAGCGTTATACCAGAAATGAAGACAACTACTTTTCAACGAACCATCAAACACGGGATCACTGAACGGAAGGTTTATATGAATAGCTTTTAGTTCAATTGTACTAGCCTGAGACCTTGTTCTCCCTCTACTTACGCTGGCTAAAGTAAACCTAACAGAAACAGGCCTTGACTCTCATGTGTAGCGCTTCTTCTTTTCGCACTGATTCGTTACATCACAGAGATCCACTGAAGTTGATCTAGTCAACCGTCGAATAACCTAGCCCGAATCGGTACAGAACGAGTCCGCGAGGACCACCAAATAGTGGAGTTTGGTGGGGCATTCTAGACTGTTTGCTCCTCACATTTGTATTTTGGATACTGGATTTAGCGAATTTAAGCAATTTCGGCAAGTTTCAGTCATCGTTTGGAGCTGTTAATCAATGGAAACATACAAACGCAATGCAGAAAAGCACTCGGTAATCAGAGTGACCAATGGTGAGGCGATTTCTCGGGATACCCCCCCCCGTCATTGAGAACCCTTGAGTTCTCAGAACATATTTACTTGGCTGGGTTTGTAAGAGTAAGACCGAGCTGCACTGGAAAAGGTTTGCAAACGCTGTTGAATCGTCCATTTCATATATGCGGTTGGCCGGTCGTCCGAGGACCTTTTAAAAAGGCGCACTACATGCGATAGTGAGGAATGCATATTGAAAAAAATGAAGGGGAAAGTAAACGCATGTCATACATCCAGCGAATTGGTATTGTGGTGGCTAAACGCTCCCAAATCCACATGTTACTGGGACCAAGTGATAAAACCTATTTATAACCACTAAATTATAAGAAAGCGTCACATCCAACCCGTTCACGTAATCAGGTACCGAAAAGAGAATTGAACTATCCTTTGAGTAAAAAGGAATGGGGCTTTGTTGTCCACCCCATGCCAACCGGAGGCGCAACGAGCTGTCAGTCAGTATGCACAAGCCATTAACACGTTCCAATTTGTTCTCCTGGTTCCCCGCATCTTTACTTGCTCGGTTTTAGAAACAATGTGGTAACTTCCTACCGACTTGTGTATACAAGATGTGACCGTCATTGATAGCGCGAAAACATTTAGAATTCAGGGAGGGGTGAATTATCACCAATCAAGTGATGCTTTAGAAGATGTGTGTTAGAAGATATGTTGGGGTGAAAATATTGAGGTTTGCTGAATTTCTTCTTCCAAGGGACTGTCGTATATTAAGAAATTTCCCTTTAAGAAGACCTCCGTATTGGCACACGAATAAGAGCCATAGAATAGCGGCATTTCGACTTGCATCATCATATACTGGGGTCAGATATGACATAGCATACTTGATAAGCAGCTTTGTCTATTGAGTAGCTTAATTTGTAGAGGCAAAACTTGACAGAAGCTTGTTTACTCACACTCACCATCCAATAACGGTGAAGTGATTTTCGATCAAAAAAAGTAAACTCGAAACCTGTTCTGTCTCTTGACACCAAAAGTCTACACCGGGGCCTTCCCCCCAAGACAAGCCCATATTGTCCTAAGTCAAAAACGTTTATGAGACTTTTATTTCCTATGGCTATAATGAGGTAACTTTACAAATATTGAACAAAAGCCTTCAGTGGCAAAAGTTATCCCCTTTGCTTTACGCACGTAAAACGAGATAATTTCAAGGGAAATTTATCAAAATCCTACAGCAAAGAAGGTCACATGCAAACAGCTGTATAAGCAAAGTTAGTATATGGGGATAAGAGGAAAAATAGAAATGAACGTGCTGACCCTTGTAGAAACTAACCTGGTGAGCCTTCGAATTTCGTCTTAAAGCGAACCGCAGTGCTATTAAATGGTGCTTTGGATGGAGAAGCACCCCACTTCTGGTGAATACCGTAAGTATCTGGTCCTGGAGTGTCGTCCGGTAGACACTGAAACCGCTATTGGAATATTAAAAACATAATGGCCAAAAACATTTGAGGCATCTCATCCATACTTCACTGACTTGACCAAACATGTCAGATCATGGTAGTCAGTCGGTTCTCTGAATTCAGTTCTACTATCCGACAAAATATGTACCTGGCATTTCACTAAACTACTCTTTCTTAAATCAAGTACAAGTCACGTAACTATCTGTATGTTTTCGTAGTTTTGTTCGTATGCGAAATTACCCAGTACAGCTGTTAGAAATGGCAGAATCTTGAATCCGCGCTTGTATTTTCAGTTGGAACGTTTAAAATCAGGTAGCTGGATTACAAGAAGCCACTGACGGCAACAAGTCCAGTCGCTATATTGTACTTATAGGCATACCGAGTAGAATGTTAGCCTAAGAAACCACGATTTTAAACACTGTTCATCAAAAATGTGTATAGACCGCTGAAACATTGGTGCTGAAGTTCAGTTGTAAAACTTAGCCACATCTGAAACAAGTTATTGTCAGAATACCGTAATTTGCATACTGCATTGGTATTAACGAAAACTCAGTTGAAACTCTCAACCTCAACCGAAGCATTATACGTAGTGTGTTCGGTCGAGAAAATCCACTTCAATATCTCGAGAAGTGTGCCGATAGAAACGTGAGACGACTACTGTGCAGCCATTCAGTTTTGAAGAATATCCTAAACGGGATATTCTGGTGAGACTCTCGCTGATGTCACCGTAATTTTCGGACTTCGCACATTGCTCCCAGGCTGGTGGATGATGATAGCTCCGTAAGAAGGACGAGACCCCTAGCGGTAGAAGGTTTTTGGACTGAATGGGTATTCCCTCAGGTTGCTGTCACATGTTAGGAGGCATCATGAAGTGACAATGCAGATCGGCAATCAACCGCATGCACCTGTGTGAACATGCCTAAACGAGGGAAGTCCATCCGGCTGAGATGGTAACGCGATTGATTGGCCCGTCTGGGTTATGGAATGAGCATGTGCTTCAGTGCTCGCGTACTGCATGGGAGTGCATGCGTGTGACTACCTTCCGGCCTGCATGTGTCTCGCTTGGCCTCTTTTTTTGAAGGTGTGGTTCGGCATCAGCCAATGTACTTTTAAATAAAGCACCTCAGCCACAAGATGGGACCAGTCCAGGCTGTAATGGATCGTTCAGTTGTGGGTGAGTCAATGCCAAAGGAGGACAACACTGGATTCGAGTTGCCATATTAAAGTTCATCAGCAGTGCATTCTAGGCCCGACCGGGCTTTAAAATATGCACATCTGAAGTGCGCGGTCAGAGTGTTACCACCATTGAACCAGCGCACGCTAGACGCACCTGAAGTCTTATGTTTGAACAGGTGAACATGAGAAACAGAATCAGAAGAACTGGTCACTTTGACCCAAAAATGCAAAATTTGGATAATGCACGCAGTTGGACTAGAAACAATTCATCTAAGACGGGCACGTCGCACACCACTGCCACCCAATTGTAACTGTTCATAAGCCACAGAATGAAAGCCACTGACCTCAGCTTCCACATTAAAAGGAGCAACGTGCAGAGGAACGCCTCTGAAAGTTCGCTGTGCCGTATTCGCCTTGATTACATCGGGAAGTTCGTAAGCATTTGGTGCCGGAAAATCCTAAGAAGGGCGAGGGGATGAAATAAGAAATGTGTTGCATAGCAATCTGTAAATTATTGCACTTTGAATCTGCTTGTCAGATAAACAGTATAAATTGTCTATGTATTACTGAAGTTACTCATCTTTCGAATCATCGGGCTCTTCGATCGCGAGCTGAAATTTTTTGCCACAGCAAAATTCTCACCGACGAAACGTATGTGGAATCATAAGACATTGTTATCTTCTAACAAGCCTAGCTTGCAAAGCCCATAACGTTAATTATGACTTTAGACTGCCTTGAGAGGAATCCTCATGACGGAAAAAAGTAAAATCCACTTAATATTCATTTTATTGCTGGGTTGACCAATGAAGCAATATGGGGGGAACACTCCAAACTGCGCTAGACAGGAAGACATGGCACGGCAGGATAAGAATTCCCAAGGTAACTATCTGATCGAATTAAATGGGGTGAGAAATTATCGAAATGGTAGAAAAGCAACGAAATGGAGTTTTCTTGATTACAGAGAAAATGTTAAGGAACCACTTGAACCACCTGGAAAATGTTGGCATTTTTGGAAGAATTCTTCCTGGTTTCTTCTATAACCCACCAAGCCGGCTAGACACGGTGAGATTTTGCGCCGGTACACTCAGTAACCCGGCATAATAACACTGAAGGCAAGAAGTAGAAGTCAACTGTCGGCTAACCATCCAGTACATGAAACGTAGATAAAATGCAAAGCTGGGCAAGGTTGAAGCATCTTTAATGCATTAGATAATCCACACCAGAAACCTCGTCTTCACGAAAAATGGAACACATAGTCGCTGGTCATAGATTGAGGAAAGTAATTCCACACTACGGATGGTACAGTCTGTCTCTTTTCATTAATAGTAATTACCGCAAAGCAAGGACAAATACTGTTTGGAAGCGAACTAATGCAATTCTTTGAATACGATGGTCAGTCGCTTTGCTGCTGAGCAAGTGACATCAGCGTTGGCCAGTGTTCCGCACTCTCCTTAACTGATTCAAAGAAAGAGGCTGCAAGACGAAACTACTGATCCATTCGCTTTGAAAGATAAAGTAAAACAAGCTAAGTAGTAAACGAAGCAATTAGTTAATCGGTAAGTAAGTAGCTAATAAGCAGGTGTTAGGTTGGCGTACTGAACTACCTATGTGGTGACGAATCGGTAACCTGGATATCAAGCTGGGTGAGTTGAGCTCAACGACCCCAAACAAGGCTGACCATCCTGTTAGCTTTCAACGTACTTGTTACTTCCGATAACGATCAACACGATCCAACTGACACATCTGCACAACTTTCAACCAGTATACTGGAGAGACTCGTGAAGCTCACATGTGAGGACTGTAGCAAGTGCTGCAAGTCGAAAGCTCGCTTGGTAGCCCATCGTTTAACTCGCTTCGATAAAGTTTTGGCGCGAACGTGGTCGCCCAGTTGGTCTGTACCGGCTGTTTTCTCCTATTTCTGGCGAGGAGTGGTACGAGCCAACATCACTGACATGCGTCCCACACAGCATAATAACAATAAGTTCGGTCGTGTGAAGACCTCTGGCGCCCGCTGAGTCCAACAAGAGTCACAGTCATTCTTACGAATTGCTGACAAGTTATATCCGTCTTGTAATATGCAAACCGCGCTGTTCGCGAGACTGGAACAATATTCACCTATCGGTGCCAAAACCAGGTTTCGTGTACTTAACCAGCAAACACCCCAACGAATCATCATTTACTGGACCCGATCAGACCATCAATCAACCTGGTCCACATTTGTCCAGATCTGAAGCTTATATCAACTGGTTCAAACAAGCCGTGAAGTGGGACATGTCAAACTTGGGAGCCAACTTTGACAGACAACTCGCTAGCGTTGACTTTTAACCTTTGCCTAAAGGTTGCAATCTGGCGTCATGATGTCCGAGCTAGCCCTATTGCTCCTGGACTTCCACGTACCCAAAATATTTCCACAGAATGGAAAAACTGTCACTCGACGCCGTCACCAGCAAGCTGATGGTGTGCCGGCTAATCGAAAGCAGATCCGCGAAGCCAACGACGCCACCATCCAGACCTCATACCACCAGATGCGGAATGATGCAGCATGTGCTGTGCTCTACGGATCATGGAAGAAACCATACAAAGGAAGGTGTGGCCTACCTTCAGACGCCAAACACTACCGGATGCACGTGCTATCTGACCCAAAATACGTGGATAGAAGGCCGAGTTACGCAGTGCTGCTATCTGATTGCAGTTTGATCTAGCTAGTTACAGTGGACGAATTTGGCCGTACTATCCAATGAAACGCTCACTGACATCTCTGTAATAACGCATCGACGGTATCAGCTACCGCCTCCAATGCGGACCTATCTACTACACCTCCCCAAATCATCGGTAGATGAAACCAGTTTACGGCAAGTACGCAGTTTTTCAGCTAATGGCGATGAATGTACGATACGCTTGATGGGTGGTGCGTCCGCTAGTTGGTCAGCGTCACACACAGAATGCTTCGCCAGTTCACGGCCAATGCTCTTGCTGCGTATTTCCATTTGCTGTTATTATTTTGCATTTGTTTCGTGCCCTGGTGACTCTAAAAATCTTAAAGTTTTAAATCAGGCTTTATCGGATCAACTGGGACCAATTTTCGTGTTGTCTATTCTTCTTCTATGGTTTCATTAACTTTTCTCTGATCTTTGGAACCGTAGATTGTAACTGCTTTCCATTCATTTTGCACTTCCACGTCGAGATGGTTTTTGGATGATATCTGGCCCCATCATACCTCAGCAACTACTTCCAACGTCAGTTTGGCGTTTGTTGACATCCCGAAATCTTTGGATTCGGTTTTGCATAACAAAGTGTCTGATGTGCCAGAGCGTTTGGGACACCTTTCCGCCCCATTCTGACACATCGAAAATTCCTATGAGAATACTGTAGTAGTTTTCGGAAGTTCATCGCCACAGAGTGAGACAGGGAGATCCACTCTTTCCAATGTTGTTCACCACAGCCATGGATGAGGTCCTTGTCGATGCCACAACTGAACTGCCAGTTCCATGACAACTTGGTCGATGGGTATACCCTCGCTAACTACTGTGTGTGTGTGCAGAAAGCCAAGTTAACCATAAAGAGAAACCTGAAGCAGATGAAGTTCAGTATGGAAGAGCTGAACACAAAAGTGATGGTGATTTGTAGGGACGAAAACACCAGACAACTGCGGTTTCAGTCGACGCCGTGACGTATTTGGGTATCCCCGTTATTTTCAAGGGGAAAGGAGTCCGCAACCAACGAGAGTAGCTGCTGAACCTGCTCGACAGATTGGTGCATGTCGAGCCTACGCAGCATCATCGAATGTAGGACACAAGGGAATACCTATCAACAAATTTGCTTGTGCTCAGCCAAGGTTACCGTATAACTCTCCAAATCCTAGTCTAGTTTACAAGCTACATTCACGTTGTTAAATAACATGAGGGACTCGTTACTTCAGGCTTGAATTCAACCATCCCGATACAGCGGATGACGCTTATGGAAAAGGTGCTTTCTACGCAGTGCTGGGCTCAACCTTCTGAGGACGAGAGTTGAAGAAGCCAAGCTTGATAATGGTGACCAGATGATATTGTCATAAAACAGTGGTCGGTTGTGGAGTTTGGTGCACATTCTGCAGCCTAGTTGGATAACGTATGATACTCAATATTTCTGGTACAATAAGACTGTAACAGAAAACGGAAGACGTCTCCGTGGTCCGCGAGCAGTCGAGAGGGCCTATTTTGATGCCTTCAATCAAATTCAACCTAACCTATGCCTACGAAAGCTGAGAAACGGTACTAGACGTGAGCATAGTTTCGGATGTGTGCAGAATGATTATGTGGAATGAGAAGAAGCAGAACTACGGTGCTAATAAATGTTCTCTCGCTATCAGGTCAGTCTCATCCACCATAGTTTGTAACTTTAATTTTTCGGTCCACGAATCGATGATCATTTCATATCGAGGTTTCTGCTTTCCTCAATCCGCCAAGATTGTTGTTGGACTGGAGCTTACCAAGGTCATAGTCAGTGACTTGTGTCTGCCCACATCCTTTGGTTCTCTACGTACTTACGATGCCTGTGTGCGCGATACATATGTTCTTAATTGCTAGTGACTTTCACAACTTACCCTGTATGACCGACATCGTGTGCCTGATGTACGAGTCTGGTCTACGTCAGCGCACTGTGCACTTTTGTCTTTTTTCAGTTGTTGGACTTTACATGTGTGATTCCAAGTCAAACATTCTCACGTACCTTTGAGGTCATTTCGCCTGACCTGACGGAATGCCCTCAAATGGAACATTTCCCTAATTTTTAATATCCTACGTTACATCGTTCCACACTCTATCACTCGCATTTTTATGTTTATGATCACGCTCTTCTGAGGTAAAGGTTTATAGTAAACAAAGCTGTAGAGGAAGACGAAGGAACCTACATGCGCCGAAACTTTTCTAATATATCTTTTTCAGTCAGCTTGGGAGTGCGTTGTTCCGATAGCAATCGGATGCTTCTTAGAATACTTTATAACCAACCGCCAAATCGCGTGCCTCATTTTGAATTCAGCATGGGAAAGAATGCTTTCTATATTAGGTGATGAGCTGAGAATTGTAGGAAAATATTAAGTGGCTGCAAACTGCAGTGCCAAAATGAAGCAAGTGTTACTCTACCAAGCATCCGTTTTCCTACCTTGTGCTCTGAATTCCTTGATGTCAGCTGACCAGATATATAGTTCTGCTACATTGAGGATCAAGTGCCTGGGGACCCTCAGTAGATGTTCAGAGATCGTGCAGCAATGTCATTCTGCTTAACAGTTGGTAAGTTCCTGGAAGTGCCCATTTGTAATCCATCCTTACGAGACTGTGAGAATGTGATGTAGAATCTGTGGACCATTAGGCTGAGAATGAATTAAATTCCCTGCGGGATAGGTTAAGTACAGTAATAACGTGAATGGACATTTGCCCACACAGCAATAAAAATGAACACTTGAGTCCGAATAATTAACTGGCAAACGTAGTTCATCGTACTTGGGTTGGTAAACACACCCACAGAGATTTGCAGGCAAACTTAAATGCAACTTCGTTTTTCATAGGTTAGCAACACAAGGACTGACACTAGAATACTAATGCATTTTTATACCCTGACGACCTCACTTTCATTTGAATGCAGTCAAGTCCATCTAACCCCACATTCCGCAAGAGGCTGCATAAGAAGGATGTGGTTAAATCCTCTTCCTCAATCGTTAATGACAGTAACCTGTGACATTTTGTGCGACTCACCAATCGTTTGACCTCATGCATGACTTTTTCGATGAACCGGGGTACCTCCAAAGGGTTTTGAAGATTAACTGCGTCTCGTTCACGAGCCTGCTTGATTATTTTTTCCCAGAGATCTGGATAAGGTTTATACTGAGCTGGTCCGACATCGTGTGAGGGTTTGAACAATGGTGGTCTCTGGCTTGTCTGAAATGATAGGAATTGCGGAGTGACCAGTGAGTCCGTAGGTTCTCTGTGGCAAACAGGAAGTTCAGATAAGCAAACGCTCTTTAAAACACTGGTACTAGAAAGAGATTCTTAGCGAAAAAGGTATTCCAACATCCAAACCGATGCTAACCGTTATATGTTATTTGCTACCAAGCTAACAGCAAAACAACGTCAATTATTCTAGTGAATCTTCCCAGTACCTTTCAACAAGATCTATATGTTACTGCCGTTTAGGTAGTCAAACGCAACAGGGCAGAGTTGGCAGATTTTTGTATAGGAATCGTTGCTTCCTGTAAGTCAAAATAAAATCATTGTTGGAGATGAGCACCGATTCACTAGTTAGACTCAAATGCGTCTGCGCAAGGAAAAGTAAAAAAACAGTTCGACTCGATAGAAAGATTAACGTCGTAATATGCATCAGACCACGGTTGTCATTTGTTTATCTATGGCGTCATTTCGTTGCCATTGTTTTCACATGACGTCGGCATTCCGAGGAAAATCCACTTTTACTGGTTTTGCCACTGATAGTTGTCCAGTAGTCAAATTAATTTGTAGTCTCGCAGCGTGAGGCACCACTTCTCCCGCCGACAGTGTTGCCATGCGGTCATATATTAAATAAAGATATGCGACTTCCCGCACTGTGGTGTAATGAACAAAGATGAAGAGCAAAATGGCCTGGAGGCTACGCAACAAACACACCGTTAGGAAGAGTGCGAATGTCAGCCTAAATTCAGTCAGCTTCTTGGTGACTTGGCCAGAGTTTGGGCGGAACCACGAACATCAGAAAGGGATATGATTACGTCCATTACAAAGTGCTATTTACATTTGTATTATTTCACAAGAACGAAGTACACGGCAAATATGTATAACACGTTGTGTAAAACGAATCATTCAATTTTGACCAACCGGAAGGTGTTACAGTGCTGCTGAAGCCTAACTATTCTCACTTCAGTGATTGTCAAAGAAGCAGCAATTTGGATTCGACTAGAGAAATCGGCTAAAACAGTCAAAATACAACCGAAAAAACGATTACTTACAGACTTTGACCAGCCACAGCCATGATGTCGTAGACAACTGGCAGCAGGTGTTGGATCGGAAAACAACTTTCTGCGAATATTTTCCCTGTAAATTCCCGTCTGTGGTTGGAGCCGCCCGTCGGGGCCTTCCTGATAGCCATTAGCGTTACTTCCAGATGGTATGCTTGGAACATCTCTGAATCGAACGACGTTGATTCGATTGCACTTGTGAAAAATGGTTAAAGGGCTGAGAGGTTATCCGAGCAAACTAACAGGAATGAAAACCTGTACTGATCTGGAAGTGTCAGAGCATGATCGCATGAAACAGTTTCATAGGATCTAAAACCCTCAAATCCTGGTAAGCAGTATTCAGCTGCTCAAAGTCAGTAGGTAATCACATCCTAGACCCGTCAGCTCGTGTGCATGTGGTAAGTTTCGTATTCTGGTGCGGCTTTCTCTTTCGAAAATGTCCAAGAAATACGCAATATGTAATATTGTCAGGAGATCAAAACTGTGCTGAGGAGAACTTTGCCGGAGAAGGCCATCTATGTGCAGGAATAGTATGCACTAAAAAATGCTGGATGAGTGCTCACTTTAGCACGAATCGAACCTGATACTAGCTCTGACCTTCCCAATCCCTTTGCGCTGTAATCATCTCACTAAGTTTGATTACTCTGCAAACTAACTCAGTAACATTTTCTAATCATGACTGACACATCTCAATATCCATGTTCACTGATAAGTGAAAGGCAAATAAACAACTATCGCTTTTCGTTCTAAAAGAGGTACATTGAAGCTTACTATCATCATTTTATGTGTAGACATTTCATTTTATTTAGCCATCAGCCGGCGAATAAGAGTTATTTTAGTATAGAGGCGATTAAGTTAACATAATATGAAGTAATCAAAAGTACCTTGTGAATTCACTATGGAGCTTTTGCAACTTTCCCCAATTCAATAAATAGATTCTACCAATCACAAATGATTGCTGCGTAGTATCATCGGTCAACACATAGAACTCAAAAATGCACTCTCGCAAGACGAATCCAGTTGCAACCGTAAGGCAGGTCAGCTTCAGAATAAAACAGGAAATTTTTGCACAGGAGTAAAAATACCATGTTCGTCTAAGTGAGAGCAGCAACATCAAGGCAAACTGGGTGCTGATACTATTGCAAAATTTTATTATAAGGTTACTTCCATGAGAACAAAACACATCACGAACAGTCATCCAAATATTACCTCTTGGAAATAACCAACGCCATTTTCGACTCAAGGTAGTCCAAGAAAAAATCGATGAATCTATTGAAAAATTGCAGTATTCAGCAGGTACTAGTAACCAAACTCAAAATGGGCAATAGATGACATTCCTGAAGAAAGCCAGGTGGTGAGTGACTGAATCTTTGTGCTAACAAAAGTCTGTACGTTTCAACTTTCCACCATTTTCCATCTTGCTTTGTTTTCGTGTTGTCTTCTTTAAGAGGAAAAAGGACTGAAAGACTTATTCCCCAAGTCCAAAACTGCCCGCAGAGAAACGTGGCATGACTTAGATAACCGTCAAGACTAGGAGCTTTTATTCGATTTCCTATAACAAAGCGGTTTGTGACGTGGACATTGATTCTCAGTGACCAACCCGGATTCTATTTCAAACCAGCGAAACATCGGCTGCAAAATTCAGTCACGAAAACCATGAACTTACGAAGGCTTGTGCTTTCTCCACCGCTTCTATCTCTTCCGGTGTTCGCAGCATTGAGTCAGGGATCGCCAATCCACAGGGTCCAGGATACTTTCCTCCCCATTTGGAGGTGATACTATAAGCGTTCGGCCCTGGACCAAAAGATTTTATTGGAGGAAAGCGAACGTCCCGGTTTCTGACCGAAGAACCACCCTTATGTATAGGAAAAAAATTTAAATTGCCACAATCATCACCGTCTCTAATGAAGTAATATGCGTAAAATGGTGGCAGTATCGGTCATATTACCGCTTCTCGGATTTAAATAAAGGGGCAGAATAGTTCACATTCCTTGATGCGGTACACAATAATGTTTACTACCCACGTTTAGGAAAAGTTGATTTAATCTGTTAGACACTGTCTATGATCCTCAGAACGTTTAAACTCATGGCACTTAAAGCCACCTTAACATCATTAATTATAATGTTGGCATTTTCAGAAGTGCTCAGTTTGAGCTAGTAAAGAAGGGGATATAAGTTCCCAGTTCTCAATGGGTCATCTGTACGAAATAATGCAGCGCCCCAAAGATAAAGGGCTTATTCTATTGCTGAATACATATTATCATAAGAAACGGTCCGAACATTTTATTCAATCAGTTGAGGTGTTATGTGAAATAACCAACATGTCATAGTTCCTGGACTGGGGGGTTAACGAAACCGCTCAAAGGAGAGGGACCCATCATTTCAATTTGGCTTAGCATACCGACACATTGGACATCCAGGTCAGCTTCGTCAGAGTAACAAAGCTCTACTTTCGTGGTCGTAAACTTCACTGGCCTTTGGAGTGTTTAGCATCCTCAACTTAAATACTTGAGAGCATATTGACTGGAATTTACTAAATTATATAAGAACGACGACCAATTTTCCACAATTAAATCGGAACAGCTATTAGTGTGAGGTAAGAATGATAAATCTGTTGTTAAGGTGTCGGATTGTTGGTACCTCGGGTGAATTCCTTGGTAATTGATTAAGCGGCTGTTGATCTTTTCGCCGAGCTTGACAGTTGGTTTGCAGACGTTTGTTCACCATTTGAGGAGACACTTTCAGTGCATTATTGGGTGGGAGCATCCCTTCTTCATGCCTTCGCTTATACAGATTGCAAACAGCAGCTTTGACCTATAACCTAATTGGCCATTCATGATCAACGCGCGTGGAGTCTAATTGGTTCGGTCGTGTTCTCTGTTGCGTTGTGTTCTGTTCTTCTTGCGTTCGGTTGCCACATTGCATCTAGAACTTGTCATCCATTATCTTCATTTCTGATTTGTCCATTCGCGGTCTGTGTGCGTCGTGTCCACCTTTCGGTTGTTTGATTGGTTGATGGTGCACTTCCCATTTTCAGTAGTTTGCTGTCTTCACCCTGATTGGCCAGTCCCAGCTTGCAGTTATAGTCACGAGCAAGATTGATGGATTTGTGTCTTCTCTCAGTTAGGCTGCCGTTATTGTTGGGCTTGTTTGGTAGTCAGATTCGGTGATATTTGATCAAATTGCGATCAAATTACTTTGCCCTTAGAACCCGCATGATAAGAACGTTCCCTCTTGAGGAAACGGTGGAACTGGACTACTCCTCCACCCGGTGGAGTATTTCCTCGTAAGAGTGGCTGACTTCATCAAAGCTGTAAACTCAGCCAAACCTGCTTTTTATTAAAAGTTTTTGGTAGACGACACGTGGCTTTAATTGGCAGGTAGTCATATCACTAGGTAGTCAATGCTCGTGGGTAGTGATTAATTTATGTCAACCAATTGTGATAAACGTTTATAAAGTCCAACAAACATGATTTAGTTTTGTATCACCTGGCAAACTCAACTATGAGCATGAAGACGATATTGTTAACAAAGGTTATACTTATTGCCGCTTGCCAAAGTTGCATCATAGTCCGGGCGATATCGTCATTGCTCTGCAGGAGAATGTTAACTACAAATCGAAGTAAGTTATCACAAATAGCCCCTGGTACATAAAAGTAGAAAGCTGGTTCCTATTAGTGACTCGATTAATATTAAATTATCGTGCATTGTTTCATCGGATTTTCCAGCTTTATTATCTTTAAGTCGTAACACATGCGTCGCAACATAGACTACATATCTTCAGCTAAATCACCGGCCAAACCCGGTCAAGTCAGACCAGAAAGCTTGTTGATAATGTAAGGAAATTTTGGACGAAGGCTCGATAAGAGCCTGCTCAAGCGGAAAACTCTTCTCATTAGTGCACAAAATGTCAGTCTTTATTGTAATGAGTTGTTCACAAACACAGTCAGTGACACAGTAAAATGCATTGTCGTTACACGTTAGTGAAGTAAGCCACATAAGCTAAGTAAGCAACCTACTGGTTGCACAGTGAAGAAAGTTCCGCACCATCAAACCATTATCTCGACGAAGCTGTTTCTCCAGAGAGGGGAGAAGGCCACATGCTGTTAAACACTAGACTGTTCTCAGTCCGCACAGGATAATGTCTTCGAACTTAAAATCCACATTTACACGGACAGACTGTTGTGTGCGACGTGAAGTCCTGGCTCTTGTTTCGTGTGTAAGGTCTGCATTCCTCCCCTCTGCAATCTTGGTCACATAGCGCAAGCACTTGCAGTCATAAATGGCATAATATCAAATGGGTGGCTGAAGGAAAGCAGCTAGATTGCCAATCGATGTAAGTGCGCTAGTGCACGAACTGTATTTTTACTGAACCATATGGACTTTCAGACAATATATATAAAACTGGACGTGACCGTAAAACAGACTGCAACGGGAAACTCGGCTGTAGAGGCCTAAAGGAAATGCGTTCTAATGCGAATTAATGGCGAGCGATATAATGGAACGGTGGCATACCATAAATTCTATTTGTAGTAATGCTCATTTTGTGAATGTCGTAAATGTCTTGAGCTCATATTTTTGCGGTTTCATCTCGCATAGATTTTAGCCTCAGTGATAACCAGTGCAAGCAGGACATGATTTTTAGGAACAAAGTTGGTAGCGAATCACATCGCAGGCGCACATGATCGTGTCACTTTGGCGAGCCATAATCGATTCTATTGGAACCTCTTCATGTTTGATAGTTTACCGAGTTACGGAAGTTTCCAGGATAAAAAACAATAATAGTTACTTCACAAAGTGACCGGAATATCTCAAAAAGGTGTACAAAAAAGTCAAAACGTACTCAAATGTTTCACCCTCCCGTAACGAGGACTCCTAGTGCACGGTATCCGGATGTTAGGTGACATGATTAACATTCATCTGGGATGACGGTAGCACACCGTAGGTCGGCTCTCTTCCACGGAATTTTTCAAGAAAACCTAAGTAACAAAACTCTGGAGGTTCACGTTCCATTTCTAATGCATCCAGGTTCAGCAAGCTAACACTAACATGGTTAAAACACACTCGAACATCTAAGATGGCCCCACGTAATTCTTGTGCACAGAGATATTTTTGTTGTATCTCTGCTGAATTTCTCTCCCACCAGTGCATTTAAAACCACCGGGTTGCCATCAGGACACAAATGTCTTAGGGTAAATAAAACAGCAGTTTGTCCAGCGCACTCTTACTCTGTTCGTAAACAATTGGAAGTAGTATACAATAGATGTTCACACGATTCTTCCTCAAGAGCTCAGATGAATCCTGTTTTCTTTTCTCGGCAACAGAAGGTATACAATATGTCTGCTCACATGCTATTGATTTCTACGCGTGTGTGAACTGCGCAGTCTTTCAAGAGAAACTCGAGGAGAGAAGATTTGGCATCATGTTTACCTTAACGTGCAAATGAGGGCGAATCAAACGGGAAAAGCTTTCTGGTTCTAGCTTATCACTTACATTTACAACAATCAGTCAAACGAATTAGATCAAAACTAACAGCACCGACAAGGAGGTAAATCTAAATGTTTGTGAAAGCACTTCGTGGTGCGTCGTGGAATAATCCACTAGGTTTCCACTTCTCGAAAAACAAACATAAAATTCACTAGGTTTGCACCAAATTTATGTTATATTTTTTGGAGGTTGTCGTGTTTCATTCTAATTGCTAGGTTTAGCGAAAAAAATTCATTAATTCGTTTGTACGCAGGAATACAAAAATAACTAACTTTGATGGGGATTCCAAATTTGTCAGCTAACTATGGCTATCAAGTCCGTTAGCTGACTTATTATCTGTCAAGGAAGGAAGCTAGTCATTTTAACCATAACGGGAGCTCAGTGTGACAATCGGCGAAAACTTGCTAACCTACAACTTACAACAAATGGGATTTGGAGCAGTCCGCCATTCAGAAATGGACAAGCTAAGGGTTTTCGCACTGCTAGCAAGATTTCTTCATATAGATTTGAGCATATGTGCATCTGATAAGGCCAGCCCCTTGAGTCCACAATATTCAACGTCCCTATTCTTGTGTGGTATTCAAATAGGCCTTCCTCCGTACGCCATCACCTTACTATCAAACTCTAGCGCCAGGCCAGAAAGATTAGGGCTCTTAATGAAAATACGTCTAATTGAGTTCCAGCCACTTATAAAATTCATCAAAAAATATTTGTCATTGAAAATAGAACTGTCTGACCCTCTCGTCGAACCTTTCAAGCTCTTTCGATAACAAAACAGTGTGACCGAACTGAAAACGAGAAGTGATTTGCCTTACTCACAAGAACGAATTTTACTCTGGCTCTTCAAAGTGTTGGCTCAGAACAGTTCAAACGAACCATGAAATTGTGATTTATCTAAAATTGAACCTTGTTAGATCATCTGACATCCCAACTTTCCATGAATCTTTAACTTAGTGATCTATAGGTAGGAGGATGTTCACAAGATTGTGAACTCTAATGCACATATGCCAGAAATGGAAGTGTATTTTGCTTATGCGGTTTTGCATGTGAACTGGTGTGCAGAATAGGCAGAGAGCATGAATCCGGTATAACGCCCTCAAACAGACTGTTTCAACGTTTTATCACTCGATGCAGATGCCACCAGTAACCTGGTTTATTACCACATAAAGCTGTGCCTGTTAGTGCCTTTGGTTCTTCTCGGCAGAGCTGACAATACATCTGATAAGCAGACTACATCGTATAAGAAGCTCGTTTCCGTGCCAGTTGTTCTAACTTGAACTTATTCATTAAAATATATCTACTAATGTAACCTGGTCAGTTGGCTGGTTCAATAAAAGAAAACGTCCGAGGCTTTTTAACTTCAGTAGTAAATTAACAAGAATCCTCATCAATTTTGGCATATTATCTGCTGTTTTGTAGAAAAAGGAGACCAAAAACTCAGAGGAGACAATAAATTTTATGTCTTCTTGCTTAACCTGTTTATCATCTACAGTCTACAGTTTTAAACAAAAGCTGTCACATGGCACCTTACCTTCAGCGTCGTAATGAAGATTTGTTCCGCGAGTGCTGGCGACGTCAAATATAGCAAGGAAAGCTGCCGGACAAAGATCAGCGAGCTAACGTCTTATGAGCACTGGTATTTTGAGACAGTCTGTGAGTAGATTAGTAACGTTCATCAGCGATAGGCGGGTGGAGGCAGTAAGATATCTTACTCAAACCACCAACAATGATTTATATGTGGAACCAATGATGATACACTCTACACCGGAAAAGCTCAGCCTCAAAAACCCTGCAGTTTGATCACCTGAAGGCTGGTCGTGACCTCGAGCAAATTATTCGATACTGTCAAAATACAGCTGAACTCCGCCTACTAACCAAACTTAGGTCACTGTCAGCAAAACCGTAAGTAAAAAACGGCTTACAAATTCATTCTCAAAAGCGTCGATTGAGAAGTAATCTAAAGAACAGTCTATTCGGTTTCTCACCATATCCATATTCGAAACAGTACGTGAGGCAGAGAGGTAGGCAAACCTCGGTTTCCCAACAAAAAAAAAGAAATAAAGTGCAGATCATTTCTTTTAAGACCAAAAAAAATGCTAAACATGCATGGATTGCGCTTATTTCTCCCTAAAAAGATAAAGACTAAAAACGTATCTTACGGAACTTACTGCTATTACTGCATAGAGTGGAAAACGCACACGTAGAATGAAACCCTCCCCACTAATTATCTCAGCCCCCAGAAAGAGTTTGTAGACACGATAAAAAGCCCTCCGCGCCGTCGTTTTGGTTTGCTTGTCATTCAGTGTCCTCTCTGATCTTGTGACTTTTATATACTGAGCCAAATAGTTGACCACCGGGCACCTTAATAAATTCATAGCGTTCTACAGGGCGTCGAAAGTCAACTTCGTGGGTGTGAAGTCTGTTATAGGCTTTTTCTGAGTTCGCTGCTTCCATTACCGTCAGACAAAGCTATCCCTCTATTCCTTTTTTGTTAACCTCTGGTACTATAACGATCATAGGAGACTATAGGTTTTGCTTTCAATATGAATCAATGTTTTTGGCTTTGAGACCTCAACATGCGGGATCAATTATTATTTAGAGCGGTTACACAAAGATACAAATACACGAATAACATATTTTTTCGGATCTCAACCATCTAGATGCAAACAGTATCAAACCACCCAAAATGGTCCACTTAGCTGTTTAGTATGTGCCGCATGAGTTCAGCTTTCAAGTCCCTGCCGTAGTAACTGGTGGAAACCAGTCGGAAAATCCTGAGTCGACCAGGGGAGCAAATGTGTCCGCCTACCTTGAAAGTTATGCCAGGTCCCTGCCATTTGGATAGAGAGGAGATGAATCCGTCGCCTAGACGTTATGTCAGGCGAAAGAGATGCGGTAAACTGTATTTCACTTCAAACGCCTATAAAGATCAACGGTAGAGAGCTGGGAATGTTAAAAAACTTTTAGTGATTGACAATAAGACATTATTTGAGTCTGGTGGAAAATTATATCAGTGCTACCGACAGATTGCGAATAATTTTTGATTAAAATGACCCACCTAGAAGGAACAAACCGAGACCCTTTATGGGTTTTGTTGACTTTACTACCTGTTTTGCATGCAAGTGAATCGGCTCTCGTTGAAAGCCATTTTCGCGTAACCATGAGGAAGGTATAGGCCAGATGCACTCAAGTAGTGAACTGGTAGCGAAATGCAAAATTCATCACCAGCGAGCGCAGATGCTTGTAGATGAGGCCAATCTATGGTGAAAAAGACTAGAAGCGCCTAACTTCTGTTTCATCCCTAATAAAAATCATTAACGGTGCACCTATACCAAGACATTCCAGGGAG
This sequence comes from Clonorchis sinensis, assembly GCA_003604175.2. Taxonomy (NCBI): domain Eukaryota; kingdom Metazoa; phylum Platyhelminthes; class Trematoda; order Opisthorchiida; family Opisthorchiidae; genus Clonorchis; species Clonorchis sinensis. The sequence goes on along the minus strand of CM030370.1, from coordinate 125,040,718 downwards.
TCTCAAACCCGTGGCCTCTAAACCAGTGGTGTGAACACCTATTCATTTGGCCATATGCAACGCATGTAGTTGAGGTTTATGACTTTAATTCAGTATTAAAAGCTGCCACATATGTATTCACTCGTTGTCGACACTTGCCATTCACTTTGATGTGAGATATTTATTTGAAAATTAATATCGAACGACTCTTTGCCAGCTAAAGCCCCATTTAAACATATACAGGAGTTACATTCAATAAAAATGATGGCGATCTTGGAACTGCGTGGCATTTTGGTTTGATGTCACTTTGTGTCATAACGATAAGATAATAAACAAACGTCTCTTAAGGATTGCTTCAGTAAGTAGTAGTAGTAGTAAAGGTTTTTCTCAACTGGCTAGATTGTGACACTTGGTGACAACATCACACAGATCATGTACGTGCTGCTGCAGTTTAGGTGTGTCGAAAAACATCCAGGTCTTCTGCAAAAACAGATAAACTTGACTCAATTGTGTCTGGAATTTGGTTTGCATGGGTTGAGTAACCAATGATTTGTATCCAAAACATGCAAACGTTACTCTTGCTGTTGAGAAAGTTCAAAAGTACATTGCTAACGCAACCCAAAAACGTAATAATTTTTAATCCAGGTCACTGGTATACTCAGTTTGTAATCTGGCATTTTTCAGACAACTGCGTGCGGGCCTGAAGACAAAGCAGACCATTTAAGCCTTCTCCAATGTTTTGTGCCTCAATATTATGCTCTTTGCGTACTAGCGTTTCAAGTTGAATCCGTTTTGCTGTGCAGCTGTAAACCTGAACTCTTGAAAGTGCGTCAAGAGCTATTTTCCTACCCATCCACTATGAGTTTTCCTATAATTGGGGTCAGGCTAACTGGTCAGAAGTTACATGGATTGTATTAGGAACGGTTTGACTGCTACTTCTTTCCAGAACGAAGGTCTATCGATATTCCTAGATGGCAGACTGAACAGCGTCAAAACTGACATCCTATGTAAAGATCTTGAATGGCGAGCACTAGCAGATAGGCCCCGTTCAGATCATGGGCTTTCATAGCCTTTAGACTTTTTACTCATTGGTAGCATCTACTGACAGTTCGTTGGCAATAAGAGGCTGTTCCTTGTTGGTGTGGGCCAGCGAGCCATCAAGGCAGTTTACTTCTCATCGATAAGTGCAGTAAGTTTATATCCGAATGAGTCGTCAATTAAGGTCAGAGAGGGCACACTGTGAACTGTTTTTGGTTTCGTTCGGCGACCGTGCTTAAATATCTCCCTTTAAACGGCTATTTGCTCTGAAAAAATAGAATTTTTGTGCGTTGCAATGCGTTGATTTTTCTACCCTAGATACCCTTCACAGATGTTGCTTAAATTTTTTCCTATGTTTTAATCCGACTGGCGCTTCTGAACGACTCTTTAGAGTGTATTGTTCATGTCTTTTGTTTATTTTTCAACTATTCATGTCTACGCCACAATTTCAATTCCTTGAGACAGCTACCAACTTATCAAACTCGCCTTTTGTTAAAAGCTCAAAATTAGCTCATCACATATTTATAAAGCTGAATTTGTCCGTCCTTCACCCACTTGTTACTCGGAGGTTGATCGGTACCTAAAAATCATTATTCGTTCTTAAATGTTCTTCTAGTAGTATAATGAAAGTATCGCCATAACCTCTTACTAGAACTGAGTGAATCAAATTTTATCCTGCCTTTTCCCCAGTCTACTTGCTGTGCATACATATTGCACCAAAAATAGGTTTTCGTCTTGCTGAGGAAATAAAATTCAATGCTTGCTGGGTAATATTCATCCGCCAGTGCCTATCAGTCACTGTTGCGTTTATTGAAGTTGCTACCACGTAATGCGTGGATCGTACCAGTGACAGGTCACACCTTAAAAATCTAGCGCCTATTGCAGTTACTGGTGCCATAAGAATTACGGTATTCCTCATAAGTAAAATGCCACCTATCCGGTCGTCCAGGGTTTATGATATTGATTAAACCTTCGTACCGCTTTGGAACTTAGTGAACAGGAGCATACCTCTACCTTGTTCTTGTCACTTTTGCCTCGGATAATTGATCTTAGTGTCTTAAATCGCTTAATCCAATCACGTTTCAGACATCTCCGTTGCATCTGTGCGCACTTGCATGATAAAGTAGACAAATTTTAAGCACCAAAGAGCATTCACCTGTATCCCATGTATCTAAATCGGCATCAAAAAATATCAGTACCTTACTGCTTCCTTATAGCTCTTTCAGGACAACCTGGAAGGATGACTTATCTCCGTACCTGCTATCCCTGACATCATAAGCAGCAAAGCTGCGTGACTTTTTCTTGTATTTCGTAGAGATGAACCAAGCTGCAGGGCACAATGGATACCGTAAGTCTCGTAACCTCCGCTGAACTTTCACAACATTATTTTGGGCCAGCTTTTTGTGAAAATGGACCAGTTGCTAAGTGCGGTTGGTTTATCAAACCAAGGCTAATTCACAATTATTTTATCTCCAACAACCTGTCTAGAAAATGGCTCTCCACACTCAAATCTTTATCTGCCTGTTTGTTTTATCGAAAAACATAACACAACGCTGTCTTGGCGTAATTGTCATCCTTCTGGGTTTTAGATATAACATTTTGGAGTGTTATATCTTCCTTGCATTTTGGAACGTTCCTAAGTGTTTACCAAAATCCAGCCAGAAACTCCTTCCAATGACTCAAAGTAAGTCAGACTAGTATCTTCAAATACCGTAGAGTCTGCGTCCTTTTTAACTTTTGACACTGCCATGCTGGTAATTTAGTATTTGCATACATGCAGCAATTATAAATGTAGAAAAGCAAAAGTGCACACAGGAGACCCCAACTGAGACCCTTTTTCTGTTAACTTCTGGGTTCAGGCTTTTTTCTAAGTCTGCATGAAAAAATAAGTAGTTCATAATGCTAACCGCCAACCAACAATTTTCAGCGGTGCTGATATTTTGAGAACGACAGACAGTACAAGTAAAAAGCTTCTTGTCGTCGACTTTCGAACTGGTCCTCAAGAATCCATGCCAACAATGAGACGCCTTTTTTGTTCTTATTGTCCACAGTACTTTCATATGAGCAAATCGTTGGTATCGTTCCATAAAAATATGACTTTTTGACATTATTTGAACTGCATATGTCTAGAAGGGCACAGTACGAAAATTTTTAGGTTGCTTTCAACATTATCCACGCTTAAACATGTTGTTTACCCACCGTCAAATGGAAAAGGTACTACTCCAAACTCTACCAAACTATGCAAGCAGTTTTCGAAGTGATGTCCGGCAGATTATAATTACTACTGACCTGTGACTTTTGTCATGCGCTGACGTGCACAGTAGTGAATCCATTAACCTAACAGTGACACCAAACTGCACCTACAATTGAATTAAATGCCCTACCTGTGTAATTAGATTACCTGCAACCAGGACTGAACGCCTCTTTTAACGAAAGAATGTGGCTAGTTCTTCAGAAAGATCATTTTCACAGAATAATAATGAAATCAGTGGCAGGCCGTTTTTTTTAAATGTGCGGAAGATACGGTGACCCGGCTGACGGGAAGACGCAGAGGTCAGTGTGACGTGAACTGATGGTTCATTGTACAGTTCATATTTTAGTGTACTGAGTACCCTAAATTTGGTGGTGGAACAATGAAAGTCAGTAGTTAACGCCTTCGGCTCAAAACCTTGAACGCAGGATAGCAGAAGCTGGCGGCGAATACAAAGGTCGTGCAACCTTTAAAGAATATAACCCACTCACGCTCTACCGTTTTATTTGGATGGTCGGGAAACAATGTTAGTCTGTTCCCTATTCATTGGTCAGCCTGATATCAGGAACTGTGCTAGTGTCACACGGATAACTTCAGGTATAGCTCAGTGACCCAAGAAGCTGCACAAGCCGCCACACTATGATAAGATCTAGTTTCGTACCAACGAGCCTAATTTTCTTGTTGCATTTTGTTGGATAATTCACTTCAGACGGTTCCCTCCAGTAATATGTTTACACGGCATCCGGGTCCTAAAAATATTAAAGATGTCGAGTTTCATAAAAGTGTTGGATGGTGCATTCCATACAGTTATGCTGACTCACTGACTGCTTAGTTTTTCTTCTGGAAGTGTTACCTCTGAAACGTTCATCAATTTCGGCTACGTGTTGATCCGCACTAACACAATATTTGCATAAGGTGTTTGACCACACTTCCGGTCGTGTAGTCTCACTTCCGTCTACACGCTTACTTCTAGCATGTGGTTCTGCTTGTCTACATCGTAATTACTAGTGACGTTGGTTTTTGGTGTCGCTTGTAGGCATGCGCGGCCTAAGAAACTACATATACTGTGGTGTTCTGTACCTTTCTTTTGCTTCTACTATAACATTTACTATTTCGTCAACTGCATAAAAGTTTTTGTTCGAATACTCACAAACTATAAAAAATGCACAGTTTGTACAAGTACACAAAAAAACGTGGTCAGGTGCTTCGACTCTTTCTTCCGATTTTGCTCGCGCTTGTAGCGGTCATCCGCTAGTTTCAAAACATTTTAGACAATCTTCAGATTTTACTATGTGAGAATTGTTCAAAAGAAGATCCCTGGAAAACCATTATTGAATTATTATTTATTCGCTGAATAAGGCCAACCACAGGCCATTCTAAAAAGAGCCATTCTTGGTGGGCCTGTTCCATTTGACCCTCTTTATCGTTGTATACTTAATCTAACGTTGTTATTTTTATTTCTTTGCCACACACTCCTGGTAAGGTAGCTTTTAGGGTAGCCAGACCACTGAAACACTCATGGAGAAAGCACATCTGGAAATCTTCCCCACTCGCTTCTCCTCGTTTTTTACCTACTTGATACACTTTAGTGCGGAACTTACAATTGCAATCTTCCAGGGAGTAATTCAGGGGGCGTTTAAGTGTGTTAGCACGCTTCCGAAGTTAATTAAGTGCAAAAGATGATGTTTCGCGTGAGCTTACCTTAATATCACACTGACTTTGTTCCGGTTTATAATCCCAAGGTGCTGGACAAGCCGCAGCATCAGCTGAAGTTAGTTCACGTTTGCACTCTGCCAAGGTGTTGAATGGTGCGTAACCAACGTAGTACTCGTGACATTTGGAAATTATGGGGTCATACGATCCGGGGCCAACATTTGAAGATGTTCCAGTTCTTAGTTGGAATGTGAATCTACGGGCCGCCCTGTCATACATTTTGCAGAGCTGCGAAAACTACGAAAACTAAAGTACGCGTTTGAAATATCACGAAAGTTGTCAAGGCTAGGTCAGGTCAAACACCCGTCTTGGCTGGTACGGTGATACATACTTCAGCCAAACTCTGCCGAATCTTAACCGTTCTTAATGGTAAGCATTCCTTCAAAGCTGGTCCCGAGCTCTGTTCTGGACTGATTGACTCCATTCTTCGATTCCGACTGGTCCAAGTTCACGTGACAAATAAGGCAATAGAAATAGTCAGCCTAATAATTTTGCGAGTATTTGTTTGTGGTAGCTAAGAGTTGGCGTGCCTACACAATGTTTTCGGACGAACGTAAGGTTCTTCAGCAAACCTATTGCAGAATCAGAGTCGGTTCAGTCAGCAGGAAAGTTGCACAAAATATCGCCAGTATGACGAACAGGTTTTTAGCTTTCCGGAAAAGTTTGGTAACAATCAGTAGATTTATTGCTGGCCAACGTTTCGCTTTCAGCTTATCGTTAGCTTATCGTTTTTGGCTTATCTGTAATTGAGGTCAAGGGGTTGTCGAAGATACGGAGCGCATGAATCCGGCGTTTATTCGCATCTAGTAAATGAGGATCAGTAATAAAAATCGCACGTCGGAGAAAATGATCCACTTCTTTATTAGACAATCAAATTTCTGTGACGGTTGTGTGGTTTCAGGTAGGGATCAGAAGGAAAGCAGAATGAAAGGGCGTAAGGCTTGATTAAATCGTCTAATGACGATGACAGATGAGTTTCAACTACTGATATTTGAAGGGCAAAGTTCATGTAGTCACGATAGTGCGCCAAGCCTGTGTGGACTTTGGTGGTACCAGAAAAATATTTCAACGAGAGTGAGTAAAAAATCTTAACATTTGCTGCCGCCATGTCACCCGTGATGAAACTTAATACTACCGTAAATAATCAGCAAACGACTGTCAGTTCAAAGCAATTTTGCCCTGAAAATAAGACTAAACACGCTGATTATAGAACACTAATCGATGCAGAAAATTTATGCGGTACTGATGAAGGATGCAGCGAAAAACAGTGGTTAATTCTACTTTGAAAATCGTAGAAGCCAAATTTAATTAGTAAATGGAAACCGGCCAAAGTGAATGCTTCCAAAATCAGCCAACCAGCAATAAGTTTATATGAACAAAGAAAGAAATAGAAACAGTAATACAGGAGATGATTTAGTGATGCTTGGTGCCACTCAACTTATTTATAACTTAAAAGAACAGAAATAACCCGTAGCGTAGTGCTGAGATGGGCGACCACAAACGCCGACTCGTCCTGACTAGGATCTTACCCATATCAGGCTCGGTGGCGTTGAGTAAAATGGCTCACATTGACAGCACTCCCGCAAAACTTTCTTGGCGTGTGCCAAATATTTTAGCTCCCAGTTTTTCCAGAATCTGGCAAGCACCTAAACTGCTCCTATATAGCGGTTGGTTATGTTTTTAAATATTTCACAGCCATCTGCCATATAAGGCCAGGCTGGCAATGTTGCGTTTTATCAAAACTGCTATCCACTTACCCGACTGCACTCATGAGCCAATACACCGGACCTTATAAATTACCATGGAGTTCGGTTTCCCGGGATCGTTCGAGGTAATGGAATTTGCGTCTGCTATAAAACTCCCATATCACACCGAGCGAAAATTACTTAATTTAACGGCAATTATTTCGTTCCCTCGGAAGTTCCCCGTGGATCTCCGGGCCGGAATAATTTCGCTCCTTAATTAAAAGAAAATCGTTTAAATATGCTGATTCATGCTATTGTCATAAGAGCTTGTAACGATCACCTACTAGATTACGTGACTCGTTTATCCCGCAAACACCGAATCACGTGAAAAAATCCTGTTCCACTTGCAACACTTAGGACACTACAGTTGCCGGTCAATTTGGTTTACGTGACTACCATAGTGTGTCAGATAAACGACCTTCACCCACATCAGGCTAAGTTGTTTTAAAGTTTGTGCAACCGTCAAACAATAATGGCCACCATTTCCTTCACAATGCGCATAAAAATTGGGCATGCAACCCGGCCTAGCACACACAGAGCGCACACGTGGAATAGAAAGACACCCGAACCTCACAAGTCCACGGATAATTACGGAAAACGTCCAACAGCTATAATGCAAGGAAATCCCGTCTCGCACCTGCACTTTCACTAATGATTTCTTACCATTCAAACCTTAGCGATATGACTACGGCCCGCAATCCTAAGGTAAACCAGGAAAAATGTGTAGCATCTAAAAATTGCAGTAAAACACCGCACCTGCGTCCGGTCAAAATCACGGACTTATCGTGCCTTGTGTTAAAATCAATAAGGCGTCTTTCTGAAAAAGTTAATTTTGTCATCGTATCTATTTATCAAGATGTGCCTAAATATTTTAATCATCATTTTATAAACAGGCTTAGTTCGTGCTTGTCACCTGATTAACGACTTAATATCGTTACAGTTGGAGCACTAACAAACTCTCTTTATCTGGGATAACAAAGGAATCCTCGTTTCACAACGAGTCTGGCGACAGAGCCGCCACCGGTTTATGAATTCGACCCCTATCTGATTGCAGTAACGCACGGTGCCCCGTTGGCCATTAAACATTGTTGCCCAGCAAACCTGCAAACTGAGCCTTCGATGTATGTCCCGCTGATCACCGCTGCGGTAGTTGTGTAAGGTTCGTCTCCAGGTAGAAAAAACCTCACGAAAATGGATGTCGGGCACCGTACGGAATGCAAAGTTCACACCAACACTAGCCAAGATGTAAAAAATTTAAGGTGCTTTAATTTTCCTGATCACGCTGCTCAATATGTCAGGCCGGGGTACTGAGGCAGATAATGCACTCCATGTCAAGAATAAACCCAATCTGTGAAGCTTGGGAGAGGCACCGATTCCCTGTCACCGCCACAGGAGCTGTGGGTTATTTGCCAACAGCTAAATACGCAAAGTTTCTCCACTGACAGCCTCCATAGCGTAGCCCACTACCGCGCACCCTGTATCCTAATGGTTGCATAACGGGTGTTTACATTACCATTAATATCGAGCTCGTTGGCCTAGTAAACCTCCGAAATATCAGTGCTCTAATCGGAAAATCAGCGATGCTAATGTAGCAAAAAGCATGTCTATTTGTGTTCTCTTGCAAACTACTGCGGATAAACGAGAATTGCCAGTTTGTACTTATTTTCTACCTGGCTGGAGAATTCGATGTAAGGCTGAAGGAAGCTCTTTTACGGCATGATAAAGCTATTGGTTTTTACCGACACCACAAGTTCAAATTGCTGAAAGCCCGTTACACGGTGCAAAACAACACGCAAGTGATAATAGTAACGGAAGATCGCACATTTGGACAAACAAGCGACGGAACATCCCCAACTAGGCTGCCTCATCACGACTGGGTTTGCACTTCAAATTAACAAATGCTTCGGGCCTCGCGGCTACTGACCTATGCCCCAACCAGAGTTGTGAGTGGTGGGGCAGGATCAATAATTTCTCAAAATTGGATGATAGTTTAACCAGTTGCTCACCTATGATCTCATGTTTTACCCTAAGGTTCCGGTCTATAGCTGCTCCAGCATTTCAAAGCCTCCTCGTTTGTTGATACTGCTGCACCTTAAATTGTACAGTAGTTTACGACAGCTGTGAATTTGTTCGCAAGTTAATAGTTGCGGAATCTTAGTTATCTGATAAGTGTAGATTTACAAAGAATAGCCTTTACCATGCTGCAACTTCTCAGTGTGTCCCCCAGCTCGTGCAAACATACGCCACTACTTCTTCCTAATTTATGACGCTCGCATCTGGAACAACCTTCCTGAGCAGCTACGTAGCATCACATATCACCATACTTTTTCTCAGCCCGTAGACAAATTCCTTACCTGTGAAACTGCTGCCGCCTTACTTAATACCCAACTACCCCCTGACCTCCTCTACGAATCGGGTCCAGTGCGCATTTGAGTTTAGCGACGATACAGTTAGTGGTCAAGTAAAAGATCCTGTTATCATTTCTTCCTATCCTCTTGACTCGCTTTAAGCTAATGTAGGACTGAAATGCCCACTTGATCTAAATGTGCTGTGTTACTGGCCTGGTTGTTTATCTTTTTCCCCAGGCATCTTACACCTCGTTCTAGTCTAGTCCCTACCCCGGATTACTCTATCAACCCTGTCTAGCGACTATTGCTCTCGGCTTAACTCTACTGGCAAAACCAAACCTAAGTTAGCTCCTTTTTCTTCAAGTCACTGTATGACTTAAGCGCCTACCTAACCTAAATATGCTGTTTTACTGGCCTGGTTGTTTTTCTTTTCCGCGGCCCACTTATACGTCGTCCTAGTCAAGTCCCTACTCCGGATTACTCCATCAGCTCTGTCTAGTGACTGGTGCCCTCAGCCAAACTCTAACTGACAAGAACCAAACCAGAGTCAGCTGTTTTCTTCATTACCAGAGCACATTCTGCGCCTATATATATATATCCGTCTGATGATTTAATCCACTATACACTCTCACACACAACATTGCGGTAAGCTTCTGCTCGACGTGGTAGCTCACATCAACGCTGCGACGCCATTTAGCCATGGTGCGCTCGCCGTGAATATCACTATTCCACTCCTACTGTCTCATTGGCAGCTGTCAGTTCACTTCTTCCCGCGACTTGCCTCTACCAGCGTCTGTATGCCGTTTGTATGCTCGAATTGACTGAGCTATCCTCACTGGCCTTGCTTTCACCCGACCAGAAAAAAATTGGTAGCAAAAGTATTTTTAATGCACAAACCGCATTTGTGACTGCTTGGATGGCTTTCCACCTTGCAGATCTGGTAGCATGCACGAGGGATGAAAACCTCGTGTGGTGGACGGGTACGCCCTGCAGGGAGGGTCGCTCTGTTACGTTGCACCATGGTGCGTTCGTATACCCGCCACCCCTCCAGTAGCACGGGTGCATCGCCCATCGCCGGTGGTTCTGAGCCTGGCCTTTAAGTTCAGGAAATCAAAAAAGTACCGCTGACTTCTGTATGTTGCTGTTGGTGTTAAGCTCGCCTCGGTTGAGTTTTGTATCTGGCAACGCCAACCACAGATGAAGAAAAACTGGCCTCTCATCTGTCAAAAAGTATAAAAAAATAATAAATACACCTGGGATAGCCTGAAGATACTCTGCAATGCCCATGGCCTACATCGACGAGCAGAGCTGTATCTGCCTTCGTCAGCACTGAGGCTACACCGCACCAAAGCCCACTCCGTCAACCAAACAAAGAACATATCTACCTGCCGCTCCCAGTGGTAGACACGAAAGTCTTCATCATTGCACCACTTACAGAGTAAAGCTGATAGCATTGCTTCGGGGACTGATGACTATTTCTCTTGCACATACTTTCTCTCCTGGTACTGTCCAACTAATGTAATAAATACCAGATTAACCAGTTATCTCGGAAGTTTACTCCCGTTAGCCCTTATACATCTGATTTCCACACCACCACTCTGCATGCCTATATCGGCCTTCACTAGATCCCTTGTAATTTGATATCGTATGTTAGCAAACCCAACCTCCTCGTCGCTAGTCTATTAAGTACAAATCCATCTATGTCCTATCCCATGTAATCACTTGCCATCACTCTAATCGCGGCAGACGTCAAATTTTTATTTCTATGTATATTAATGCGCATTATCCCATTTGGTGTCCCCTCAAACTCACCATGCTTTACTAATTTCATCCCACCCCCCTCATCTTCCCAAGCTTCGAACTTCGACAATACCCAGTTTGGAGAACCTATTTGGCTGTTATCAAATCCACCTGGACGGTGATCTTCAAACACAGGATCCCCAAACGGACCAAAAAACCCTGCGATCCCATATCGGCTTCGCTCCACCTTGTTTCCCCGGCCAGCCTGAAATGAATCCCGCTGCACAAAGAACTGCAATATATAAGTGCGATTTAATAACACTGCTGGTCAGCTACTTGTGGCCGAATGGGTAAGTGTTAAAATTACTAGCCAGTAGGTCGCGGGTTCGAGGCTCTCCGAGGTTTCGTGAGATGCCCACTGCTGAGGATTCCCAATAGGGATGAAACCGCTGTACAGTGCTTCTCAGCTTTTGAGCATAGAGTGGCTTCAGTTACAGGACGAAATCTCAACAAAAAACCTCCCCACACTACCAACAAACAAACACATCCTGATCTCCTAGATAATCACTATGTTGTTCGTTTTTTGGGAAGATATGAAATGCGCATTATCAACGAATTCTTGTTAAAGCTTGGTTACAACGAGTGCATATTCACCGAGTTGGCCCCAATGGAGCGCTAAATATGAACTGCTTTTTCAGCTAACATACTAGAAAAAAGTTTGTACGGCCTGAACCAGTCGATACATCTAACCTGTGCAACAAGCCTCACTGGTACACGATTACTGACAAGAAAATCAGACAACGACGGCCTTTTGCTGACCTTATGGCAGCTGTGTACCTTCATTTGATGGTGCTTGCACGGTGGGTCTGCTTCCCATCGCTAGTGCTAGAGACTAGTTAAGTGTAAACACTCCCTAACTTTGCCTGAAAGGATGGAAAGAATATTCATTGACGGCGACACACCTAGGGTAGATATGGCTACAGACTATTTTTGGCAGGGAAACTGAGTGTATTGTTCAAAGTTTAACTTCTGTTGGACACCACACGATCCTCGGTAGGCCAGGGAAACAAGCTCAGACTACAATGAGATAAGGAAACGTGTCAAATTTACGTGCAAACGCGGCCCTTTAAGACAAGTTTCAAGGGTTGCAAGGGCCTCCAGGGTGCAGCTGCGTTTAACAAAACTATGAAATTACTACCCTCAATTGAACTATCTCTCATCTTAGGGAATACTGTGATAGCAAATGGAGTTTCTAACATATAGTTAATAATCACCAAGGGACTTCTGTGGAGTGGTAAGTATGATGAGGATAATAATAATAACCAAGGTGACGTTAGCGAGGAGACAGCGACTGCCACAGAAGTTTACCTCTGCAGCAAATATTAACTTGCATTCGCTGTGATTCAGCATTCATAGATGATTCTGTTATAAACTCCATTAACCTACTAAAGACCCGGTACATGTTTGATTTTCCGCTCGCTGGGACTGTACACCGCTAAACTATACATTCTGTGTGAGTTGACATAGCAAATCAACTGACCAGAGATCATGCGCAATCTACGCAATATCTAGCCAGACATTTTGTCAACTTTCAGGGAAGATTACCTTACGTGTGTTTTCCAGGGCTTGAAAACGTTTGTTAATAGCTTTTCTGTATCTCAATAGTAGCATAAGGCTAACACCATGCGGCGCACAAATAATAATAGTGTTTATTCCTCATTCAGTGCACCACCCCCAAGGCATTACTTTATTCAAGGGCCGGGGATGCTGGCTTATGAAAAGACGACGCTGAACGATTTGGTTTTTCAGATGCCATGTTGTTGTTTGGCACACGCAAGGCATGAGCTGGAGAAAAGTGTGAGAGGTTAACTTATGAGTACTGGGACCCGGTCCTAGTGGTTAAAGGACTTTGGGATTCTTCTTATTCCTACTAACGGGCTTGAACGTGGCAAAAAGTGTGTGGACAAGGAGGTACTTGATAAATGGCCCGATTTCTTGGGACAGTAAATAAGGCTACCACGTAGGCGTGATTAGGGTATGCAGCGTGCAGGTCACACCAAGATAGCATTTTCAAGCCAATCTTGGAAAAAGGGCAGGCCCTCGACACAAAAACTTGAAAAATGAAGCTACAGTTTTGCCAAGTGCAGAGTGACCGTGGCCACTCCATGTCCGCAGCATTACACACATTGCGTGGCAGAACTATCAAACGTTTGTCTGGACAGCACTAATGACGATGAAAAACATCAGTCAGCTCCGATGACGCCTGGAATTTGAGATGTCACCGGTGTGGATTTGAGTAGGTACCGTCATTTTGGTATTTTACAAACAAGAAACCAGCGCACTGACGTCATTTTTACATCAATTCTGCACTTCATTAGTGCAAACTCAGGTTCACCTAAGAACGCCAAAGCGGATAAAGGAGTAAAATCACTGAGCATCTGCTGTATGCCGGATCACTGAGACATTGCTTCAGCAGATCCGTTGTTCTGGTTCTTTATTCTTCGCACTTTGCGGTTTTCTTATCACACGCCATGCAGGATGCCTACCACCTTCAAATTGTAATGGTCAGCCATTGCCTAACCTTGCTATACTACCTAAAAGATGAGGAACACAATAGTAACTGCTTCTCGGCCCCCGTTGTCTACCGCATTTAAATCGTGTCACTTTGGGCATGGCCACAGTTGCGTTGGATTCGTGTGCTACCGTCTCGCTTCCGCGCAAATATGGGTACTCACCAAATCCCATCAGGCATGTCTTGTTTCGAATAAACTATCATGATAATGCCTGACGTTATGTCACATACCGGCTGAGAATAAACACTACTGTCACTGAAGGCCCTCGAGCAACGTTAGGTGTTCTCAAGAAGCCTGATCATGGTGTCAAAATAGACCATCTATGATCGCATTCGAATAGCCTACTGATGGGTGCTACACGGCCAGTGGGGTAGGATGGGTGGGAGGGACTAATTGCAGGTCAGCGCGAGGAGCCACACCTGGGTCTTGAGATCCTTTACCCTCTCAGCAAACCCGCTGTTTGTCACCGTCCAAGCGAAAACTTTGTTGAAAAGCGTCTCAAACATTCGCCGAGGGAACCACCGGCGCAATCATCCAGACGGTACGTGGAAAGTAGTGCATTTGGATATTCTCACATGGAAACCGTAAAAGGTAGCGTTACAACTGGACACAAATCTGGCTACGCGTATCTACGCCGCCGGCATAATTACACAAATTTTGTTGTGCAAACTGCAAACTTTCCACGAAACAACTGGAGTGCCTGGCAACTTCCATCCGCGACACGCAATGTGGGAACTTTTTGCGCACCACAGGCGAAGGGTTTCAAGTAACTTACCCACCGTCATTCACGAAATCTGCATAACGCCAGAAGAACACAAACTGTTGCTTCCAGGCAGGGAATGTGCAGTCGTAATCCGCTGCACTAACGGGGTGGTGAGCAAAATGTTGCGCAAACTTTCAGTCACTATGTGTTTGTGAACAAGTTGGAAGGCGCTGCCCGGGATGTGGTCCCATGCCTGCGTAGCGCAGCAAGTGCTCTAAAGTGTCAGGCATAAAAATTCGTTCAACACACTGACTTTGTCTGGATCCTCGAGTTTTTGCATGCTATACTGGTAGTACAATCACCCAGAACGACTTCTATTCGCCGGCTAAACAAGTACAGCGTAAAGATTGTACGTATTGTCGGTTTACGCAGTCCCAACGACTGGAAAGTGAAACGGTGACAGGAAACAGTGAGACTACGAATTTTTCATTGCGAATCGCCACTAAGTTTTAGCCTAAAACCTGTTCAATCCTGCCATCGCTACATCAAAGCATGCGCCAAAAATTGCGGATAAAAAATTGAGTCAAACAAATTTCAAACAAATAGAGCAGGTTTTAGTCCTTTTTGGTTTGCTCATATATTTGAGGCGATGCTACACTGTAAGGCACAGGGTTTCCTTCTACACGCTAAGGCCTTTGAGTAAATCGCACAAGGTGTTTGAGGAGCAGCGTGATACAAAGAGAGATGCTCAGTATTCGCACAATGGAATTCAAATTTCGAAAGATATTACGTCTCTCTGGTGGGCTGAAACGGGCAGACTAGTGAGTTCCGAATACCAGTCCAAACTTTTGAGCCTCATCCAGGCACCCCGGGGTGCCAGTGCCGCTGAGAACTTATCCCACCAGAATTTTTCCGCCAGGCGTATGATGGCTTCAGTGGACAGTGATATTTGGTGAGTTGCAAAATTTGAAGGATTTGAATCCGAAGGCACCGTGAGGGTGAGGAGCCCCGGCAAGAGACGGGGAAACTCAAAATCGAAACCAGCACCATAAGACAAAAACGCTCCAGATGATGGGCTTTCTTTTTTGAATTTATCTTCAGGCGGATGCCACGTGCTCCTGAAAGAAGTATTTTTCGAAGTTCTTTGTGTTAGAGGAAAATGGACTGTGCGAATTAAACCATCTGGACTTCTTGAAGAGTGTAGGATAGCGTTGCCGGAAGCCCACTCCATATGCTACATAGAGCACATAGCCAAACACCACCCGGTAATGTTTCAGCACTTTAAAAATGATACCAGAGGAGGGGTATAACAATGGCTTTCTCGGCCTCACCATCTCGAAGGACTAGGGAAATGCTTGGCCGCACAATGCCATTAGCTGCAAAGCCTTTGCAAGCAGAATAAAACTTTTTACGCCAAAATGTTGCATTTTGTCGCGCGTGTGCTCAATGCAAAAACCACCCCCATTTACCTTCACATTTTTGGAGCTCACCAAATTTACATTGGCCACAGAGGCAGTCCTACCTCTGGTCGAAAATTCTGGCGGAAGTATTTCATAGCATCACCGGGACTCCGGGGTGCCTAGAAGGTGCTTGAAACTTTGGACTGGTATTCCGAATCAAACTGTGTGCCTGTTTTAATCCACCGTAGCCTTTGAAAAGTTGCTTTTATTGTGCCAACTGGATGGAGCTCCAGTGCTTCAGATCAAGCGGATTTTTGCAGCCGTGCTGACCAAAGTCGCTCGGGCCCAACATATTGTTTCACCCGCCAGATGCCGCGCCGGCCGACTACCATCCCTCCTGGATTTGGTCCTCGCGAAAGAAAGACACTCCGTCAATCGGGTGATAATTAACGCTTTGCCGGGACATAATGACCACTGACTGCATCTGCTACTGGGTGAGAACTCCCGAACCTCAAACGTGGATTCGAAACATCTGCCGTGCAGACTTCTCAGGAATGCGCATCTTTTTCATCAAGTAAAACTATGACCAACTTCAGTGGATGACTTATATAGGACCATTGTCCAGAAAGCTCACGAGGCTGACGCGACGTTCGTCACAAAAAACAAGCATGCAGTCCAACTGACCGCAAGCTACCTAAAAAGATTCGTCGTCCTCCGGAAAAGAGGTCCCAACTATTTTTCAAAAAGTGGACTACAGGAGACAGAAGATGAGCTGGCACTTTGTAAAATGCGGAACCGCTGTAAATCAGAAACCCTCCAATGGAACATACAAAAACAAACAACCATTCTAGGCCTTGCCCGGAGAAGCGAGGCATCGCTTCAGAAATAAATCATCCGCATTCTCTCTGAGGGACAGGAACTGGAAACCCACGAGTGCCCCATAAGTGGTATCTGAGATCTACAGAGAGCACTGTTACGGTCATCTGCCTTTCGAGCTTGAGTGACGCGCGCCAATTCACGTAAAAGGACCAAAAAATCCGATTTCTGGAACCACGTTACTCAGATTCTCTGCTGCAGACACCGTAAGAGTTACAAAATAAGGCGGTGAAACCACCAGCCTGAGGATAAATCACAGTTCACCTCGCCACAAATTCCATATCGTCACAAGTAAACAGAGATCGATGACGAGTGACCACAAAAAACAATGTCCGACCAAAATCCGTAAGTTATTAAAATAGTTCATTAAAACAAGGGGATTCAGTTCATCGGGTGAAGAAGAATAAGTATGGGGATTGGCTGTCACCTATGGTAGGGAACGGGAGCGCATTCTTGGTAAGTTTTCTTCCATATGCTAGTCTATATTCGGCCCCAGCCTCCTAGTCACATGCAACGTTGACAGAGCCTAACTACGAACGCCCTCTAAGTGACTGGTCTTCACGAAGGAGGACATTCGTCAACTGTTGCACAAGATCAACCCGTTCTGAGCATTGGGGCCAGACGAGGTCCATCCAAGGATCCTGAAAGAAACGTCTTTCACACTGGAAGAACATTTCGCTTGATGAAAGCCACTTTCCCTCTTCTTGAAATGAGGCGATTGTCACACCGGTCTACAAAACTGGTGACCGACTATCGCCCGACAGCTGCAGGCCTGTTAACCTCACTAGCGTGCGGTGCTAGGTAAAGGAACGCATCTTGAAGCGCACCATTCAAGATCACCCTACCACCAAAAACTTGATATCTCAAGTGCAACACAGAGTTCCCTCAAACCGTTCCCGCTTGACGAACATTCTCGTATTTATGGACAGCTTTATCCAAACCAAGGACGAGGGACTCTATCGGATGCCGTATTTTTTGACTTCTCAAAAGCATTCGATCGCGTCCAACACGTTTCGCTGCTCCACAAACTCGAGTCTTACGGGATTCAAGGAAAATTTTACGCTGGACTAGGGCGCTCTTATCAGATAGAACATTCAGAGCGAAAGTAGGCTTGACCTAACATCCTGCGTCGCCGATATCCATTGGAGTTCCTCAGAAGACCGCTGCTGTTTCTGATATACGTCAGCGACCTTCCAGATTTTCTAGCAAATCTTTGTCTACTTTATGCGGACGACCTAAAATCTTGGGGTTCCAATCCCAGTGCCCTCTTAGTGAGTACAGACGCTTCAAGGCAGCGGTCGTTGAACTAGAACATTTCTCTGAATGACGAATACCTATATGTCATTCGGAGGAGACTCTGCGAACGCCTATGTCGTGCATGGTGAGCATGGACGAAGAGACATGATGAGAATAGATGCCAGAAAGGGTTTGGGTCTCTGGCTCTCTTCAAACATGTACTTCCTACGACACAATGAGCAATCGGCCCAAAAGGCATTCGCCGTTCTACGGATGATTCGGCGCGCCTTCTTCCGTATTATTCGCATAGACTATTCTATGGACCTACTTTGGATCGCTTCTTGAATAGATTAGCAAGGTTGTCTACTCAGGAGGCAAGAAGAACGCAACCCTCAGTGGGCGTCCAGTGCGCTGTTACGAAAATGGTTGCCGGCCCTAAATCCGCGTCTCGTGGTACTTGACCCCTTTTCCTTGGAGTATCGTCGCCTCCGAGGAGACCTGATTCATGCTAATGCCCCGTTTGAACAAGGTTTGACCGGTAGGTTTTCCACCGTTTACCCAGCAAACACATAGCGGGGCATGGCAAAAAGGCTTTCAAGTTCAGAGTATGCACTTTCATTAGGCAAACTTTTTTCATTTCGTTTAGTTGCTGCGTGGGAGAAAATTCCTCTGAAGGTTGTCCACGCTCCATCTAGAACCCAGTTCAAACCACTATTAGACACCATTTATGAGAGTCCTCGCGCCGGCAAGCCTACTACCCCAGGCTGAGAATTTGAAGTGCAACGCTACACCCTTTTTCCCTTGTGCCCTTAGGTGAGCGGCAGCCGCTGAACGAGAAGAACAAAACCGATCCGGAAAACTGGGCGAAAGCCTTGATCCTGTGTATCACTAGGTGAATCCGAGAATCCGTGCAAATACTGAGCGCCAACGACTGGCCGGTGGTTTCTCTAACGTGGGTCAGTCGACTTAGTACTCTGGTAGGCAACAGACACGCGGGGTTAACTCTGAAATAGTGGCACCCGGTGGCAGAGCAAGCACAACACACAACTAGGAAAGCAGAAGGGTCGCGGTGCAGGAACACATTTATTCGACGACCGAAACCGAATCACAAAGTGTACAGGTATGTAGCGGCTACCCTCCTGTCTACTTATCCCTGGAACTAATTTTATTAGTACGTCCACACAGACGTCCACAACCACGAACATCACACAACAACATCGTGACTTGCCTGCAACCTTGACCGAATAAAGTTCACCTCCTGTTCGTACGCTTCGAGACGACCCTATGTGATTTCACATTGTTATTTTTCCACGCCACAAGTTCATCCCGACACACACGCCTCAACGACCCTAGATATATAAACGAGTACACAACACGCACACAGGACACGAAACGAGAGAACAACAGCAAAGGTTGACCCAGCTTGGAAACGCGGAGCCATTAACACCCAGGCCACGGACGATTCAGAAGGTGTAGCAGTTGAACCTGTAAAGGAGACACCACCTGCGTCCGCACAAATTTGGAGGAATTACTGCGACTCACGTTCAAAACGATAAGTCAGCCTTTTTGAACTGTTGCATCCTGACATTGTACTTTGTCTCATCAAGGTACCTATTATCGTACCTCGTTCTCACAACATGTATTTTATTAGTGCCTATAGTCTTTTGATTACCTAGTTGATTTTGCAACGTAGTGCACTAACAGGTAAATCAAAATCCAAAGGTCGTGTAAGGGGGGTCAAAATCGGGAGGCTCCTTATCTGGGACTCTCCGTGTATACAGTCCAGTTTCAGTTGCGTTACAGTGCCCGCTCCGAGCCGGAGCACTATCCTCAGTGCTCAAAAGGTGTTTGTGTCAAGTGAGCTTATTCTAGCTGTTTAGTCAGCGGGTGAAGTTGAGTAGGGCGATGACAGGTGGACCAGTACCAGGTAAAAGAATGGGCTTTCAATGATTGTAAAATAGACAGCGCATCTCCTTATGTGGTTGACAAGGGTCACAAATGCATAGGTGCCGCTCAAGAATATCCAACGGCGGTGAGAAGCCGCTGGCGATCGTCCAGTGTATGACAAAAAACTTTCTGACTGGGAACGACTCGTCCCCGGGTTTTGTTTGTGTTGAGGAGCTCTTTTGCTTGGTAGCAGTTGGTGTGACACATCACTCACCTTGCACCCATAGTTGCCAGCTTTAAGACAGGTCTGGTCAGCCACGAAATGCCGGTCTCCAGAAGTGTTGGCAGTGGAAATGGAAGCCTTGGTTTTCACTAGAGTCGAATTCGGCCAAATGAGCGAAACTGGATTTGTTCGATAGACAGCATGTTCTGTGTGCCCAGCCAGTGAGGTGACTGCGGAACCTTTTGCGTCGTTGACCACCATGTCCAGATTCGTGTTATGTGTAGTGCCCATATTCATATGAGCACTGGTGTAAGCTTCCACTGCCACTTTTGTTTGTTGTGGCTTGCTGTCTACTGTTTGGGTATTGTCACTGCTTCCAGCGTGGAATGTTGGGTTCCGCTGGTCAACACCACCACCACGACGAAAACAAACTTGTGTTCTGCAGCTGGCAACCTCTTCATGTACTTGTTTTAAGCTTCCGGGTAAGGTCTGAGTTCTTGCGCTATCTTCCGTCTCCCTCAGCTGCCTTTCTCTGTTGTCAGCTTCATTAGCGGGAAGTGTCGCTTATGTGAAACAACGGGTACGATCAAATGTTGCCACAGGTTTTGTCGCAGTTACTGTGTCCAAGTCTGGACACACTCCATCATGCATAGGAATGGTGGGAGAAAATTGCGGGCCGGAGGATGGGAGCGTAACATCGATGTGTTGAGAAGAGGGTTCGCGTTGGGCGAGGATTGAGGGATATGGCTCGGTAGTCGTGCGTGGAACAGACAGGACGAGTTAGTCCAGAGGGTGTCCGTTGGTGCGAACAGCGAAACGCCTGAAGAGAGTACGCAATGGGCGACAGAGTCATCCAGATATGACAGAATATAATGATCGTGCTACTGCGGATGTAGCAATGACATAAATGCCTTCATTCTAAATGACCAGAGCGTGAAGTCAGCGCCAAGGCGAAACGTCCCTGGTGGTTCTAGAAGTGGCTGGATATGGGACATAACCACTTCTGAAATATCAGCCGATTCTTTGGAAGTTTTGTCGTCCATGTGCCGTTAATTTTGGCAGGAAGATCGTACGTGACTCTCAAAATTGACTTCATCCCACCTCTGACACTGATTGTAACGTGGGTCAGTTGACAGGGTTAACTCTGAAATAGAGCCACCCGGTGACAGAACAATCACGACACGCAAATAGGAAGGCAGAAGGGTCGCGGTGCAGGAACACGTTTATTCGACGACCGAAACGGAAACCGAAAGTGCACAGGTATATCAAAAGCTAAGGGTTATATAAAGTGGGTTACAATCGGGGCACTCCTTATCTGGGGCTCGTCGGGGATACAATTCAGTTTCAATCGCTTTACAGACCTAACTATTGAAATGCGCGCTACAGCCTTCAAAGTCGGTTTAGTCAGTGACCCTTCTTATGCCAAGCATGCCATTCACGGTAAGCTTCCATTTGCCTGTATATCTCTCGAATCAAAAGAATACTCGGAAAAATTACCAAATACGAAGGGGCCATGCACAAACAAAGCCACTGTGTTTTATCCAACCACCGTGAGGGGATCAGCTGGGCACCGCTCGTCCATAGAATGGAGTTCACGAAATGTGAATTTGTATCCCCGTTAAACCAGTTCATGATTGCTGGGAAATGGAAGCTGGTGAGAAAAATTGGCGGTGGTTCATTCGGCGATATATATCTGGGTCATAATGTTGCTACCGGAGAGGAGGTCGCGATAAAACTGGAACCGAGCACTGCTCGTCACCCGCAGTTGTTTTATGAAAGTCGAGTTTACAGAATTCTGCAGGTACTTCCCGGTTAGGTTATTAATACATGTTCTAGAACGGGGTTGGGATCCCCAGGGTGTACTGGTTTGGTACTGATGGGCCCGATAATCGCTACAGAGCAATGGTTATGGATCTTCTAGGCCCAAGCCTTGAGGACCTTTTTACGTTTTGCGGAAGGCGCTTCACAATGAAGACTGTATTGACTCTGGCGGAGCAGATGCTGTGGCGTATAGATTACATCCACAACAAGAGTCTCATACATCGGGACATAAAACCTGATAACTTTCTTATGGGCATAGGACCGCACTGCAATCGTGTCTTCCTCGTTGATTTTGGTCTAGCAAAAAAATACAGGTATATCTTTCTCTACTTGCTTCCATTTCCTTCCAGAGATCACCGATCTAGGTGTCACATCGCATACAGGGAAGACAAAAATCTAACAGGTACAGCTCGGTACGCCAGTATCAACGCCCATGCGGGAATTGAGCAATCCCGACGTGACGATATCGAATCTCTGGGCTACGTATTTATGTATTTCCTCCGTGGACATTTACCTTGGCAGGGACTTAAGGTAAGTGAGACCGGGCAACATTTGGATACTGTCCACCACAGTGGAGGATTTGGTACTCCCCTCGAACGCACTGAAATGCCACAGACTAACGGCTTAATTAACGCCATCGGTGCTCAGAAGCTGACACAATTGTCTTACGTTACCTGCGATTGGGAGTCTAAACAGCCTAAACACCGATATTAGCTGCAGCGAAAGGGAGTAGCACCTCATTTCTATTGAAAGCAACAGTTGTCCACTAACAGGTAAGTTCTTTCATCGCAAGACCTCACCCGGAGTATTGCGTGCATACTTCCCACCCAGGCTCGGTTAATAAGACCTAGAAAGGATGCAACGTTGCCCAACATGACAGTTACTGAAACTATGAGGCGTGAATTGTGATGGTCCGAAATATCTCAAAATATTCTCCAAAAGACCACGGGTTGTGTGGGCATCTAATCGGAACTTGTTCTGCGTCGTCCCCCTCCATCCCATTTTAAAGCCAAGGAATCTGTGGACTCGGAATTGACGTGAACGGACCTTCGAAAAAATGACTAACGTGGGCGTGACCATATGGTGTACACGAACCCCATCGTTATTGGCTATAGGTGGCCAGGGTCGGTCGTTCTGGAACACCTTTGTGGATTCGAATCACGCGCTTGTTCGTTGCTGCTTCGCTTCGCTTTTTGGGGGCGTGCGAGATGCATGCACTTCGTTTGACCATTGAAAAGCTCTCAGACGCTGAATGTGAAATAAGTCTACCAGAAACACCTGAAATCCCCTTCGTCTAAGACGTCTGATGTTAAATCTCACTCGAAAGTAGTCAGCAACCCTAAAAGATGCTGGGCGCTCCGCTCGTGAACGGCGCAACCAACTGAATATAAGCATTCGATCTCGGACAACAATCAAAAGTTACTTGACCGAGAGCATAATGCCGCTCGACCAAGTGTCAAACTACAGGTAAAAAAAGTGCATGTGTGCTGATCGAGAAGTGTGGTGGGTCCAGAAGGCTGAAGAGATGGAGGCGAGAAATTCCGGGAAGGTGCCTAAACTATTCCAGGTGGTACAACGGGTCCAAAAGCTTCCGGTGGTGAAGCAATCATTGATAACAACGGCTCGGTTATCCGAAAAAAGGGGACCGCCGGAATCGTTGGGCTGAACGCTTCCTATACCGATTCAACTGGCCACCTACAGTCAAGCCCGATTCTTTGTCGGCAAAGCAGCTTTGGACAGTGAACTCGCTCCTTCCCGATGGCTTAAGAAATTATGCGGGTGCCTTCTGTCCCTCAAGCGTCACCGAGCTGTTGGCTCTGACGAAAGTTCACTCACTCTGTTCAAAGATAGAGATGAAATCCTTGATTGGTGCTTGTCTGATTGTTTCTGTCTGGGCGAAAGAGACCGCCCCAAATAACTCGGGCACGTTGATGGTAGTGCCCTTGTTCGAAAGGATACTCGCAGTGTGGCAATAGCAGGAATTAGGTTGACCCACCATGTGACCAGACTCTGCATCAGTCACTCTATGTCATCTTACGTAGGCGCGTGAAGAGGATACGCGAGACCAGCAAGCATAATTCCTGCCGGGAGGAAACTTGACCACGTCTTCACACTCTATCAAGTGTTAGAGCATAATAATAATAATCGTTCAACTGTAACATTCCTTCGGTGCCTGGCTGCCATGCCACCCGACGGAAGCACGATGGTTGGGATACTGCCAAGTTGCCCAATCGTAGACAAGGGAAGTCGAGTTCGGTTGCTGTTAGAGCAACAGCATGTGCATAGGCGTCCTACAACCTTGGTGTTTGCTTCTGTCGACAAGTCAATTGTAACGTGCTGGCGCAACAGGACACGCCTCCAGAAGTTTGCCCATATCATGCGCTGCTTGTATTCGCATACTTCTGGGCACGTCAGAGTGCTCCAGTAGCTTTCCTTTAAGCACTGATGTTCGGTAAGGATGTTCGCTCCATTTTTGTTTGGGCTGGTTGTTGGCTAGATAATGAGGCGAACACTGGAGGGTTCCAGAACTCCATTGATCAGGTTTGTCCAAACGAGAACCTTGGCGGCGTTCTTATTTTCGAAGACGACAGAAAGAGCAAACAATACTGGAAAAGCTGATCGAGGCTATCCAATCCTTCAGCATGGACTCACGAATCTCGGAAACCAGAATTTCGTTTGCCAATTGGCGCCACTTGTGGCACCGAAAAATGACTCACTGGGTCTCAAAAGACGCGTGCACCAAACTACATTACAGTTTGAGTGTTGTGCGATTACGAGAATCGGCCACTTCGGGTGGAGGATCCGAGACATCTTCAGGCCTTTGACCACCGATGCTTCGGAACTGTATCTGGAATCGGATGGACCCAACGAATTGGGGATGACGTGATCAGGAGACGGATTTTTGGCGCTTTACTCGAATGCATCCATCACTGCAAGCTAAGCGTTCAGCTGTAGCGCACTTACGGTAAATAGATGCCAGCCACCCGAAGGAAGCACAAGAGCTGAGATATTGCCAGGTTGCGCAAACCTAGACCGGAACAGCGGAGATGCAGAGGTCGGGTCCGAACCACTCAACTTACGAGCACTAAATTCGCTCTCTAACCACTGAGCCACCTCGCCCTCGTGGTTGCTCGACGAATGCAACTATTGTTATCCTAGTTTTTTGGTATGAACACCGAATTTACGCTACTGATTTGAAGAAAAGTGCAATTGAGTGGTAGGTTCCACCCTATCGTCAATCGGAAGCGACTGCTTTAGACGATGAACGTAGTCTGCTGTTAGCAATTACGCACTTTAGGCACAAGGGCTCACCCCATGTCAACTGGGAACCACCAAATAACCGATCACCTCATGAATCGTGTGCCAATTAATCACTAGTGGAAAGCTCCAAGTCATCTGGGTATTCAATTTGAATCTGACTGTTATTGCGGACTTACTTTTCGGTTTGCCTTCATCGAGATGGCTCAGTGGTTAAAGCGCGAACTTACTGACCGATAAGTTTTGTGGTTCGAACCCGATCTCTGCATCTCCGCTGTTCCAACTCTTTCGACGAGAGTATTCTCCGCCCCTCCGTGATTGCTTACTTCCCTTCGAGTAACGGGAATCCTCCGTACTTGAGGTCCAGCTAACCTCCACCAAGCAATCAGGCGAGATGGCTCAAGTGGTTAGAGCGCGAATTTACCGGCCGGAAGGTCCGTGGTTCGAACCCGATCTCTGCCTCTCGACTTCCCCTGTCTAGGCCTGGGCAACCTGGCAGTATCCCAGCCCTCGTGCTTCCCTCGGGTGGCATGGCAGCTAGGCACCGAAAGGGTGATACAGCTGAACAGTTAGGTCAGTGCACGAATCTTTAAGGCTCAGGTGTCGGTTTCCAATTTGATAAACCTGTGGCGGAAAAGCGGTATATCCATGCATCTCAAGAGAAGTGTGTATCAGAATACATTATGTCTGGAGGCCATCCGCTCTTAATAAACGAACATCACGTCGTTTGGACGAATGTCACGAGCAAGCTGCGGGTTAAAAGAAGGCATGACTTGTTTGATCAGAATGTTAGCCAATCTGGGTCGAGCATCTCTAGCTCAGCGCTTCTCGCCCTCGTGAATTTTCTAAGGCAACCTTGTAGACCTTTAGACCCTACAAATGCAGTTGTGATAATCTCCCTCCATCGCCAGGAAGGGCTGTTTCAAGCTTCCGTTCCTTTTGATACACCATAGTGGGCAAAGCAGGAAGCCAAGGAACGACATGAAAGTTGCACGACCGACAATAAGACGCAACACCGTACGAGTGCTCTTGTTGCATGGCTGTCCCGACCTGAAGCTGTCACCTTGTGGTGGTCGGGCTTCTGTGCTGCAGTGATCCCACGGGCTATACTAGCTGGAACTCAGTTCCTAGAAGTTCAGCTATGTCAGGAAGGCCAACGAGGGGCAGTCGGACGAAGAACATTGAGTCCCCATATTTCGAGATGGACTGGAGGTAAAGCCGTACTGTCCTTGTTACGGTTTGGATAACGCAGTGAGCAAACGATAATATCGTAAAAAAATCGTTCAGCTGTAGCACCCTTTCGGTGCCCAACTGCCATGCCACCCGAAGGTTGCACGAGGATTGGGATACTGCCAGGTTTCCCAAGCCTAGTCAGAAGTCGAGAGGCAGAGATCGAGTTCGAACCACGGACCTTTCGGTCGGTAAGTTCGCGCTCTAACCGCTTGGGCCGTCTCGCCCAGTATGTGACAGGACTGCGACGATATTCTATCCCCAGCTATGTTGCCTGATTCCGACTCCTAGTACAGCGGAATAGTAAGAAGGCGAGACGTTGGACACAACTGTTATGTTCCGAACAACAAGTGATTAACAGGCGATAACGGAAAAATGATATATATATATATATATATATATATTCATGGTTTGATCTCGAAAAATGCCGGAAGTTCGTTAGCACACAAAGATACAGAGTTTTTTGGGATATTGATATTCCCAACACCTCCCCTTGTGAAAAGTCAGTAATAAGTTCGACGTGGGTCGAGGTGAACTGCGAACCATTGTCTGAGACGATGGACTCCGGTAGGCCTTGCTGGCTGAAAATGTTGGATAACACGCGGCGTACTAGATGTTGTTGGAGGGGACACCGGAGTGATTTCTGGCGACTTGAAAAGCGTCAATCAAAACCAAATAGGAAGTGCCATGTATCTGTCCTGCGTAATCAATGTGGACCCGAGACCAAGGCTTCTCAGGTCGAGACCAGGGAACCGGTGGTTGATGTGACGGGTTCTTGGAAGCTTGTTGGCATCGGGAGCAGCGTTTTACAAAACCAGTGATGTGCTGGTGCATGTGCGGCCAGTATGCGTAACCGCGAACTATTGACTTTGCGGGTTATTCCTTGATACCCAGAATGGAACTGACGGAGGACCCGATGGCGTAAAGATTGAGGACTCACTACGCGATCTCCAAACATTAAGCACTTGTTTACGCTAATGCCTCTCGGCGATGAAGGAGCTGTCGAAGGCAGTTATCTTCGAGGTTCGGAGGCCATGGAGAATTCACGAATTGGATCGCCTTGGTAGCTTGTTGAACCTCTGTCACTGTCACGGGCAATGCACGAACAGATTGGACCAACTGGGGCCGGCTGCGTCCTCGGAAGCAATTTGCGCAATAACCGTGTTTTCACCGTGAGTTGACCGATTGCTGATCAGGCGAGATAATGCACCGATCTGACCGAAGTCGGTGGTGCAACTATAGTGAATATCAAAGTCGTAGCCTAGCATAATAAGCACCCATGTTTGAAGGCGGTTGGCTAAATGTACGGGGACACCTTTCTTTAAACCGAAAATAGACAGTAAGGGTTTATGATCAATGAGTAGGGTGAAACGACGATCGTACGATAACTTGTTGAAACGCCGGACGGCAAACACTATTGCCAACGCTTTCTCTATCTGTCCATATCGCTGTTCTGCTGGCTTTAGTGATTTCGACGCATGCATGCTGGCTTTCTCCGATCCGTCTGGGAAGACGTACACAATGACGGGACCGACTCCAAAAGTAGGAACATCAGCTGCCACGGCGATCGGTAGCTTTGGGTCGCAGTGGGTCAGTAGCAGATCAGAACTGAGCATCGCCTTTAGCCGGCAGGATGCTTCCTCACATTATTCTGACTAGCACCATGGGACTTCCTTTCCAAGCAGTTGATTTAGTGGGGGTCGAATGTCATGTAGCAAAGGCAAGAATGCCGAATAATAGCTGCTTAACCCCCAAAAGGAACGTAATGATGAGACATTCTTAGGGGGTGGCATCTGTTGTATAGCTCGAACGTTATCCGGATGAAGATGACAACCAGAGGCGTCGAAGATGAAACGCAGCTACTTCACTGCTGTCAAGAAGAATTGAACTTCTCAGGACGGATGCGGAAGCCATTGTTCTAAATGCGCAACAAGATGGCATTGGTCCGATCAAGAAGCTCTTCGGGTGAAACAACAACGATAAGCACGTCGTCCACACCTGGAATGCCAGAAAGGATGGTGTCCATCATCTGCTGGAAAATTGCTGGGGCAGTTTTGACACCAGACGGGAGACGTGTGTGTTTATTGTCAACAGTGAGCGTGATTCTGGTGCAATTTCAGCGTGAAGGTACCCTTCAGCAATGTCGATTTTTGCGAAGAACTTTCCACCATTCAGAACAGAGAATAGATCGTCGGGCTCTGGTAGTGGATAGTGGTGCTGCTGGAGAGCTGCATTTAGGCCGGTTGAGAAATCGGCACAAATGCGGATCTCACCGTTGGGTTTCTTCACCACGACGATTGGCGCTGTCCAGGCGGAGTAGGATACAGGGGACAGAACGCCTTGTTGTTCTAGTCGTTGAAGTTCGGCCTCTACCAGTGGTAGGGAAGCGTACGGGACTGGTCTCTTTGGACGGAAGACCTAGCAGGAGGTGGAGGAGACGGAACTGTATTGCAAATGATACCGATTGGAATGTCGGCTAACCCCAAGCGATCGAACCAATCAAGACCCAATAAGTTCAGCTCAGCTGCCGTTACGTAACATGACCTCACGAATGTAGTTCCCGGAAAAGATACACAGCATTGGGGCTCACCGGAAAGTCTTAGTTCTCCACCGCAGGCACTGGTAACAGTTCGAGCGGCTTGTCTGATCGGAAGTTGCCCGAGCGTGCGCCAAAGCTTCTCCGAAATGATGGTAATGTCCGACGCAGTATCTAACTGCAGACGGACTGGATGACCGTTGCCGGTCCTATATCGGATGAAGGCGACCCAGCGGTGGGTAGTTCATTAATTGGCAACCAAATATGAAAGCCCTCACCTGTTAACTCAGTCGCGTTGCTAACTGCCATCTTCCCATATCGGAACCCCGCAAGGAGACCGGTGGGTGATTGGTGACCCTAACAGGTCCTTTGACGCAGCTAATCGCGGTCCTGCATCAAACACACTGCGTTCACTGAATTGTTCCCCGTACCTCCCTTTTTGGCCTAGCTCTCGAATGCGAGTCGCTAGTGGTCCCACTCATCCGCGGCATCACTGGAATTGGGACTCCTCAATGCGCTGAGTTAGAAATGCAGGCTTCTTTAGCCAGCTATATAGATGTATGGTTTGAAAGTCAGCAGACAAGCGAAACGCATTAGGAGACAAAACTGAAAGCCTGCAATTCAGACTTTATTCATGTGTAAATTTTCGACAGAAACCAACATGAGGCGTGTAAGAACAAACGGTGTTACGCAACACGTAAAATCCTCCGGGTGGTGATGAAATGGTCCTGACTGGAGATATGGGCGACCGGTTCGGTACACTAATGGACATGAAAACCCTGGCGGTAGATCTGACGCGGATGTTCCCAGGACCTGGTGATGATGGTCGCTCCATACAGTTTTGTGCTAGTCACCCTCTGGCTTAATTACAAATTTCCAACACAGACAC
Organism: Clonorchis sinensis; assembly: GCA_003604175.2. Taxonomy (NCBI): domain Eukaryota; kingdom Metazoa; phylum Platyhelminthes; class Trematoda; order Opisthorchiida; family Opisthorchiidae; genus Clonorchis; species Clonorchis sinensis. The sequence continues at coordinate 125,011,272 of CM030370.1, read as the reverse complement.
TTATCCAGCGTCGTCTGCACCGCAGCCATGCGATCAATCAGGTGCATTAAATAGAGATCAGCTATTTTTTACAGGACCATCGTTCATTTTGGAACACTGGCGCAAACCCCATGACCTGGCGCGCTCCCGCATGGCTGCGCATGTGAAGGAAAGTACCCGTCGATCCAATGTTGATTGTCTGAAATGCTCACCCGCCAGAGAAATCTCACAGTAACGGCCCAGTAAGCTCCTCTTGGATGGAAGTCGAAACGATCGACCAAATGAATCGTATTCGTTCGAACGCGACTCGGAAGTGGATGAGGTAGGTAACGATTGGTCGTTGACATTTGTATCTTCCCCGGAGTGCAAAGATTTGGTCAATGCTACCTCCCCTTGGTCCGAAACCTGCCTGACGTGGTCTGGTGTGTGGTTGTCTCACTGATAAAGTGATTTATGAGAGGGATGACAAATATTTTAAACTGCATTCAGTAAGTTTATATTTATTTGTCATAAACGGATTTTCGACCTCTTTTGTGGAAAGCTGTGAGACAGCGGGCTTAGTACGAGACGGACAGTAGTACCTATCTTGTGTGCCTCTGCAGACTGCAGTATCCGTCTGGAGCTTTGCAGTTTTTAGACTGATGAATGGCTTTGATTGTTTCTTCATCCGTTTGGAGGGGGCACAGTCATTATCGTACGCTACGTGGGGGCTCAGTGATGGGGAAAACCCGTGCTGTTGTCCACGAAAAGTGCACAACATTGGAAAGATACCGAGAATGTTTTCATCTGATGTGGTGCTTAGAGTGGGCCGTGTAGGTAATCGCTTTCTGGAAGATTATCGCAGAAGACTAGATGACTTCACATAGTGATATTTGACGTAGCTTCCCAACTGATCGCCACATCTGTCTAGTAGAGTAGCGCAGTTCCCAAGTCTTCCTAAATCGTGCCAACTGTGCGAACCCATTGTGTATTGACATCACATCCGAGCCCTCGTGCAACCTTCGGGTGGCATGGCAGTTAGGCACCGAAAGGGTGTTACAGCTGAGCGATTTACTCAGTCACTCAAGCGAGCTGTGGTCATCGCTTAAGTATCCAGCTAGAAGCTGCTTCTTAGATTGTTGAAATCGCGTATTTCTGACGCATGACCAATCGAAGTCGGCTTCAGAAGCGTGTCACCATTTACACAGCGAGGACTGAGACAGTGCTTTCCTAAAATAATTCATATTGAGGTATCGCACGGTTTGACGTGGATATTTTACTCGCCAATGGTTATAACTTTCCGGCATTTGTCAGCAGCTGATTGGACCGTATTGTAACATCCGTCATTGGTGTGCTATTCGGAATCAATTGCCGGTGCATTTACGGCTACGAGCTTGTCATGACTCAGCTTTCGGATCTTGGTAGTGCTTCTCTTGACTTGAACACTGCATTATACTGACGAGAACTAACCACTGTGATAAAGCTAGATATAGCCGTTCTTTCCAAGGAGACGAATTTAATTGGAACAATGTCCAGGTGTCTATACTTCCGAAAAGCTGATCGCGAAGGGCATGCTTGCTAGCATCTTGGTTACGAACATCCACCTCATATCCAGCGTAAACAGTTGAGTTTCCCAGGTTGTTTTCTGGCCAACCCAACTATGAAGGTGCGTTACTTCCCTAAGAAGCTGTAGAATGAGAAGCATAATTGATAAGAGGAGACATTATGAGGTTCCTAGGAAATTTGTCCCCTGCGTCACTCGGCTCTTGTTCAGATGTGCACCCTGGTGAATCAAGCACAAACTACAATGCAGCAGTATGTGGAGCGCTGTAAAAGAAGACCACTGTCTTGGCCGTTGGACCAGGGTAAATCTCATCCGTCCAATCTTCAGCAGCTGCTTCCAAGTGTTCGCCGTTACCGGTTTGAAATCAAGGTTTGACTGGCCTCCCCAGACTTAAAGCCATTAAAGTGTTCAGCCACGCTCCTGTCCCTTCACCTCAATGGAAATCTCCACGAGAAGAAAGTGGGTAAGACTTTCTCCTTATAGGCTATATGGGACATTTCAGTGGAATTCAAGAGACTTGTTTCCCAAGACGCCTACCCTGACCATGCTGCGGTAGTAAGAGGCAAATCCTGGAAGTAGTACTTATTTTCACCAACCACTACATCCTATCGCTAAGGCAAAAAAATTCTGCATCCGTTTGTGTCCCTCTGGATCGATATTCTTGCTTCGCGGTGTGCCTCCTTCCCAGTTGTCAGACCAAAGACGAAGACGAGATCGGCATCGATGATTCCAGCAAAGGGTTCTTCTGATTCATTATTATCCTGTAACGTGGATCAGAGATTAGCCTGAGAGTTTGAATCTTGGTTTATTAAGCTGCCTTTAGTTCTGTTCGTTATGGATTCTAGGGCTGGTCAATGCTGTGTCCGACGTCTGCTGCTTGACGACTACTTTTAAAAACATGCTGGGTCGATGAGACTTCGGACGTAACCGTTTGGCACGTGTTTTTTACGTCACAACCACCAACACACAACTTGCAACTTCACCTGTAAGGTTTCCTGTACATCCTTTGGAAGCCGGCGACGAGTTAGTTTTGAGGGCCCGCAACCCAATTCCATATAGAATCGGGATTCCTGCTTTGCCTGTCAACTGCGGACTTGGCTCGATGCAAACTCTGGTGGCAAATTTCTTGATGGTGTCGTCGTTAGATACGGCTGGGTCACAGTCTGTGCAGAGCTCATCGCCTATCAACTAGGTGTAATCCGGAACATTCATACAGCCGTTGATACTCCTATAGGGGTCAGCCGCAGTCAAATAGGCTGGCTTCCCTCGTCGGACAATTTTTTCCGCAAGTTCCCCAATTCTCTACAGCACAATGAACATGAGGTCGCACAAGCTGTTAATCACAGAGGTAAAATACGGAAACTTGAATCGGTTGGAAAGAGACGAGGGGTTAGCGAAATGATGTTTTCGTTCCGTTAGAACACAGATTATCTCACGCTTGTCGGGGTGAGGGATCTTACACATGACGGAAGTAAATCGCTCGTAACTTGGATTTTTGAATCCCGGAGGATGCTGTAGCTCACGAGGTCAATGAATACAGGGAGGCCTTTCAGTCATAGGGGAAATTAGACACATTTCATTGCTCGCTTTAGAAAGAGAGTGAATTCCGTTCAAATATTTTAAGCCCCACAATATGTTTTAGAATCGAGGGAATGCGCTCCTGTTCGATGATGAGCACACAAGCTCATTTCGTAAGTCAGCTGGGTTGTCAGTACGACATACATTTCAAGTGAGCTGGGGTCGTCTTTATTTCCCCTCCAGATCTTAGTTAATGAAATCGGTAGACAGAGCGATCACCTCTGACGAACTACAAAGCCGGTCACTCTAGGAACGGTGTTCTATGTTTGCCAGTAGTCCTGTCTGTATCCTAGATATAAAGTATCCAACCGCGGCAATAATATTACGGTTAACTTAAATCAAGCGTTATTCAAAAAACCGCTTTAAGGACGCCGGCAACTGGTACTGAATGTTGGTAATCTTTCACAGCAGCGTAGAGATAGTATAGTTTTACTAACCGCTTCCTTTTGTAACGTTGTTGTAACAGTGCAACCATCCAGTGCACGTCTTAAGCTGTCAACATGCTCTACGAGATAAGTTAGATGTCAGGTGCCTTTGAACTTCACCGTTTCGCCCACATTTGTTTTATCCTGTTTCCGTTCAAGTTACTATGCCCACGTACCCTATCAGAGTACACCAAGCCGTACTGCCTTCACCTGATATGGTAATCCAGAACTGTCATCGTCAGGTTACAACGGCTATTGCCCATTTTAGTCTGATAAATCATCTATCACCTCGATACAGAATTTTTGTTGTGTATAGTCCGCTTGTGCTCGAGTAGAGGAAATTTGGATACGTTTGGCGAGGGTATATCTGTATTTTCTTGACAAAACACCATTCATTTAAGTGCCTTTTGTCATACCTTTTTGCCTCCATTTTTGTTTTCATCCCCATCCCCTTTAGGCCCATACAAAGAAGCAGAAATACGAGCGTATATACGAAAAGAAACTTACCACATCACCAGAACAGCTCTGCAAAGGATATGCTGTAGAGTTTGAAAAGTACTTGCATTACGCCCGTTCGTTGAAGTTTGACGGCGCTCCCGATTATCCCTACCTCCGTGGAATGTTCCGCCGATTGTTTCAAAGCCTAAACTACGCGTTGGATTATGTTTTCGATTGGGCGCTATTGCGAACCAATACTTCAAACCCTACTCCTGCCCTCGCTGGTGTGCAGGCCAACTGCGCCGATAACGGAAAGCACACTCATGACGACGAGCGCAACGTAGATCCAAATGACTTGGAACTCATGCGCTTACTGATGCCAAATGATCCACGGAGCACCGAACATAATTCGTTAGGCCAGCGGCAACAGGAGCAGCAGCAGCAACTCCTTCAACAACATGCTCACACAGGGAAGAGCGGTGTGCAAGTTTCCACACTTCATTCGCAATTCGTCAGTCCATCTGGTAATCCTGTCAACCACGCTGCTGCACACCACCACCCAAACCCGAGCAGTGGGGGCGGAGGTGGAGGTGGTGCGTACGGGATGCGTTGTGTTGCTCCCGATTTACATCGTTGAACCACGGCTCCAGTAAGAACGCACAAGTTTAATACATTCGTGTTTGTTACCGATCTACACATACTAGTACATATCTCTACCACTGTGAATAGCAGTGCGTATAACGAGCAAACTTTTTGCTCTGTTGCTCGTTTTTTCAGTGTTCCGCGGAACTGTGCTATAAGCTCCCATCGCAATCATCAAGGATGTATGCGCATCCAACAAACAATATAAGGCAATCGTCCTTTGTCCGACCGAACGAATGACTTTCAAAATCGATCCGGACCCAGTATTTTGGACTTGGATACTTGTCACGAACTTCCTGGTTTCCCAATTCCAGTTCAGCACGTCAGTTGGCTTTCAGCCAGACTTGTTTTTCAGGTTATTACTCTCTCACAGTCAGGGAGGTTACACGTTGTTATCCTCATATGTCAAGGACTCGACACCAGCTTCCTTGACAGCGCACTTGTACACACACTAGAAGCGCCTGATATTTGATGACTCACTCCGTTCTCTTCTCTGTCGTTTGATTTCTACATACCTTAGCCTCATGCTCCGACCAATAGACGATCAATACACACGCTTAAGAAGGCAACTGCTTTTTTTGCCTCATCCGAACTGCTTCAAAATAAGAGATGTATTGGCATAACTCACTACTCATAAGGTTGCTGAAAATTCTTCGACAACCCACGACCGACTTCGCCTTTCTTGGGGCTCATCAGGTAGGCACAGTCTCCGAGTTTCCGTCAACCTTATGTTCTACTTGAAACCACATTGCACGAAATTAGGGAAATACACTTATTTGGAAACAAACGTATCAACTGAAACATGAGGTGGCCTGGTGCAGCACATTTAGTTACTTAGAAATACCATAAACGAGAGGTTCAGCTGTGTTGCAGGTGAATCTCTCGCAAAACCAAATTTGTTTGCAAGTGAGTGTATTTCTCGAAATAAGATATGCTTTTTGTCAAGCAGATTACCTGTAACTGGAGGCAGATGCTGTTTTGTACTAAACTTGTTCATGTTTAGATACACATCGACCAAATTTCGTCTGACGCAGTTAAGTGATAATCATGGTTGCAGTCAAAAATCCCTTGAAATGCTGCATAAACTTAATGTGGTCTTCGTGGAGTCCTGAATTTACATCAGTCCCTTTCACGAAAGACTACTGAAGTTGATAAAAAGCCTTATACAAATACCACCTCCAAATTAGGCTATTTACAGTCAGATAGTGAGCTCTTTTTATCAAAGAAGAACACAACTAACCGCGATCGTACCGTCGAAGCTCTTTCTTTCTATCGATACCTCTTTCATTGCAACAGATCGTTTTACACATGCATCTTTCATGATACTGACTAAATTTAGGGAATAATTTAGCCCGTCTTGTCATCTTTCAGGATGTTCCATTTGTATTTTTTTGGTGTGAGCCAGCGTATTTGGGATGATTTCCCATATTATGGCTTCATTAATTTTGTGGATAACCTTGCTCGAGGGGGTTATGTGAGCATCTTGTGCTTTAGTTTATGAGTTAGCTTCGGCACTGCGTTATATTCATATGTTTCAGCATGATAACGCATAAACTGGCCAGCTATCAGTCTCCAAACCATGACCCTCGAAGCAGTCGCCGTCGTTCATCAATTTCCTGTTTTTCTTTTTGCCACCTCGACTTTATAGTGTAAGCTGTGGATAGGAAGAAAGAAAGAAGCCCTTTACTGCGGGGTTATTTACTAAAAAACACCAACTGAACAGTTATGGACTATTGCACAGGAAAGCGAAACTCTCATACGGATCTTGTTTATAACAACTGAATATCCGTCTTCTTCTTGAACCCGTCCTCCTGAGCTTCCCTGGATATTCATTGACTATCACTCAAATGTAAACGAATGCTACAAAGCAATTCCACAAGTTCCGTAATAAATCCCCCTTTCCAATAGACGCAAAACGGAGTTACGGGAAAACATTACTCGCATGCCTCATCAGTAGTATTCGTCGTTACACACCTTCCTCCTTTAAAGGTCGTCCGCATGCCACCGTTGTTCATTTACCTCCGTCAGGTCGTCTTCAGCAGGGGGTCTACTCGGCCGCTCTTCGGGTGTATCATACCACTTACGAAGCTGCGTCCCATTTACTCTTTTGATCCCCGACAGTCTTGAATTGTATAGACGTTCCCCCGGCGGTCGGTAACGACAGACAGACCTTGCCATCGACTGCCCAGCTTCCGCGACCCCAATCCACTCCTTCCAGGATTCTGATGATCCTTCCACTTGACCTTCGCTCCTATGGGGAATGATCGTGCCTTTTGTACTTGCCGTTTTCTGCCTAGTCCTTTTTGAACGGCGGTCAAGTTTTCTTGAGCTTCCCTCCTTTCTTCATCTAGCTCCTCCGGAGACAAGCGTGTTGTCGGCCACAATCCAATTTCCTGATCAACCGGAAGGCGCGGATATCGACCGTACATCAGCATAAACGGGGACTTGCCTGTGGTTGGCTGTATGGAAGCACAATGAGCTATCAACACCAGTGGCAAGTTCACTTCCCAGTCACCTCCTTTGGCCGCCAGCCACTCCTTGATCGTCTGGTTATTACGTTCTGTTTGTTTGCGGGTGGTATGGTGCCGTCCTTAGCCGTCTGATACGCAGATTCTGCAAGCAATTCCTAAACTCTTCGCTCTCGAAGCAAGACCCCTGATCGGTTAGGATCATTTTTGGCACCCCATGGTTGGCCAAGATGTGATGCATTACCACTCCGCTGATTGTCGTCGCCCGTTGATTTGGCACGGCTGCCGCCTCGATCCACCGCGACAGGTGTTCTGTCATTATCACGATATACTGATTCCCGCTAGTTGTCACTGGAAAGGGGCCCATGGCGTCAACGGACCATAACTCGCCGATTTCTGAGACAGGAATGGGTTCTCTGTCGTGTCCCCTTTATCAGGTGACACCGCTTACAGGACACCACATAATCCATCACCTCACTTCTCATCCGGGCCAGTAGGACTTCTGCCGAAGTCAGTCGTACGTCTTGGGGCACCTTGTGTGTGCCATCTCGCGGCGTTTGACGATCAGCTTCCGTCTCAAGACGCATGGTATCACGGGCAGCATAACGTCAGAATCGGTGGCGTTCCAGGAAATTACGCCGGCTTCATTCAGACCCAGCCGATCGAAGTGACTCTGGAACGTTTCCAATTGCTTGTCTCCTCTCCGTTCCAAATACTCCTTCCATTCAACAAGGCGGTTGTAACCTTCCGTAACACAGGATCCTGCCGTTGGAGTTGCACCAACCTTCCGGGATCCAGTTCAATGACGAGGCCATTGGCACCAATCATGATCCTGGAGACCCCATCTTCAACCTCTGGTCTTGACAGCCAATCAGTCAGTTGGTTCTCCTTCCCTGGCACGTGCCGAATAGTGAAGTCGTACTCTTGCAACCGGAGTGCGAGCTTCCCCAGAGGATCTCTGGTGGTCCTTATCCACTCCAAGGGTTTGTGAGCGGTCTCGACATGAAATCTTTGTCCAAGCAGGTATGGCCTCTATTAGTGCACAGGTTGATAGCCATAATATGATTCAGAAGGTATATATGCACTAATAACAGTCTTTAATATGGTTGACAGTGGTGAGTTGCAACACGTATAAAAATAAATGCAATGCGAAATGTGCAGCAAGTCAAAAGGGGTACTCATCTTTTGTGAGTTCCTTGGTGAAAGTCCGGACGGCGGGAACGTGTTTTCTCCGCAATATAGCTGCTACACGTGTTCCGTGATTGTCCGTGGACTTGTGGAGTGTGGCTGACTTCCTGCTTCTTGCGCGCGCACGAGTCTGTGTCTTGACTGTGTTCGGTTTTCCTCTATGTAGGCACGTTTGCGTGTACGTGGATGTGTCATCGCATGACTTGTTGCTACCCTTAGTAGACGGTGAAGACAGTCAATGTCAGATGAGTCCTCCTTGTGTGACGTGGTTTGTAAATGTAGAACAAAGGACGAGTCTCGTGATCTAGTGAGCGACTGTGAGCTGAACAGTCAATTATGTGGATGGAGGGATAGCTACACCTGCACTTATCCAGGGTCCAGACGATCGTTAAACATTCCTTCTCGATAGTCGAGTACTTCTGCTTAGCTTAGTCAGGACACGACTGGCATATTCGGAACTTCATTCCTCTGCTTTAGGACTGCGCTGATACTGCGGTCACTAGCGTCCGTTGCAACAGTGATATCCCTCCGACGCTGGATAGTTTGAGTGTCAGTTTCTGATCCAGCATCCGCGCTTCGACACGTTCGAAAGCTTCCATGGTCCATTCGAATTTCCAATTTTGACCGAGCAAGTCGTACAGTGGGGTGGCAATCGTGTTGAAATCCTTGACAAACCGGCTGTAGTATGTTGCTCGTCCAAGAAACTGTCGTAGGTAGGGATCGCTTTGAATTGGGAACAGCACAGTCCTCGACCTTTGCCAGTTTTTCCGGCAGTGGGCTAACCTCGCCGTGACCCACTTTATGCACCAACAGTGTCACCGAATTCCGAACGAGCCGTGTCTTGGCTTCATTTATCCACAGACCAGCTCCCCGGATCCGCTTCAATACGGCCTTCAAGTGAACTGCGTGCTCTGGTTCCGAATTGCTGTACACAACGATATCGTCTCCGTACACGACAGCATTCCGCAGTCCCTTCGTTAAACGAAGCATCATGCACCTGAATGTGAATGGTGCCCCCAACAAACCAAACGCCATTCGTCTAAATTGTTACTGGTTGTCCACAAAAATGAACGTCGTTTTCCTACTGTTCTGTCACTCGATGGCTAGTTGCCAGTATCCGGAACGCAAGTCGAACACAGTGAAATATCGGGAATACTGGAGGGAATTGAAAATCTCCGCAACCGAAGGGACAGCTACAACCCGATTTACGGTCAGTTCATTCAAACGCCGGCAATCCACGCTAAACCGGTATTTTCCGTTCGCCTTCCTTACAAACACAACCGGGGAGTTGTACGTACAGTTGGCTTCCTCGATTATGTCATTTTTCAGCATCTCTTGAACTTGTTTATGGGCCTCTTCCCGTGGATGGAGCGGCAGCGGACGGGGGCCGTAAGGTCGAAAGCATTCGGACAAGAGGGGAATTTCGTTTTCAACCCACGGGCAGAAGCCAAACGGATCTTCATCGCCTGTGAACAGTTTGGAATATTCCTCGACAACGGACTGTACTGACGGCACGTTACAAGACGGAAGCTTTCGGACATGCAGTCGCTCCCGGCAGTGCTTGGGTAACCAAACTCGACTACGCCATACTTTGTCACCAGTTTTCCCCGCTCTTGAGGAAATCTACACCGAAGATTGTCTGCTCTCTATCTGGGCTGATTGGGAACGTGTGCTGCACGGACTTGTCGCCTAGGCGCATTGAGTGCATTGACAATCCGTCAATTTTCAGTCGGCATCCATGCACTGCTCGCACGGCTTGCATTCAGCTTCGATCCCTCTGCCTCAGCGATAACCCTGCTCCTGTATCAATCAAGCACAGCTCCCTCTTCCCGTCTATCTCGATAACGGTATGTTTGGTAGCCTGTGTCACTGCGCTTATCGCAACCCACCCAGGAAAAGAGGAGTAATCCAAAGTTTTATTATGTACAAGTGGTCGGGTACGAGAGCTTTGATTCTTCCAATGCTCAGACATACCACACTTGCAGCATCGACTCGTTCGAGCGTGTCTCCGCGATTCCGTCTTGATGGGTGCAAGCTGTTCAGCTAGTTGGTCCACTTTGTTCTTCAGGTCCTCAACCAGTGAACCCTCCCTGTTCTCCTGCGACGGCAACGTGGCTAGTGGCACCTCGGCCAGCTCCCGCGCCAGATGCACCAGCTGCTTCACGCTCAGCTGGCTAGTTGCTCTCGCCAACCGCAACTGGGCGCGAAACGCGGGCTGCACACCGATGATCTGGTCAGACAGCAACTGCTGGCGCGACACTCAGTCCAGTCCTGCCAAAGCCCGATACAACGACTGCTGCAGGATGGCGAAGAACACGGTCGAGTCACATCCAGGTGCCATCCTGGCCGTCTTGAACCTCTCATCACACAACATGAACACGACAGACTTAAACTTCATTCGACTCTCAAAATCGGGTGGTGACGAATTCACGGAAGCAAAAAATAGTTTGACATATTCAATCTCCAAATGCAGCATTACAACCTCGGAATTCAAAGTGTGTTTCCTCCTTTCGACCGTCAATTCCCTGTGGAAGCCGTGTTGCTACCTCCGAGGAGGGGCGCACTAAAAACGTCAGCCTCAGACAGATAACTCTGGTTGACTACCAACGACCAACTCGCTTCCATCGTCCGTAACTCCTAACCTGGCAGCTACCGAGTGAAATCAATCATTGACTTAGTTGGACTGTTTACCAGCTAGCAGGTGAGAGCTACAGTGCCAAACTCGTTTCTTCTAAAGCAGACAGTTTGCTTCCCATCAGACGCCTAATATTCTGATTTCCTTCATGATATCGTAATTTTACAAAAGCTGTCGAACTGTCATCTCCGGATACCTACTTACCGAGCTCTAGAACTGGCTGGTTTTTGTGGCTTTCATGGTCGTCTTCGTCCAAATAGCGCAAAGGCCCATAATTGAAATTTAGCATGCGAGCGAGTTTCCAGTTCAGGAATCACGGCATCAATTGAACTCATTTCCCTATGGAAAATACTCCGGAAAAAATCCATTAGCGTAGCAGTTGCTGCGCTTCCGGACATCGCGAAAGCAAGTCGGGTATGCTGGAGCTTCTTAACTAAAGTCAGCACCCGAATGTCACTTTCACTGCTTACGTGTGCCCCACTGTAGTCAGACGAATAGACATAAAAAATTAAAGCTTCCAAGCCAGATGAATTTTCTGACACTCCAAAATCCCTATTCAATCTCGAATAGTACATACGTCGCTTTCCCTCGTTAATTGTGCCCCATACAGTATACATACATACAGACATACTGTCATAAAGCCCCATGTTTTGATTTTCTGATCCAAAAACTAGCCACATTGGGCTTGAGGTTCATTCCGAAAATATATGATTTGTTGTGTGACCTAGCATAACTTAAGTCGGTTGTTCAACCGAACAGTTGAGTATTCGACTACTAGCAGTAAGCTCGCGGGTTCGAAACTCCCCGGAGTTTCGTGAGATGCACAATGCTGATGATTCCAAATAAGGATGGAACAGCTGTACAATGCTTCTCAGCTTTCCAGTACATATTAGCTTCACTTACAGGGCGAAATCGCCATTAAAATTCACACCACTAAGTCAGCACCGTCAGTTCCTGTTATCAATAACTGAAGTATGATTCCACCTGCAAGCATCAGAAAATAAAGGATTTAGCGACTCCACCGAAAACCGAAACGATCCTAAACATACTAAAGTGCCCGGACCAAGCTAGTCTAGAACTGAGAATTTATGAAAATAGAAATTGAGCGACACGAAATATAGCTTATTAAGAAAATCTGAAACGCGTTCACACTCGGCGCATCTTTCCTTTTCTTGACCACGATACCCGGACTATATGACTTCCCGAATATTTGTCAGTCCGGTCTGTCACTAAGTACACTATCGATGTGTTCAACCAAACTATTCCATAGCGAACTGGTCTCTTAGTTAACGAAAACCTCTCAGAAGGGAAGTATCATGACATAAGACGAAAGCTACACTGGGTTTCACTGAACGGGTGTGACGACACGGTTACGGAGCGAAGGAGGGCATGCCCAGATTGGTTAGAACTTCAGTCAATCAGGATTGAGCATTTCTACTTTGGCGTTCCTCGCCCCCTCGTGAAGAGTCTAGTGGATTTTTTCCGGAATGTTCCGCGGTAGTCCCAGAAATGCAGTTATAGTGATTTTTGTTGTTCCCCATAGAGGACTCTGTCAAGCTACCGTGTTCTTGTGTACCATGTTGGCGAACGGCAAACTAAGGGCCGACATAGGAGTTGCACCACCGTTCGCAAGACGCGACAGCTGGCGGCAACCCGAACCCACGTTGTCAATTTCGGCAGAGCAACTTCAAGTAACTTTAAAATAGCAAGAGAAGCAGTTCGAAGAACCTCAAATGTTGAATCTCTGAAGCGCAGTATGTCGATGAATACGACAAAAGAGTTGGGCCTCCATCTTCCACAGATGTTTCTACCAGCTTGTTTGCTGAATTCAATTTCGATGTTGAACCCGGACGAACTTTCAAAAATGGGCTCAAGAAATATGAGGACATGTTTCAAACCGACTTTACTCAGTTTGATGACGCATGGAAAGTTCGGCTGTCGCTACAGCAACTAGGAACAGCTGAACATGTTCGGTTCACGTTTCATACTCCCCAAACTCACTCGTAACCTTGGCTTCGTTGATACCATCAAGATCATGGCCCAAATATTCGGTGAGCAAAGTTCCTTGTCCAGTATTCGCTTTAGGAACCACAGGTTTAGCAAGCGCAGTTGAAAAGGCCGCAAAGCTGAATGTTGCAGAGACAACTTCAGGAGCATGCGCCAACATCGGTTTGACACTCAGGGGCTGTGACCGATACATGCAGGATGAAATCACCCGACCGGCGAAAACTTGTCACAGTATGTATCAACGACACACCGGTTGCCCTCTAACTTGATACAGGTTCTGAACCCAATCTGAGTTCAAGACGAACCTGGAACTGGATTGGAAGGCCAGTCGAACGCAGAATGCACTGGAAACCCCAAACTGACCGGTAAGTTGAACTGCTCGGTAACGTTCAGTGGGATTTAATTCAATGGTGCTTCAAATAAACTGGCCTCGATCTCGGTGTCGACTGGATTGATGAGCTTTAACTCCTGGAGCAACTCTTCAATATCATTTTTAACGAAATAGCTACAGAGGCTGCAATACGTTCACGCGAATACCACATCCGGACGACTTCGCGGTCGTCACAGTTACTGTCCAACCGGAGACCAGCCGGAGCATACGCGACACGGCGGTCATTCAGCTCGCGTTGTCTAACATCGATGGCCCTATCACCTCGTTTCGTTTTGACGGATCCTGTCAACAACCTACAACGTTCTAATCGCAGTCCCTACCCCTCAATCCTTAGCCCCGTGAGCATGCAGAGCGTTCCACTACTATCAGGAAAGTCAGGAAAGAGGGACCGACAGAAAGGCAACACAACAGCACATGATGACCATGTGCTGATTCGGGGATGTAGGTGCTATCCATGGAGGACTCTGGGTCGAATACCATGTCAAGCACGCGGCGCAATTCAGCTTTCAAGCATAGCCAAATCAATCGAATCAACTTCAGACAATAAACTGTGGCCTCACAATGGAATCACGTCGGAAGGAACACCGGAAAAATTTGATATGCCTCCGAAATGGAGGTACGCCTAGAACCATCTCCACCAAATCGTATATCAGCATACCCATTTCCCCAAGGGTGCACCAACACGCGACAGCACTTCCCTGAACCCTCATGAGTCAAATCAAAGCAGAGATTGGTCGAACAGCCTCTTCAAGGTGAAAGTGTCCGGGGACTATCCGCTCTAAATGGTCGATAGGACGGTTACGGAGCGAACGAATGCTGGTTCCAAGTGGTCGGCCAACCAGGATTAAGAGTTTATGCCTAAGCTTTTCTCTCACGCTCAGGAAGATTCTATCCAGACCTTGCGGAACACTTTGTTGATACGGTTGTAATAATCCGATATCTCCACAAAAGGGCTGTACCAAGCTGCTGTGCTTTCTGATTGAAAATAGTAGGTGGAACAAGAAGCCGAGGACCGAGATATGAGTTACAGTGCGAGTTGCACTGTGAGTTGCATCTGCGAACACAGCAACGGAACAGGGTCAAAACTCGATGTTACCGGTCTGTTTCGTTCATAGATGTACTGTCTAAGTAAACAACTGGCTTTTTGTTTGTTGGCGGAGTTCATAGAACAATTTTCACTTCATGTGGCTATTTGTGTTGCCTGGCATCAAAAACTATACAGATCTTGGAAAGAACACGTGAATATTCCATAGAGAAGAAACAGGTCTATCTGATTCTTCTATTCAAAGGGGGTTTGCTTGCGGCATTGGTTGCTGTAGGGCTAGGAAACAAAGCCGCTAATCTACACCTGAACTTCAGTTCCAACCTTGTCATCAGGTTCTAATTGTAACACAATCTACTGCACTCCGCCACTGGTTTCTGCGTTCATTCATTTGTACGCTGGTATCGAGCATAGTCTCTTGATAGGTGCCGAGGTTGCTGTCAGGTAGCGTAAGTGAACACAACCCTATTTCACCCCAAAAATGGGACAAATGATCCAAGCTTAAGACTTATCTCCTTACAGCTGCCCGATACCGATTATCCTACAGATGTCTTCCGTATCGTCTACTGGGCACTTGTAAGCCGATCACGGATAGGTGCCCTAAATGTACTTGGAGCATCCGAATGGGGGATAGTAACGTCCAATCATTACGTTCAAATCCGTCACCCGACGTCCCAGACACAATCAGACGGATATCGCTGAAGTCAGCTACCCGAACTGGTACCGTAAAATCCGTACCATTAGTAGTAAATGTGATGGCGCACTCCAAATAATGAAGAGCTTGAGGATGGATGAAAGGTTCGGGTGCGTACAGAAAGCCCAAAACGGAAGGTGCTTGCCACTGGATAAGGCCGTTCCCTCTATCATCCAATTCGGTCGACCGATCAGAAGGAGCTGGTTCAGCAACTGATTCGCAAAAATGCCGCTCAGAGAGATTTGCCGAGCACTGAAGAGCAACTCAAATGCTATTCTGCAGACAATCCACAATCGGATGACAAGTGCAAACTTCAATTGTCCACTAGAGGAAGAAGTGGAACACATGGTACCTTCCCTGGAAAAGCGCCCAATCAAGTTCACTATATCCAGCTCTTTATAAGGAAGACATGGTAAATTACCTTCGTTCTAAATGGATTGAAGAAAAGAGTTGATTCGACAGTTCTCACTATTCAGGGAGTGCACCAGAAAACTAGCTTTCTTATGATCGTTGATTTCAAGGTGCTTTCTGGTTTCATCCTGTGCAGTTTGGTCGAACGTAGGGAAATGAGGTGGGGTTTTACTAAATGCATTCATTTGCAAGTTGACTTGGCTGAGTCTCTCTTTTGTCATTCATCTGAGATTCACTTGCGTTGAACCAAATTATTTTGCTAATGAGCGATACGCTCGCTGCGTACAACTTAAGTTCTTGTAGAACAAAGGGTTGACAAAAACTCAGGGGCTGCGTCTACCTGATGAACCCCCAAGAATGGCGAATAGGTTTCAGAAACCTTATGAGTCGTGTCCCATCGAAAGTGGGTTTCGTTCGATAGGAATTTTTACACCAACTCTGCTCTCCAACAGATTTTGGAACAAAGACTGTTTCTAACAAACACCGGTGGCCACTCTTCATGGCTCCGTCACGAAGTGTTCATATCTTTCACCAACGTGACGGTTTGCATGCCTGCGTCATACATTGAGCTTTACTGCGGAATGTCATACTAGATTAAAAAATGACTGTTTGACGAACACAGTCTCCCGGTCGTCCATGTTCGGAGTTGGGACAGGTGTTGCGACATGTCCTTGAAAAAATGCGATGCAGTCGTCTGACCTTTGCGCTTTGCACCCACAAATTGTAAAGTCATGCTGTTGAACATGGACGAAACTACGTCATCCGAAAACCATCCTGTCTTCAGTCCGACATCATTTTGCGCAGCTTGGCGGATTGGTGAGAATCGAACTGGGTTTTACCCTGTCCTAGGTTGCATCGACCGTATCCTTGTATTGAGACAAGTTCGTGAACAGCCTCAGTCTCTCAAGCGTCCAACTTTAATTGGTTTTCTTCATCTGAAGACTGCTTTTGACTCTGCAGGTTGTCAGAAACTATGGTGGTGCCTTATGAGGCTGCCGCATGCGGGTTTATGTGGGCTTGTACTGATATACGTCAGTCTATCGCCTGAGCTCCTAACGCCTACTACTGTCCCGCAATTTCTCTTCAACTATTTTGTAGAGTTACTACGCGAAACTTCTCAGACTGTCTCTGTAAATTCGCAGGTCGAAGTGCTCCACTGATGCTCACCGACAGACATTGAGTGTGATCTCCTTGGCTCAGATCCTCCAAAGACGCAAATCATTTTAAGTAGTTTAAATGATCCTGTTGCACTTTTTGATGTGCGTTTCACACCTGTAAACTGTATGATGTCACAGCACTTGGGATCAAATCCAGAGCTTCTGCCCGCAGACCAGCCAATCGGCGTGGTAGGTAAACTTGTTGAATAAGTTCCGATGGACTGGCCGGAGACGAGGTCACTTTTCGAAATGGGAAGGTCAGGACAGCTTTTGCCAACTTCCGACACCTGTGGTGCCGGTATGAGGTTAGTTCCTCTGTCAAGGGCAGAGCGTACTGCAACGGTGCGATCAACCTTGCTTTAGGGGTCAGAAACATGGTCTCTACGCTCAGGGGACGTACGAAAGCTGTCAGTGTTCGAACATAGGTGTCGCCGAAGCATTGGCCGGGTTTGGTTGGAACATCAGGTTAGGACTCAACTCGTCAATGGTTAATGACACTGGCAGTCAGTAGCGCTATTGCACGAAAACTTTCGCCTTCAACGATTAGCTACACGGTTTCCCGTCCCTTCAAATAACCAGACTGATTCAATACAAACTTACTTATTTCACCATATAGTGTATTGCCTGGCTATATCTCCACAGCTCTCCAGTTTTCAGGTGACCGGAACTGTAGCAGCTGGTTTATGGCCAATGAACTGAATTGTTGAACATGCACCCATTCAACCCGGTACTTACCATCCGAGGAGAAGTACTCGAGGTTGTGAAGCGTTTTGCGCAGTGTTAGAAGTTGTATAGTTTACGGCTGTACTGCAATAGATGAGGTAACCCTCAGGAATTCTTTACTTCGAAAAAAACCATACAATCGTTCCGGTGGACACGCTCTTACCTACGCCCAACTCTCGTCTGAACTCGCCATATCTTGTAGTAGCAGTACTAACCGTTCGGCTGTAACACCCTTTCGGTCCATAGCTGCCACGCTACCTGAAAGAAGCACGAGCTCTGAGACATTGCCAGGTTGCCCAAGCCTAGACAGGAGCAGTCGAGATGCAGATGTCGGGTTCGAACTGTGGACGTCCCGGTCAGTGAGTTCGGGTTTCAAACACTGAGCTATTTCGCGCTCGCGTGTAATAGTATTGTTGGGCAAGGCTGTCCTCTCCTTTTTTTGTATCCATATAATCAGGGAAGCACCCTGGCTTGGGTCCAATTACTCCCAGGGGCATCGAGTATGAAGAGAGACTCGCAGAATTGGTTTTTCCACACAGCTAGTAGTATGTATTCCTGCAATGCAAATATTTAACTCCCGGCGTCTCCACTCATAACAAGCGAATTTGTATTCACAGTTCAACGATATAAGCTATTATCTATAATTTATGCCTATGAACTCCCATCCTTCCTAATATTGGTTAACAAAGCTGTGGCATGTTGGTGGTGTGAAGACATTTGAGTTTTTTAATTGAGCTTTCATCCTGTAGGTCAACCCTGAAGTTATTCTATGGTGCGGTACCGCGGCAACATTTATATGTTCCATAGTAGCCATGGTTGATGGAGATTTGTGAGAACCTAAACCATGCAAACAGACGCAGCTAGATGAGGCATCTAATCACTATGATATGTCCAGCGCCTTTCGAAGATGACGAAGCCCTGGTGACCATCCTGAAACGGTTGCAATACACGATATAAAGTTGACTTCAGCCACCCCCGCAAAAAGCTTGCAAGCTCTGTAAGAAGTCAGTCCTGGTATCTGTCGTGCAGTTCTAATATCCTGGTTTTCTGTTGCGCCGTTTGATCAAGCGTAGAAAGTGATACGTAAAATCGCTGCTGAGAATATGTTCACCACATCTTGGTTGTGGCATTCTCGAACAGCCCCGTCACTATCAACAGCCAATAATCTTCACCATTATGCTTCCAGACAGAGCTCCTTGATCTGATTATTTATAGGAAATGCGGTTTCCGAAGAATTCTGTTTTATTTTTGTAAGATGGACCAGATGAGTCGATGAGGATTCTGCAGGTGACATCCAAATTGACCAGTTCGAACCCTGGAAGTATGCATCAGAATGAGAATTCTCTTGCAATTATTGACCGAAAACAAATTCTACACGTTATAATGTGTCAGATATGAATGAAATATGGTTTCGTTCGTTAGTGTCCTTAGAAGACATGGGCAGTTAGCCGAATCGGAAAAATTTCACTGCCCATTTGCTGTACCCAGACATGGATTGATTCCTCCATTCTTCCTTTTGCATATGAGGTTACCATCAGTAATTTCGAAAAAAAAGTTGCGTGTTATGGGTAATGATTTTGATTATCAAGATCTAAAGAAGTTGTTACTGCGTGTACAGTTTCAGTTGGGAATTCATGTTGCAAATGAATCTGGTTCGACAGTTTCTGAATTTGCGGTTATCATTAGTGTCAAAATATTGCTGCTTACTGCATTGACGAGCTAGGGTGAACTCAAGTCTTAAATCTGATAGACCAAACTAAAGAGAAAGTGTTCCTAATTGATATTGATGTCTATGCTCTCCCGGTAAATGTCCAGACTGCAAGGAGTATCCTTCCAGGATTTGACCGACAAGTTTGTAAAATCACCATGTAACCGGCGTTTTACACCTCCTGCCTTATCAAAAACTAGCTTCTGTTTCATCGCGTGCATACATTGGACTAGCCAACTTTCAATCATGATATTAACCTGAGACTGTGAAAGCACCGTAGTCACAGTTGTCTGACAATACAACACCATGTCTGAGTTGGTGACTGCTCGGAAATCGGAATGAAAAAGTATTAAACGAAATATCTGACTTCAGTTTGTGTACATAGCGAGGTGATTTACAGTCATCTTCGAGTTGAGATAAACTCTACATGTTACTGCATACTTCAACGAAAGAATTCACTCTGGTGATCCCATGATTCCGTTCTTTCTTTCTGCTGGTTTTACGTCACTTCCCTTCGGGGTTTGGCTTATGATCGTAACCTGCAAGTGCAGTCCAAAAAGATTCCCATTCGATTCATTATTTCACTTGCGATGAAAACACGGGTTGTCCTCATATTTTTTCCACTGGCTGTATGAAGTCAACTATGCTTAGTGAAAAGCATAATTACAAACCGGGACCTGTTTATCCAGTAATCGGTCAAGAGTTTGTTTTAAATCTTACCGCCACAGATACGAAAAGCCAGATGGGTGGAATCTCTGCACAGTTCTCCACTCTGGGACTGCTCGAAGAGCTTCTCATACTCATACAAGATTTTAGGAAGACGGCGTGTCGAAAAAGGTTGGTTTCGGCTGTTCCATCAGTTTTCTTATCAAGATAACATTGATCAACCAACTTAATGAAACACAGGCCAGCTAACCGCAGTGGAGTCCACTGAAGCATGTTTAGTACAAGCAGGCGGCACGCTAAGTGGAGGTTTTGGTAGAAGCCGACAGACTAACAGTCATATGGTAATATTATCCGTAAAAGGTAAAATTCAAGCTTCCATATTTCGTGAGTGACTCCAGGAGACTAGTCTGTTATCCCCATTGTGGATCAAGTTTATTGATAGTTGACGAAGTTTGACGGTTTAGTTCGGTTTCTGGTAAGAACTTGCGTGTCATCAATGCCACCAGCTAAGAACACTGGCTCTTCACTGCCATTCGGCGATGTCAGCCATGAATAAAGCCTAATAATGGAGAGAAGAGAAATGAGGCTAGGAAAGGGATCTAGTGCTGGTCTAACTGTAAAACCCGAGGGGGCTATACCTGCAGCCCTCGTACAGAAAAAAAACTTGTAGAAGGAACGCAACTGGCATCAGTTGGCTATCCTATCTTCCAGTGTTTCCATCCGGGTCACGTGCCCACCTTCCTAGAGGGCGAAGAGCGCCTACCCTTTCCGTAGAACACATCACTCCCCTCTACCAAGTTACATCCTGATTACCTCTAGGATTCCCAATCCCAAACTAGGCACGGAAAGCAACCGGGCTTTTGGTGGATGGTGACTCATCACAACTAGCACACGGTCGAGTCATTTTAGGTTGTCATGCTGGGAGTAATCCGAAGGTGAAGTAACCAAATACCTGTTTCATGGTAATTTGATTGCGAATTCGTTGGTTCCAGCTGTAGTTCTGTTACATAGGCGGCCAAAGGTTTGAAGATTTCTCAACTCCATCATCGTAGTTACCAAGTCTCGCAGGTATTCAGCAACACGGTCCGCAGTGCAGTCTGATACAAGCATTCTTTTGTACTCCGTGATATAAATTTTTGATTCCACAAGTAACGCAAGTTGGAAGACGCCATTCCGGCCTTTAAGATTCGTACACTACCTTCAGCGCCAATGCAACTTCTGACGTACATTTAATATTCCACAGCCTCCAGTGTCTACTTGAGTACTCAGATATCTGAGAAGGCTGTACGTCCCGTAGCGTGACCTTAAACGTTGTAGTTGTTAAGCGTATATCGAAGGATCCGATGACTCTGATCAGTTTCCTGGCAGCACTTCGCTTCTACCTTCCTCAAACTTGAGAAATATGTCGTTTGTTTGGTGGACAAGGTTCTCACCTTCATAGATATGACCGCCGGGGCACAGTAGGTCCAACAGATTCTTTCTCATTATCACTTCGGAGACCAAAGTAAACAAAATATAGGATAGTGAACATTGTTGTCTGACATCACTGCATTTAGAGGAACTTTTGGAAAGCTTTGCAGTGCGTACAAATCCGAAGCTACAATCGCCACCATTTTGAAAGATCACCCCGTAAGACAGGAAATTTGCCTATTAATGTTGAATACGCTGGTGGTATACCTCCTTTTGGAGCATCTCCGAAGTAAAGCAAGTAAAATTAGACGGCCTAGATGACCCCGCTGCACGATTTAGCACACTTCGCAATTACAAAGCCGAGTACTGCTCCAAGACTGAGTGAGAGTACACCCAAAGCCGATACTCGCGGACGAACTAGTCGAACGCTTGATGAATAAATTACTCTGGATAGGTGTATCATTCAAAACAGTTTAGTCAGCTGGGAGATTTTCCTTCGGTTGGATCGCGTTGTGCAAACCGTCATCTTTGGCTTTGACCTCCTATCAGCTTAGATGAACAAAACAGCCAGGATTTACGAGGCTTCATTGTGCCCGCACCGCTTACTGCGAGCGGATGCTAAGACTCCCTGTTAGATCGTCGATTCCCTAAGCATTGCTTCTATCTGCTGGGAACATCGAGTTAATTGTGAAGTAAGGGTGAGGGTTTTAGAATGGTTCACTTTCGATAGATGGACTGATGAAACTCCACAGACTAAGCTGGCTTGGTCATGTGCTTCGCGTACCGACATACCGCCTGCCTCACAGAGCTTTAGTTACTCAACCAGTGACAGGGTGGAAAAGTCTAGGTATGTTGGTGGATGATTTGACATCGAAGTATAAAAACGATGTTCAACAAAATCAGTCTCGTTGACAGCTGTTTGCTTCCCGGACGGGACTACATTAGTGCATAGAAGTGCTAACAGACTTTGCGCCGTCCTTATCTTGTCTCTGAGTTACTACGTTCAGAAAGCGACTACCTCCCTCATGAGAAAAACGAACCGTATTTGTAATCGCCGTACGATAACCCTTTCATCATCCATAAATATAACCGGTGCTGGGAACCAATGAGCGGATTGTACACGGATTATAATGACTGCGGTGGTGAAACACTAATAAGTTTTGTGAAGCCACATTTTTACTCGGACTTCGTTGCGGATACACAACTTAAGGTCTGTGGCCATTTAAGTGTTGACCATCCTGTTGGTCACCGGCAGCATCGTTATTCCTAGAACGGAAATAACTGGGTGACTGCACTGCACGCGCATCTTATTATCCTCTTCCAAGAACGATTTGTACGATGGTAAAGTCTCAGAATTGTTAACTTATTCCATCCAGCAATGAACCCAGATTTTCCGCTTGTGACATGATTGTTTTACAATGAGTATCGCTAAGTTCGGTAGTGTATTAGTGCCCGTAAGATTGCTCCTTGCAAGCATCTTCGAAGCACATTCACAAGCTTACCACCTTTACAGTCACTGCTATTTTCCTTCCAGATGAAAATAAAATATGCAGTGACACTTTCTGTTGTGACATGTGAGGGTGCCTGCTACAGTATTTTCTGGACTTATGTATTACTTGCATGTACCTAAACCTCGTTAGTGTGATTCACAACATTGTATGTGTTCTTCACCCAATGCATACCAGCTGTACAGTCATACTGGGTACAGAATTAAACTGATATTCATACCAAGAAGCCAGCTATCAAGGTTCATTCGCCTAACAGCACAAGTGCAACCAAGTGATCCGCTCTTACGTTTCTCACACGATGATTTCTGAAGCGGCTCAGTGAATCGTATGCGTATATACCTGGAAAAATTGTTCAGCAGGGCCTTCTAAGTGACGATAATCAATCTTACTGGTAGCATGAAGGTTTTATTTGTCTGGAATTTTCGTATTGTGAAGAGTGTTTTCTTCAGTTAACTGTAACCCTCGACATAATCGGACCTCCGGATTGAATTTCTTTTTCTCCCTTTTCTTCACCATCACTATGGATCCCATCACAATTAAGAAGCCAACAAACCGCTTAAGTACTGTAGTCAAATGGGTGCACAGGGCACTTTGGAATAAACGTTCATTTAATCTCAAGGCAAACTCCATTGACCGCCTCAGCGTGATATACCATTTTTCCCCCATCCATCGGAAACAACAATTGTGGCAATGTTGTGGAATATAGGTAGCTCGGTTGATTGGTTGTTGCTCCGTTCGCCGAGCTTGGCAGTTGGATTGCAAACGTTTCATCACCAATCGAGGTGACTCAATCCCACACCGACGATGTCACCTCGATTGGTGATGAAACGTTTGCAATCTAACTGCCAAGCTCAGCGAACAGACTAACAACCACCAAGTGCTATCTTAGCAAGCCCAAAGGCTCGATAAGACGGAGTAGTGATCTGAGAGTCCGAACCATCTCAATCATTCTAACCCATTCTAACGAATCTGTGGATTCAGGCTGCTCTTTCACTTCTCAACAGAGCGCCATCGTCGTTTCCTTCAGAGCTTTAACTCGTTGGCTTTCAGCACCCTCCAGCTAGTACCGTGACGACTTTCCTTTGTCAGTTTTGGTTTTATCAACCACCTCACTACAAAGACTCTTTTTTCGGTTACTAATATCGTCTATTGTGTTCGTTCATTAAAGCCAATGTGCCTAAAAAGAATTCAGAAATAGTTGATAAAAAGAGAATTCAAGGGGATCCTTCGTGACACCTTGTGTAGTGGACTGGACTGGTTTTACGAAGCAACTCGGCTGCTTTTTCGGGAAGGAGGTCACGTTGCGGTTCGCACAAGAGCTCGAATCCGGACATGAACTTTCGGACCGTTGCTGAGCGAAGTAGTGGCGGTTGGTAAATGGCGTGAAGCTGCCAATATGGGTAGTCTGTTATGCCAGATGTGGACGTTTCGGAAACATTGCGGAAAGGAGCCTGATACCAACCCATGGAATAGGGAAAATCGGTGTGGAATAGATTGTCGTAACGTGTCAGCAGTTGTTGGATTATTTTGACCAAGCCTTCTCGTTCTTTATCTGTCAGTTCATGCAACCAGCGAATATGACGTTTGCGAGGCAGAATAATAGTTTCGAATGGCCAACAGGCCCACCAGGGAACAAGGACTAGCCAGTCCTGCGACGCAATCACCAGACGATTGAGTGTCTGTCCGAAAGTGCGCTCTTCTTGTCTAGCATAGTTCAACAAAAGTGGAGTACCGTGTGTTTCAAAGTATGCTCTTTGGTTGTAGTCTCGCCGCTTCACAATTGATGGGAGAAATCCACATGCCCATACCTGGGAATGGAAAAAGGTAATTGAGTGACGAGGTATCTTCCATAATATGACACTACTCATAAGATCGGTGAAAAATTTGGTCAGCCCAGTACCGGTTTCACCCTTTCCGGAGCTCAGTAGATAGGTTCAGTCCCCAAATTTTAATCTATCCCATTTCGTACTTGATTACCTTAAACTGCAGTGGTAGAGTATTTGGATGACGACGATGACCGCATTCGATCGGACTGCTGACTACTGATAAAGTTTGTACATTTCAAGGCACACGTGAGCATTCGAAAGGGCTCAGATTATGTTGGTGTTTTGCCAATCTTAGTTAGACTAATCCTTCCGCGTGAGCCAGGTCGGTCGGGCATACAGTACACCTACTGTGTGGCTTACCGGTTGCTGAAAAGATCAACTATGTACAGCAAACGGAAGGGGATTCAATAACAATGATGAGAATAATAATAGGCTAGTAATATTTGCTCAGCTGATATGACACCCGAAAGAAGCACAAGGGCTGACCTTTTGCCCGGTTGCCCAAAACTAGGCAGGAGCATCGTGATGCCTAGGTCGCGTTTGAACCATGAACCTTCTGGCCTTTATCTCTTAGTAAACTCGAGCTCATGATATGAGGATTGTCGTGATACATCTTCAGCATCTTTCTTTTAGTCCTAGTGATATCCTACCAACAAATCATTGCTTAAATTTGTGTCAGTGATCTCCTTATTGTGTATATGAAGCCTCGCTCCAAATGACAACAGTAGTATTTCTACCAGGTCTGTGTGTGGTCGTATTAATGGTTAGCTTATCGTGATTCAATATGCCTGTTTGTACCAATGGAGGTAAATTCCACTCCAAAAGTTCTCCTATGCTGAATTTCTTTCACATACCTGATTGTTGAGTATATAAGGAAACACGTGTGGTCGTGTCTCTGCTAATGCATCATTTTGGAACGAAAATCAAGCGCAATGTCAGTATAAACAGTCCTAGCGTCCAAAATGAAGAATGTCTCCTCCGTAAAGTCACTTTCCGGCCAATCATTGGTTGCTATAATATCAATGACAGCACTTCCATATTAGAGCCATATAGACAAAAGCCTCAAAACAACCCCTAGCAAGCGAAAACCCCATAACAAACACGTCATAATGTAACACTGAAGAGGGCTTGTTTGCAGTTGGCAACTTCTATCTTGTTTCCTCTTGAAGCCTGCAGTTCGGATACAATGGGCGAATTACACCCACTTCGTTTGTGCCTTAGGTTGTTCCTTACAGAAGGAAGCTAAGAATTACTAAGTGTTTATATGGTTGTAAGTTGTTTCATCGCCACAGTAATCTTGGATGGAGTAATCTCGTCTAATAGGCTGTCTTCTCCCTCACCCAACAAAGAAAGAATATCCCACCCCGTTAAAGAACGTACTCACTATCGTCTGTGTAAAACAGAAAGGCCACCACTAACTCCTACATTTAGGCCGTACTAGGAGTATACCTTGACAAGTTTACATACCTTGAAGAATGATGAGTAATCCTAACTTCAGGACATGCACTCAGGATCATCATGTAGATATTCTCTTGTGATTCCTAGGTTCTCGTCAGGGCGTCAGAAGACGATCAGGCATTGAATATACATTCCGGTGAATTGAACGAACTCCCATTCACTTCTACTGCTTTATGTTTCTCAGAAAGATGGTCTATATTGAACTTCGCATCGATAATCATTTTCCCATTTGGTCAGTGTCTTCAACAGAAAGTATATTCCTCCACCCCAGGTACAGCCCCCTGGATGGTGAGTCCAATCGCATATTCGTAACAGTCAAATCGCTTGCGGTCATCTAAGTGCCAAAAAGTCTAAACGCGTTATGCTATTGGAAGCAAACCTATGGGGGAATCGAACGAGGCGAAATTTTCCCGTATTGATGAGAACACCTGCAGTGACCTACCTTCAATCGCATAAAATTCCCCAACCATAGAGCCTCATAGAAAAATAGTGTAACAACAGTCCACTGTATACAAGGAGTAGTCAATACAGTGCCTTCCTTTCGATTAGAACCGCTCATCAATATTCCCTACTCGAGTGGAGCGGGTGAAAGATGTTTGAGTCAACTTCTTAATCTTCAAAGTGGTACAAACGTGAGGCAATCCGACCCAAAAAGCACTTGCTAACTTGATTAGTGGGGCTCCAAAAACATTGCGGTTGACTGCACCTCGTACAATCGTCATACATTTTATTATTAAAAATAACTCAAAGGAGTCTCAGTTAGTCTAATACCAGTGAATAAGGATAAGCTGGTGAAATAGCAACAAAATATTTAAAATGATTGACGAATAAAACCGGCACAAACTGCGAATCGGATCGAATCTACCCTACTGAATGCGTAAAGAAAAATCACTACTACAAAAAGTAATGGAATTTCCCCCCTATAAAGTCAAAAACCATACGAAAAAGATACGAATGGACACCAAATGGTATTGATAAAAGTCGCCACGTGAACACACACATAATTTTATTTTAGCCGGCATCAATGCCGAACCCAACAAACTTTTGCATCCGCTTTCAACTTAGTAGTTTATTAATAAAAGGACATGAGTATGATGTTCGACTGTATTGCATGTCGTTCTAATTGCCATACAAATACCATAAGTACAACATCAGGTAACATAACCAATCTGGATTCACACAAGCGTTTACGACTTGTAAAAGTCAATCATAGTGCTCACAGATATTGGGTACGAGTCCTGTTGCACATAGTAAAATCGGCCCCCTCTACCTCGCCTGAGCTCTTTCACCACATTTACGTCTCTTATATGGTTATGCATCTCGTGCCGCCCGCACAATCTGATCAAATTTCTCATTTCGGCGCCTCCGATTTTCAACACAAGTATCTCAACTGTATTTACTACGCAAATTAAAAACGAAATTCGCTTCACCCAAACTTAATGTACCGGTGTACTCAAGGGGTTCATATCAAGTGGGATAAACAATACTACAGCAAAGCTTCTGAATAAACATAACATTTCCCTGTACGACGTATAGAGTCAGCAATGAACACGAAGGAAGAACCATTTTCAAGAGTCGCGCATGCATAATAAGGCATAGAGTCTCATCATTTGAGCGTACAACTGAATGTTCGCCAATGGATAGCGAGGCACTCAAGGGTGAGTGCAGACGCCCTACTCGGCAGAAATGTTGAAAATGCGGACTCAACAATGTAAGGCATTGGATCAATACTGATATGTTGTGAACCAGCTGATGTTCCCCAAGCTGCTACAGAGTAGCTGAGGAATTTATACCGTTTGACAGAACACTTTATGAAATCGAATCAAGTGGTAGGATCAACCAGAGAACGAAACAGCCAAACGCCACAGGATATAAATCGGATAGATTAGTCTCCACTGTCACCTAAAAGTCGGCCGATTGTAACATGAGTCGACTATCCAATCAACAGGGTTGCTCCTCCGAACAATCACTCATGCACAAAAAACTTACCCTTAAAATGATGTACGTGAAACCAAGCATATCAACAGTCAACATATAACACCACCGCTTTGCTGGGCAACGATGCACTTAATGATGTCATCTTGATGGGCAATGAAACATTCGCAACAAAATGGCCGATTTGGTCGGCAGCCGAACGACCTCGGTTGCCAACATACTTCAACTATAGAGAGTTAGTCGTGCTAAATTAGGCAATTTCCCAAAAAAAATCTGTGCAAACGGAAATCCTTTTCCGGGGATGGGTGGTCCAGCAACTAGAACAAACTCGGTCTTCCAATCATTATCCAGATATGGGCCGACAAAAGTGCAATACCTTAGTTGCCTGTCTGGCTTTCTTAACTGTCCGAAGATTTCCCACTAAAACAAACGACACTCACAAGAACGTCGCAAGGCTGACAACCAGTGTTGACAAATCTTCGGGAGAAGTGAGTTCCAAGGTCTAAGTGCACTCGATCGACTCGGCTGGCTGCCGATCACGGATGTACATGTGGCTTCTGTGGCATCGTTCCTGATTCTAAATATAGCAAAGAAAGTATGTATGTGTGCCGACTAAATTGTGTCAACTAGCAGGAATTCACTTCATAATGTTGAGGTTTGGTTTAGAAATGCGCTCAGCCGACAGTCTATTTGTCAAGTGATGGTAGTTATGCGGAGTTCGTGGTTAAATCTGTAGTACGTTGTAGCAACTGCTGAGCTGATATAATCAGACTCAAGTAGAAAATCAACAAGGATAGAAAGAATCAGAATAATGTAGGTCGTGGACACAACACAATAAAGAAGAGGAGAGGAAACTCATCTTATAAAGCGCCTGTATAATAGTTGGTACCCATGAGGACTTTTGGTTCCTTTGAGTTCGGTTGAAAAAATAGCCAAGTACAAGCGTGATCAAACATTGCTCGTTGCGACCATCGGCCAGAAGCCGTAGCAACAGACCGTGACTGGTCAAAGATGATGGCATAATCTTGGAATAGCGAACGCACGATTTGATCAATTTATCGAGTGTTGGCGAAACCAAAGGCAGATGATATACGATGGCATCCAGTGCACAGCACAATTTTTGGTACAAGAACCTTTAGTTATCTGGATGGGACTTAGTCTCGACAGTAGTACCATACTTTTAAGTTACTTCACGTGAATAGATACGTCGGCACTACGTCGATGTATCAGGTTCCCGTAATTACCCATAGGGGAGGAACATGCTCCTCAGTTGTTGCGATAGCACTAGAACGAAAAAGGTGTGGTTTGTATTGCCAGGGGGTCGAATTAGTCAGGCATTCCCACTCTTCTTTGGTCTCCGGAAATCAGTAGCACACTTCTGATACGATCGTTCCAGTTATTTCGCTGTGGCAGAATCTTAAACCGGTAAAGTGGATCGGTATAAGTGTATAACCAGTGCGTAGCCAGTCTTCACCTAACAGTTTTATATGTTTATCAGTGCAGAATACAGGATAACTGTATCGAAAGACTGCCTTCCAACTACAGAGTCATGGACAGTTAAACAATGCGCAGGTGGGATAGTTCAAAGTGCACACGGTGTACATGGTTTAAACGACGGATAGGATTACTACTAATGGTACCAACCTATTCAAATTGCAAATCATAATCAGTCTATTCAGGGAACCTTACAATCAGTTGCTATGATGCGAGAGCATATCAGGCTGTTCGCCCACCTTACCGCCGTTTTTTTGGGTCGATTCGCTCGGACTCTAATGCGACCACTGCTTTGCCCGATCAACCGAGTAAGCAACCACGTTCTTTTTGTATGCCCCAGAGTACTTCACTGCAGTCAAAGCAAACGGGTTGGCGGACCTATAATAAAATCGTCTATCACCTATCAGGACAGCAAACAAATGACCTCACGGTAGAGTCATGGTGTTATCAGTACACATTTTCTTCCCCACAGGTGGACGAAAACAATGAGGTAGCTGGAAATCGCAAGTGGCATGACTCGAAGTTAGATATGCTTGACAATGTCATAGCAACAACCACTGGGGTGAATAAGATGAAATATAAAGTGCGAAAAGTGAAAACGATAGAAACGAAATCAGCGATCGAACGAATAGATGTCCCAGATTCAAGAGATATTAGCATGGAAGAAGTAAATGTCTTAAAATGAGCCTACATGAGATCTCAAGTGTTTCGGCCGGTTCGGCCGCTACACTGAATGTACGGAACATATGGGCCTTAAAATATTCCTCTGGTTTCGATATAGGAACGAGAAATTCTTGTTTTGGTGAGCCAGATAGGAATAGGAACACATGAGAATATCTATGCATGCCTCCATTATTTCAAGCTATCACAGCTTATCAACTTGCATTTTTGGCGAATGACTGTGCAGCTTTATTTTTAAATATGTGTTACTTTTCAGCTTTCTGGAACATTTCTCGTGAGTGCAATCATTATTCGATAGTGGCATGAAATGCCACATCGCATAGCTGGGCTGGTGATCTTGCGTGGGCGTCGACCACAATCTGGACTGCGTGCACCTACGTTCCTGCGTTACTCCGACATACATAGTGAACTTAAGGGTACACATGGCGTGGAAGTGCTTGGGCAGTTGAACGACGGAAACTGCCAGGCACATGATAAGTGTACTGACGATTGCGTGGTGCAGACCGTTAGGGTGTTTTTGTCCACGCACAGGATTAGGACTTCGAGAGAGAAAAAACTTAAGGGATACGAAATAACGGTCAGCAATATTGTGTAGCAGGAGATGATTGGAATCCAGCTGGAGGCGATCGCAGATCGCAATAGCATCAGTTTGCGGTCTGGTCTGAAAAAAGTGAGTAGTTCCGTCCGAGTGCGACTCGTGAAAGCTATGTGTGGGCAACAATGTACTGAAAACTGTCGTTCAATTTAGTGAAAAAAGTTGGTTGTGTAAAACATAAACCTAGTTCTATTAGTAGTTAGTGGAACAGATGGGACTGGAAGAAACGATTCTGTAGTCTCGAATGATACAGACAAGCTGACGCCGATACTTTTGGAAAAAGGCTACCTGGTCTTACAAAGAAAGTAGCAAAAAATAATTATTGGTCTGTTCACACAGGGGGGTTGTCCAATTGTCTATCTGTATAAGATATGCAGGATGGAACACGGGATGGCTCGTGGAAAATGAACAAGTCACATAATTTATAGAATTCGCCAAGCCACGGTCGCTTCTGGTATTCGATGACTAGTCCTATTTTCCCAAAAGATTTACAAGAGTTTCCTTGAGCCAGAAATTTCGTCAACTTCCGTGTAGGAGTTGCCCGTCCTACTAATGTTGAAATCCCCTCTATGACAGATAACGTTAGTGTATTCACCCTCAGTTGGGTTTCATAGGAGTCTCGAGAAAACACCGATTACGTTATAAAATATTTACTTATTTCGAAAGTACGAGAAGCTTTCGAGTATCCTCATTAAAAATGCGATTCTGTGGTTCCCAAGAAAGATTTTATTCGACCTTTAAAGTAGATATCATTTTTCTCCAACTTTTCTCGTACACGAATGGCTAGTAAGCACGAATATATTTGGAATATACTGAGACCAGTGTGGCAAGTACTCAGCTCTTGCTCAAATTCCATTTTTTTCATTCAGCGAACCAAACACATCTATTTATTATAATTTACTTGAGAAGAATCTTTGCACTCTTTATTAGGCATACTGTTCCATGTGCTTGCCATGTTTCCTTTCAAGGAAATGACATTTTTGGTGGGAATAACTAGTTTTGTCGTTCACGGGGAATGTCCGCCCCCCTTTCTAGTGTTATTGCGCTCACTCTGAATGAAAGCAATCGTGATTCTGTCCCATAAAAAATCGGTGCTTTCACTGCAATTCCCACCCATTAAATCATGAGATCACTGAAAAGCGCTGGTCAGTGGGTGTGCGCCCTTTGCAAACTGTCCTCGTGTCCACAACCCTTCTATTATATGTCAACCTATGGTCTGAACTCATAGTCCCACAGGCACTGTCATCGCTCCGCCGATGTTTTGTGGATTTCCGCGTGTGATGTTGAAGTCCCGTGTTGTGGTGTGTTGTGTACACAATACCAAGTTGATTTTTTATCCTGGTATGGTGTTTCCACACTTTAGAATTGTGCAACAATTTGAACGGAAATCCCTATAAGATGGGACTCGTGATTATTTTATATATCTACACATATATACACATGGTGACACAAGTTATTGGTAAATCTCAGGATTCTTTAACAAATGGATTGTTTCGGCGCGTCATTGAGATGGACTTCCTAGAGTACATTAATTATTCCACAGAGCACATGGGACGCATTGAAATGTTAGTAGCATAGATAGATAGTTTTAAAACATGTGAAACCTGACAGTGGAAGTCATGAGGAGCCACCTGGTGGCTTATGGGCAAACGAATGTGCATAATTAGGTACAACACACAAAAAATCAAATTAGGTGCATTCCTGGACAGATGTATATATAGTGCTCTTCTTCCAGAGCACCTCTCCCCTGTAACAACCCAGAGGAATCCTCAGATTAAAAACTCTGCGATGAAAAGCCACTAGCCGCTAGCCTCCAACGGCGTCCACTTTTTGAAGGCATTCCCCCCTATGCTGTTGCAAGATCTGATCGGTCCATTTGCAACATCAAGCAATTACATGAAGGAATGTGGAAAATGTCACTTTGTATGAACAGAATGATGCACTGATACAGACCTGTGATCCATAGCCCAGGTTGTCCAGAGCCAGCGTACAGCCAACCGACTTGAAAGACAAAACTCAGGTCAAACTAGAGATAGTGTGCGCATGTTCATTTAAACAGTTGATGTGAGGGTTGCAGATCAAAATGAAACAAAACACTCTGCATGTCTGAAACGAAACATGCTGCACTTTAGGGACGTTTCTATGGGATGTCGAAACATCCACTGGATCTTGGCTCATGTATTAATGTACCACGGTGCTAGCCCTGGAGTTCCTACACCTCAAAAGAAGACGCGTTTCACAGAACTTTGGAGGCTTACTGAAAATCACGTAGTGTTAGCGTACTATTCTGCCAGTCGCTACAGCTATCAATTTCACAACACCCTTGCCCATAAAGGGAGTGATCACACATGAGGTTTACTAGCAGCGCTCACTGCCAATCCACTGCTCGAGTGCGAAGTTAGGGTGGCCACGTGTGGCACTGCAAAGAATGGTAAAAACCATTGGAAATAGGAAAACGCGACTGATCCCACTGTATCTACCTGATAAGTCTCAAACAAGACGAAGGCGTAGTAAATTGCCTTCAGGGCTAACCCAACCCAACCCTTTTACATTCTTAAATAGTTTTAGTACATTAAAGGGGACAGAATATACCTTGGTCTAATGAATGGCTTTAATACCATTTGACACCTAATTTTTATGGTAAGCAAACAATGCAGTCTTCTGAGCTGTACACTGCTAGGAGATATTCCGAATGATTTGCTGACATTCTTAGGGGGGAAAGCGTGTGACAATTGCCTGATGGAAACCCGTATTCAATGTCACAGTCATTATAGCTCAACTGATATCGAGTACGCCCATCTCACAGTCATTATAGCTCAACTGATATCGATATCCATCCATAGATGGAACATCGATCACACTCATAAGGGTCACTCTACATGCAGTGAAAGACTTTATTGTTCACCAGGGATAGTGGACCCACGGAATCAGAACGGTTTCCGATAGTCAAATGAAATGCTTCTGTATTTTGGCGACTTTCGGATAACAGGTCTACGTGGTGTACCACGCGTATCGTTGGATATCGAAAAGAGAAAAAATGTTCAAGTTGACTTGCAGTAAAAAGCAACCTGAATATAGAAAACTCGAAGATAAAACTCACTTGACAATGCGGGTGCATATTGGAACATCCGACCGCGGCACCACGATTTTCAAATATTTGCAGCCAACGGTAGCGCCGCTGACTTTGATATTTTGTGGTCAAATCACACCAGGCGTCTACGACACGTCTGACCTCAGCGGGACTCATCAAGGCTAGTGTTTTGTGAGAGTCCGGGTGGAAACACATGACTTGACAATCCCCATGAGCCGGAGCCCATGCGAACAATGGATCCTCTGATAGTGTTTTTGAAGCTAGCTCATCGTCTTCAATCGACTCATCAGTTGTATCCTTAAAGTGAAAATTATGAAGGGAAATATCAGTAAATTATATCCCCAATTCATTTGTAACTTAATTTGACCGACGGAGTTGTACGGACGAAAACATTCCTAATCCCCTCAGTATGATAACCCTTTAGAATGAGCTGGTCGCTTGATAAAAATGAGTAACAACGCAGGGAATATAACAAATGAGAATCATTTGTACGATCATATTGGTTCGCTCTCTTGACATCGAACACCATCATTGGTGGCGTTGTTTTTCGAACGAGTGCGTCACCCAATACAAAATAAGGAAATCAAAAATAAAATAAAGTTTCGATTGTCGAAATAATAAGGTCCATGCGAAAAATGCCTCGTTTTCGGAGCGCGGATACCAACTTTTGGTTTGTCCGACTAGGATAAACTGGTTGGTGACCTTGTGTCACTCGGTATTTCAGCAAAATGTTGATAACACAATGAGGTGGACTCAGAGCACCATAAAGTTTGGAGGAAAAAGTTTCCAAAGTCTTTTCTATTATAGCTCCGTTTTGGTGCTCTCATCCAACTAAGCAATGCCCCGAAACCAAAAACCATATGATTGTTCCCAATGACGTGTTTCCGAGGCGGAAAGCATAAAGAGTGCGTTCGACCTATTAAGATTATTCAAGAATGAAGAGTTCACTCTGAGAAACAATGTGTTTGGTCATGAGGATACTCATCGACAGAACACTCGAAGATGAAAGGTTTGCGATATGGGAGACTTGTTGAGAAGCAACAAGAACAAACAAATCAACAAACACTTAGATACAGTGTATTCTGTCCTCTGATAAAACAGTGGCGACCCAAATGAGCTAGTGGTACTTCATACGGTGGTGCTGGAGGGCACAAATCCACCAACAAGTTTTCAAACCTGGGCGAAAATATTTTTGTCTGAACCCAGGTTTCGTATAGCAAATAACGACCATAGAATTGTGAAGGTGGCCATTTGGGTGTTTACCGAGAAAAGCAGTTGACGGATTCAGAAGGAAGGCTCATAAGGCAGAGGGAATGCCCATAATGAAAAGGTGATAACTTTTGATATCTAACTGGATAAAGAGGTGATAAAAGACAAAAATACTTGACAGTGGACTTTAAAACAATCTGAATACACAATGATGCCTAAACTTCTGTCTTTGAGAGCAAAGTTAAGATGATAAAATGGGGTGAAATTTACCAACATTTATTGGAATGCTTACATCAGTCTACAGCTGCGTTGTGTTCAGTGATCAAATACACCAAAAAGATAATAGCGAAATAGACCAGAAAGCTATGATTGAGTCTGACAAGAATAATGATGTCACCCCTCAACAGGAAATCAAGCCTTTCTTGCGGAACCAGGTGCTAGACAGACATTCTTATCAGTGGAAAATGCGAATATGGTCAAAATTCAGACAACGCGGCAGCCGAGGCTTCTTGTGAGAAATAAGTTGTACGTTTGGGACGTCAACTAACCGTTTTACATGACATCATAAGCCCTCCTTGTAATTATGGCAACAGGTAAATCGGGGCACGGCGATCCACTTCTAGAAAGAACATCCACGACATTCACCTGAATTATCCTCGCGTGTACAGAATTTCGTCTAAGGGGATTAAGTCATCTTGATGATAAGTTTAAGCTGATCACTGATCTGTCCAAGAATGACTGCTTTATACGCCGGTAATTTCTTAGCTTTATCAATCTCTCTTTGCTTGTTCCGCGGAAGAAATTCACTAAAAAGAGTCAGGCGCGGACATTAATCTACAATTCTGCTGCAGCGCTTTGCTTAATGGGCCGGCTTCAACTTTACTGGTGATCTTCCCAGACGTGTAACCGTCATTTGCAAACTAAACTGGTGAATAGGTGGGAACCCAAACGCAGGACACCAGAGATTTTCTCGATGTTATTATTGCCACAGTGCGCACATGGTATCCGGTATCAGTTGCTCGGTTAGCACGGCTTGTGTAAGTGGACAGAGCTTCAAAAATGGGACAACACTGAAGCAGTCTGTTTACTGGGTACGGGCAACTCAAGTGTGTAAAATCGAAATTTACCAAGATTTTACCAGGAGGCAGTCACCAGAACGCAGCTCAATTATGCATGAAACTCTGCCTATTGTTCGTGAGTTGGTGCGACTCGATGAAATCAGACCAAATATCTGTTTTCCTCATTTACTCTTCGCACAACAGATTCCGTGAATTTCATTCCTATCTGGTCCGTCGATCACGTTGTTGTGCTCCACTTAGGTGAAACTAGTCGTGTTTTCAATATTTGGCAACCCAAAAGATGTGAGCACCTTCCGCAGAGTTGATCGACCGCTCGCTCCTGTGAAGTGTTATGTCTGAAGCGGGATGATGGTCAAAAATTAGGACCCGCTGAAATCGCTCCCTAGTGTTAGCAATTCTATCTACAGGACAATCACTATGCATTTGAATAACCTTTTTGAAGGGACTGCAGACGGACCAGTTTTGAAGTGTAAGTCAGGTGGGAAAAATGTAGTACCCACAGGATGGGTTGGCAATCTCAACAAAGTACCAACACCTGTGCAAGGTTTGCAGAAAATGGAGTTAACAATCGGCTATTTTTGAACAGCTATCGGCTGCATCCGAGGAGAGCAGTCACTCAAATTCTTATGCAGACGAGAATGTTTGGCGAAAAAAACGTTTCCCAATCAGAGGACTCCACAACGGAAAGCTCAACATTTCTCAGAACTTTGTTGTCCAAAAATAAACTGAATATCTTACAAAAACGTTCGTTGCATGTCTGGACAAACAAACTGTTCGAACACATGTAAAGCTGACTTTCAAGCCTTTGACGATACAGGCTGTTTGTACACTTCATCAAGATGTGTCTGAAGTGAACCTCGATTTTTCTCGGCGCAGATATATTAAGACAAAAGCTTCCAACGTCCAGCTGTTTCGTAGTCCGGGGGCGAGTAAATGGGACAAATGATGTGTGTTGAGAATGAAAACATGATGCAAAGGGGGGATATGGTAACGAAAAGAGACATCAAATACGATAAGGGGCATAATTTCATGGAAGTGGAAGCGCTCCAACTGGCAAGATGCTGCTAAACACTTGTACGTCCTACGGTGATCTTCTGATTTCAGCAATAGATTAGAATCGGTGCATATTTGTCAACCGACCGCAGCTGACACTTGGTCCAATAAATCTTGAGCACAAGGTTGGATGATACGTAAATTTCGAATGAACCGGTATCATAGCTTGATACATTCCGGCTAATTAACAGATTATTCACTTAAAAATTTCATGATAATTACGAAATAGCTCAACTGAGGAAGGGTTAATGTTGAAAGATACACAAGATCTGGACAGAGCGAGGTTGTGTTCTGTTCGACAGATGGAAAAATTCGATCGCATAGGAACGAAAGGAAAAATGGAATGTCACGCGTTGCACAATCGACCACTGAATGAATGAACTTAACATAACACAGGAATACACACAACAAATATCGGACCTTATGCGTGCCGTAGATAGGCACATTTATAAATCCTGCCAGTCACGTGACGTAGCCACGTGCGTGTCTTCTGGTGCACATGGGACCAAAAGCTAAACCAGCGGCTGTCAGTGGTGAATGCTCGCAATAATCCTGAGTGGGAGAAAGTTTACCGTCAGCACACGCACAAATGCTGTTCGCCAAAATGCCACTCAACAGTCACAGTGGAGGCCTGATATGTCAGGCACACACCCAATAACCTAACTTGGGCCTAATACTCCAACATGACTATGTGCGATAGGCATGTTGGACTATTAGACCCAGGTTCGGTTATCGGATATGCATTCTGACATACCAGGCCACCATTTTTACCAATGAGCACCGCTAGCTGGGTTTGGCAAAATTGTCGGAATATTGCTGCGTCGATTGTGTCCAGCAATTGTCGATCTGCTCGACGCGCGCTACACGCTGTGACCTTCCTCTCTATGACTTGGACGCTACCTTGCCCTCTCCTTAAAACACCTGCCAAGGTATCTATCAAACAACTAGAATCGATCGCTTTTAGCTTGCTCAGTTTCAATGTGAGTAGCCAACTGGACATCACGCGTCGGTGAGATTGTCGCTCGATATAAGGGGACTATGGGTTCTACGACCCGAGGTGGCAGTGCTAGCACATCACGAGCACGTTTCGCGATATTACTGATGTGTTGTAGACTTTCCGAATCTGACTAAAGACAGATGGGAAATGCGGAAGAACTCGGGGGCTTTAGTAGCACCTCGCTCAGAATAGGACAGATAAGCCTCAGAAACTGACAAAAATTTGTAATGGTAAGCAATTCCTTAAGCCCGATAATTTAAATGAAGGTACCTCCAACGCAGGGCATCGGAGTTATGTCAAAAATTACCTGTGGGCTGTCCGCGGGGATTAAATTATCGAGACTAAAGGACTGAATTGTCGAGATCCTAAATATCGGTGTGGATAAACTCTAAGATAGCCTTCCAGCCGCATAGAGAGTTGGAAAACGCGATAAAAGAACACCTAACGTCAGTTCCGTATGCCAATGATTTATGAATACAGGAAGGTGTTCTCCATCGATCGTTGATGATAAGGAGGATAGTTAATTGTTTGTGCTTCCAGGAGTTCACTTGTAGACAGTGTACAATGACACGATGTTTCAATTCAAACAGGATGAGAGGAATCGCTAGCGTACTTGGACGCCCATTATGCCACAGGTACCATGGAAACCAGAAGAGCAGCGGAAAACAGACGACACACGGATAACCGAAACGCGAAACAATGGTACATTCTGGAACACTATGAGGATGAACCATTTTTGCGCTTATAGATTCATTCTAACTCAAAATGGTGTTATCTCAAAAGTATTAAGTCTGACGTCATTTCTGCAACCTGAATGATAATGTAAGGAATAAAATTGTGGTAAAAAACTGTAGCGAAATATACTACACAGACCAAGCATTATTGGCAAACCAATAGACTGATGGAAATCATGAAAGGATTGAAGCAAGTGAAAAACATTTTCCCCACCGAGTTACAAATCACCACCGATATTTTCAAGTGAAGTTCACTCGAATACAGTGCCATAAACAGACGCAATCTATTTGTCTGTTCGTCTGCATGAAATTCTTTCGAAAATCTGAAGCGGTCAGTTCCGTCTCCAAAGGATTGCTTGAATCAGTAATTCTGAGGTGTCATAGGGTCTTCGGAGGAGAATCTTTGTCGATAAACGAACTGGTCACAACCCATAGACTACACCGGTCGGTGTAAGCACTTCAAATATGAGACAGCTGTTAACCAAAAAGATCACTTCCGCCCAACTGTGAACGTGGAAGTAGTCAGTTTATCACACGACAGCGAAATGACCCAAGTAGTATTGACAGTTGACGCGTTTCCCTATTGAGACCTCGGAACGAGATACAACAGTGGGTAATGACACCAACAAACATAGGAACATCCCGCAGCCAGTACTGCTCATGAATCACAGCTACCACCTTCAGGGGAAAGCTGCTCCGACTCACCCTCAGTGGGGAAAAGTGAAGCGTCTCCGTGTCAATGAACTCGTCAGACCATTGCTCCCAGTGTATGGCTGTCCTCCCATTATCACCCCAGCCTTGATGAACGAACTTGCAGAATTTTGAAACTATATACCTGAGTACAACAGTCTCCCAATAAGCAACCGCTCAACATGCAGTACGCCCCACGAATGTAGTAGTTTTAGAAAAAAAGCTTCTGCTGTAGGGTACTCACAATACGCTTTACACGTACTCCAAAACAGTCAAATCATTCGACCGCAATTACGTAGGTGGCTATCATATCCTAACTACAAATCTTCAAGTAAAGCTGCGAAAAAACAACAGACCAAAACAGAAACGCCCCGATGTTTGACGATAGTTGCACGGTCCGTTCATATCAACAAGACCAGAAGTAACCAAGAACAATCCTTATGGCCGTTCTGCTACCGATTAAAAATACACGCGCCACTGCATGGACAAAGACGAACACCTAGCTTAATGAGTGAAAAAAACATCGGAAGCCCTCAAACTTTCAGTGAGTATGGCATATTTCTTCTGAAGTTTTTGCAAACGGAGTAAATTCATCGCTTTGTTCCTCTGACCTCCACATTCGAAGACTTGCTCGGTTGTCAAGACACTGTTCGGCTAGGTGTACGAGCCATATTTAAACTGCACATCAGATGGTTTGGAGTGTATTTTCCACTCGGTGCCTGCGGTTCGCACGTTCAAAAAAGGATGTTCATCCCCGAGGTTACTGAAAGCCTACGTATTCGAGCCGACTGCGATCCTGTAACTTGGTCTCAGTTGATGAAAATTGCATTCCTTACGTAATGTTTGTAGTGCGCGTTCATAAGGAAGGATGTTAGACTGAATGTGTGGACTGTAATAGGATTCAACACAGTTTCAGTTGATGAAAAGTGCCCTCATTGATTAACTCCAATAACGCAGTCATTTGCTCAGCAACAAGTTATGGATAGTTGTTAGGTGTTATAAAAACATTCGACTGTTTATAATAACCCAGAAACTAAAGTGTGAATTAGACTTCTCGATCACCACTGGCCATATACTCGTGCATTGAAGGATCGTTGCGCAACTGCCATCCAAAAATCATAGGTTCGAGACCCGCTCAGGACACGTGGAACTCCGCAAATCCTACAATGTTCGAATACACCAAAAAAAGATAACACACACCTAGACCATATGGACCTCCGGAGGAATAGTCACGTCATAGTGATTAGCATTAGGTCCTGTGGTACAGCTCTACATGATTGGTGAGGAGTGAAGAAATATCCTGTGTGAGATCAAAGTAAGAAACAGATGAGCAATCACTTTTATTGCAAAGCTAAACTGTTCATCTACTATCCACCGGTTCTTTTTCACTAATAACCTGCAAACTAGGTCCAACGGAGGAGAACCATCACAGACAGACTGAAGTGTGTACGGCGAACATTCAATTATCTAAGAGCATGAGAAACGAGATTCAGCTGGATTCCAGGTGAATCTCCCGTCAAAATCAGATTGGTATGCAAGTGAGCGTATCAGTCGAAATTCGTGCAATTTGGGTTTCAGTAGAACATAATGTTGACGGAAACTCGGGGAATGCGGCCTAGCTGAGTAGCCACAAGGAGGGCGAAACCAGTCGTGGGCCGTCGAAGAGTAATGTGTTACTTTCGAGAAATACACTCATTTGCAAATCAATTTGGTTTTTGCGAGACTCACCTGGAACCCAGCTGAATCTCCCGTTTGTGATGTTTTCAGGCAACTGAATGTGCTGCACCAGGCCGCCTCATGTTCCAGTTACTACGATATTCGAGATATCGCGATACATGTATATACGTAATACACTACTCATAAGGTTGCTGAAAATTCTTCGACAGCTCACGACCGGTTTCGCCCTTCTTGGGACTCATCAGGTAGGCGCAGTCCCGAGTTTCCGTCAACCTTATGTTCTACTTGAACCCAAATTGCACGAATTTCGACTTGCCTGAAAACATCACAAACGGGAGATTCAGCTGGGTTCCAGGTGAGTCTCTCGCAAACCGTTTTTGATGTTTCCAATTTGGGTTCAAGTAGAACATAAGGTTGACGGAAACTCGGGGACTGCGCCTACCTGATGAGCCCCAAGAAGGGCGAAACCGGTCGTGAGCTGTCGAAGAATTTTCAGCAACCTTGTGAGTAGTGCATTACGTATATAGTAATAATTGTTACGTCTATACTGAACATTTATCCATTTTTCGACGAGCTAACGCGGAAAGATTCAGGTATTTACGATCCATGATAAGTAGAACTAGAAGTGGATTAAGCCAAAGAAACATCCCAGACATCTAGGAATTACGTGGAATCACAAGAAAATCCATTACGGGCTAACCTAACCAGACATTAAATCCATTCCAAAGGAAAACTAATAAGCGATCTGTTATACGCTACAATTGGGGGGGGGAGGTATGTTGAGCGCTTTATCCAGGATTAGAATCCAAAGCTCAAGTCAAACTTGTCAGATCGGATTAATTTTGACTAACTGCCCTGAACAAGCGCATATTCCAAGTCGACGATTGAGTCTGGCTGGTTCTACACAGGAGCAAATTTGTGGTACCCATCCGGAGAACGCATTGGACATAAACGATTGGCACGCGATGTATTAGGCACACTTCACAACGACACATGAGATGGATACCAAACCTGTGGACAGAAAGAGTGGCAGATATGGATGGACCTTACGACAGAAAGGAGGGTGCGATCTGTTTGTCAGTGAACAGAATGTGTCGCACATATGTTGTACTTGACGTAAAAAGGAAAGCGGAACCCTGGCAGCCAGAAGCGGTAAAATTCTGAGATCTGGGTCCAAAGTCGGAAGAGTACAATATGGATTAAATGAAAATGGAAGCTGAATCATGCAACAGAAATCTTTGAAGCATAACATTGAAAGGTGGTGGGCTTCAGTCCTGATTAAAGGAGCCTATATGACACCCAGAAAAATCCCCACGTGCATACAAACTGTTCTGTCCCAAATGAAAAAAGTAACTCTCAAGTATACTTGAACAGACATGTAATATCCGCCCAGTTCACCAGTTGAGAGCAATCACTTTTTACTGGTTTCATTAGTGATCAATGCAAAAAAGGTTTTGATGCACCGAATTTGTAAATTTAACCTTAGAATTTGTGTACATATCAAGTAATAAGACGTACACATACGAATAAGCAAACCCCCTCATAAGCACACCTGTATTTCGATTTCAGTTTGGAGTATGGAATGGCAGCAAAGGAACATACGATATTTTAAAAAGTTCACCACCGGAATGATTGAATTCACGAAGCTAAATCCAAATACGTTCCACAGAGTGCACGCTTACATAAAACGCACCTTGTAGGAACGGACCTGGTGATGCAAATGATATTCAATATGTTCAACCACAGCCCTCACGTCAAACGTGACATCCCCTCCAGGAAACGCTATAATCCCAATGGTGCCTGGGGTCGGGCAACTTATTTCCTATTTCCTCGTGTCCATTCCGACTGACCTATCACGCACACGAAAGAATACCAGGCCTACAAAAACACACTATTCTGAATCGACTTCAACATATCGTAGTTCACCAAGTGCCAGAGAATTCCACTACAATCCTTCTATAAACTAGTTACCTGTGTCTGTATATTTCTGTCACTGTCTCCTGGTCTCTGTAAAGTTGCGTTTGAGGAAAGGCTTATATTTTGAAATAATATTTTTTGTGCATAACGCAATTGCTTG
Source organism: Clonorchis sinensis (assembly GCA_003604175.2). NCBI lineage: Eukaryota > Metazoa > Platyhelminthes > Trematoda > Opisthorchiida > Opisthorchiidae > Clonorchis > Clonorchis sinensis. The sequence continues at coordinate 124,968,063 of CM030370.1, read as the reverse complement.
CTGACTTCATCTTCTACTCCAAGGTATATATGTGAGTATCTAGCTTCCTTCATTTTAAAAATTATTCCCGGCTGCCTCGTCTTTCAGAAAGGTGGAAAGATGTTCTGGGACATGAAAAAACGCTTAAATGAACTGGATGTCTCAAAACGCAAACACTGAACAAATTTACATAAGTTGATCGATGTTTTGTCTCACAGTGTCTTCAAAAAAAAGAGAGCAAGTGATTTGCTTGTCTTGCGAGTGCCTCGATCCCGTGGCAAATTCTAGCACGACTAACCTAGAGGGCTCGTGACCGATCCATTTATCTTCTAACCCACCGATTAGTTAATCAACACAGACTGCCTATCGCTACATGCCGGAAATGGTTTTTGCCAATTTCCATTTCACTTTCACCCTCATAACTGGTTTCACACTTAGAATTGTCATCGTTTGGTTCGACGGGATATGTTTGGTGGGGGAGGGAGATAATACCGCCACCGTGGCTGCATCGCTGTGGTGTTAACAACCATCAGTTTCCCTACTCAAACCCGCTGTAAAATGGGTTAAATGAGCCAGCTGCCCAGGTATTACAATTTGAGCTGGGGTCGCAATGCGATACTTTGATGTCTTATTCCTAATAACTGTGACAGCATTCCGCATTGTGATTTCATCAGACTACCGCTAGCGAAATTGTTAGGCAACGCGCTCAGCCTTCGATGACAAAAGGTGATGTAGACTATGGAAGATGTTTCCGACACAGCCGAATTCCAAAAGCCCATCAGGTTTGCTCTTGCATCTTTATTGATCCTACATTGATGGCACATCGCGCTCTACAATACCTCCATGATGGTCCGTTAAAATCAGAGTTAGGAGAATGCAAATTGTAAAAAGCACATTGTTACCGTGAAAGAAAGAGAAGTGCAACTTCGCATCTATTCCAAACAGCTGAGAATATGGAAATCCAATTGGCAGGAGAGTAATAATGTGTACGAGCAAAGAAGCATCAGTCGGAACTAGGATGCTAAGGCTAGTGACATGAAAAGCCAAATATGATGTGGAAAACGCCATTAGGACCACCTGCTACCTCTTCGCTTATTCCCGTTCCGCTGAACTAATGACAGTCGAAATCGTGAAACATATCACTCAAGGCAGGCTATTGAATCTAACTTGACCTCATGATAATTCCACCATACATTTGCTTACTTTGTCCTTGTACTTTTGATCTCCACTTCTTTTGCTAATCTGTACCTGCAATTAACCGTGCCGCAAAGGCCGTCTCGTCCGATTAGTGTGAGTGCGAAGCTGAAGTACTTACCTCTACGTGTTCGTACCCCTTTCGCTGAGACTGCCCTGACTTGTTCTGTCATGATTTCCGTGTGGCCCCAACCAATCGGAACCGCGAGACTGTCGTCCGAAGGGACGACTACAACCCATATTACAGAGGCAACATCCTACTCACCGTTGTTTGGGGTGCAGACTTTGATAGTGCACTGTGCCGGTCAATGACAGGCTTGTGCACTCGTTGACGCCACGAACGTGGACAATTGAGGTTTGTGCAAATTTGATTTCCTTTGTGTAAATACTACCGTAGCCTTTCGAACCCAATTCTTCCTTTTGATATTCGGGATCACCAAACCTACGCGTCACTCAAATTTCCGTATTAGGAACCCCGATACAGGTAGTGAGTAAACTTTCGGTTTTTATGGACTCATCAGTCTCGGTTCGCAATAGAATGTTGCCTAAACCATTGAAAGATGTTTCCAAGTAGGGATGAGATTGCCTAGGATGCATTGGTCTAGGCTCTATGAGATTACTTAGCCTTTCGTTTTCGTGGTAGTTACGCGAGGCGTCAGCTGGAATGTGAATTCAATATGCTGCGAAGCTTAACGAGATATAAAGTGCAAACCAGTAAGGTATTTTTCGTTACCCAAGCTCAACCAAACAGATTAAACACAATGTTTAACTCTTTTTAGTAAGTGTGAGATGGATTAGCTGAGGACAGAGGAAAATTCGAAGCAGCATTTTCTTCGCAGGCATTGGTATCAAAGGATACTATACGAAGCGTTCCTAGTTAAGTCGGGTTCTGATCACGTAAAACGTGAGTACCGATAATGTTGCTTAAATGTACGCGTACTCCTGTAGCCCGAGGTCAGACAGAAGTTGGTTCAGTAATTCGGCATTCCCAGAGAAACGAAGCAGAAGGTGATAACTTTTCCATGTAACTATACCGTTATCCTAACGGTACCTCTGGGACTAGTTCCCGGATAGACGGTGACTTTTTGAGTCCTACCACAGCGCGTGGTTCATTCCCAACGAGTGAACACTACGAGAGGTCCTTGATCTGCACGCTGAACTTCAAGACCGTTTCAAAACTTTGGAATTTCGTTTGGAACTCTTGAGTCCGGAATACACTTGAGTAACCAGATCGTATCACAGTTCCTTAAGAGGGTACCATACGTGTTTGACCATGGACGTTTCCAAGTGGATATAGCTATGATTCTCCGTAAAACTATTGCCCACAGTAGAACTTAGATTCAGCACCTTCAGTCGGGTTCGGAAAATCAATGGCACCGCTCGCCCCTCCGCTTCCCAAAAAAAGTCTATTGTGTTAGTTTGTAAACTCCCGGTTTTCACATTCTGGAATTACCGGGAAACTAGCGTGATGAATCTTCTGCAGAACATGCCCCGACAGCTTCTAAAATCTGAAAACTGTGCCTGTCTGAAACTAACCAGAAAACCGCGAGAAGAGTGTTGGGCTCTCATAGTGTTTTGGTTCAAACTGTGTAGGTGTTGGTGTTTGAAGCCACTGATCAACCGATAGATTTTCCCCTTTAGTATTGTAAAGATGTGCACCACAATTTAGAACAAGTACGTTGCCAGCATATGATTTCCATACCGTCTAGTCATGTAAACATACATGCAAATGAAATAACGATTCGAGAGAAGAGCAAACTGCGGTACAATCAGTCAACAACGCCAGTCAGTAAAATCGCTCCACAGAGTGGACAGCCACTCATGTTTCAGTAGTGCAGCCAATTTGATCTGAGGGGTTGTTGGACCAAGGCAAGGCCACGACCCTCAAGCGACGGTTCTAGTGACAAAGGATTGGTTGTTGTAGCCGAACTGCAACTACTTGAGCTGTTCCGCAAACCTACACCCCCACTTCAGTGACACCGTTTCAGAAGTGTGGATTAGACCGTCTGTCCTAAAAATATATACCTCAAGGTGTGAGGATAAACCCACTCTATGAAAGTATACAACTAACGAAATATCCGAGAATGCATACTGAAATCAGATGAGGTCATGACGAAGAATAACTAGTAAATTCCCCAATCACGCTGTCAGTGAGGAACATAACTTGTTTCATCACCTTGTGAATTAATCAATCTCATCAAAACTAGCTGTGAGTCCTCCACTTCTGTTTACTATGCGATTAGCTCCACGTATCCGATTCGTCAGAGTTGACAGTTACTGTTTGGTTCCCCGCTATATAACAGCGTGCATCCATAGAAGATACCGCTGGGCTATCTTTTCCACAGCGGATTGAATTTTTAGAGCCAGAAATGACGAATAAACTTAATGAACAATCGAAGACTGCAAATTCAAGGTGCGACTGTCCCTTGCATTAGTTGGGTAACGTAGATGGCCAATGATAATCACGAAGGACCTGATATTTGTCAGGCCACGAGGATGGCAGCGAGCCAAATGTGTACTATGAGTGATGCGGTCCTAGCAAGAAAAGCTCAGCCAGATGAGATCTTTCGGTCTTATCGGGGCTCGTGTATGGATAGGGTCGGTCACGTGGACTTTTGGCTGTCTGTGAAAACCCGTTACCTGAAGCTTACGAGCCTGCATACCACGTCAAAGGCCTACACAACTGATTCGATTTACGCCAACACGTTCGGACACAGGTTTCGTGTGGTAGAGACTTCCGGGAAACTTCACTCACACTAGAAATTCTGAATAAATTGTCAATTAGATGTGTAGTGAGAGAGGAGATGATTCCCGGCACGTCAAACTGACGTCAATATCTAAATACCCTGATCTAAGCGATTGTTCACAGGGTTTTTGCTTGGAGAATCCTTGGAGCTTGATGCGTTTAATTCAGCGATTTAACACAGGAGGAAATAACCCACGTTACCGTGTAGAGACTGGTTACCCGAATCGAGCTACCAGAAAAGAGTAGGAAGCAAGGCAAGGCGAAACAGAACGGGGAGATATTCAATGTCGAAAATGGAAGGGTACGATAACAACCTCAGACCAGTAATCCTCAGTCTCGGTGACAGGAGTCATTTTGGTCAGAGTAAGACTCACTATCCCCAATTCATCGATCAGAATATGTGTTTGTGTTACTGGAGTGCCTTATACCACAAAAAACAAGGAAACGAAGCGATATAGGTAAAGAATCGACCTGTCATATTACCACTATGACTGTCAGGCCAGATCGTGAAAACACATAAAAAACTACCTACTAAGAAGTAGTATGTCTTGAACTGACGAGGCAGACGGCAAGATTATTCGAAACAGCTGGGCCGCTATCGGTTCACGACAGTGCAGTATTGTCTGCGTACATATACCTACTACTTCAATTAATTCCGAAGTGGAAATGTAGATAAGCTTTCTGGGAAATTTCGGTCAAGTCGCTAATTGTCCCACAACCGTAAATCATCTGGTCACTTAAAATTAGACATCACATAAACCGCATCGGTGATAGCAGACAGCTACCCGAAGTCATTGCACTAGTTGTTGGTTTGTTTTCTGAGTTTAAAAGCCAATTTACTAAGCCCAGCTAACAAACCAACAGCTAATTAATCATCCGAGCTACCCAGCTGCCATTTTTTCGCTGTCGTTTTTCCGGATGTTTAGGCTGGTTACGAGTGTCAAGTAAGAGTCTAGGCATGCCAGAGCAGTGCTACTGCTTCACAGTTCCTGACTACTCGTGTATCTATTCCTCACTATCCCAACAAGCAGGGACACGCCACGACCTGGATCAACGACTTTAGGATTGGACACAAACCCTGGTAAAACTTGGAGCGGAAACTAGCACAATAGAGGGAAAAAGCACACACAGTAGTTTCCCTCAAGTGTCAAACGATCTATAGTAGTCTGCAACCTTCAAATTCAAATGAACAACCAGTAACGTAGCTAGTCAATATCCCATAACCCTCTGTAGCACTGAATAAGAAAGATTTGATCGGATCGTAGGGTTCCCAAAATTCATGTGACTTAACGAATTTGTTTCCTACAAAAGATCGGCTGCACTTGAAGTTGCTCCGTTCTTTGATCATGGCTGGAATGTCAAATTCAGCCTGATCGAGTGAAAGCTACCCGGTGGGATACGGTTGGGTAGAAACGAATTATTCTTCCCTTAAATGATTTGCTATAGTTGAAAAATGCCAAACTGCAATTCAACAACGCGAGTTTTTCCTGCGGAATTTGGTCTAGTTCAGACGGTTAACCTGAGTAACGAATACTGTTGAGTCTATAAATCGGTAGTATGGAACAACAGCGGAACAAGCGACTGAACTTATCACAAGCTAATGCGCACTTCAGGGTCCCAATTTTATTCTTCCCCGATTTCTAAAAGGAACGCGATCGCAGAGATACCGGCGGCAGCATTCAGACTGCGCAACTTTCCAAAATCCCGTTGGATTAGTAAAGTTGCGTGTAGTGTTTTACTAAATTTTGGGCCATAAGGTGCACTCCGAAAGCGCCATTGAAAATCACGTTTACACCAAATAAAGAATACTTTATTTTTAAACAAAGACAGTTCGGTGTGATGGAAAACAATGTTCGTGTTAGGCCGTATCAAGGTCAACCTGCAACTGGAAACCGGGACACAAGTTGCACCACAAGTTGTGATATCCTTCCACGATGGTCACCGGCAAGAGCACTTATTCAGGTGCGATAGAACTTGGGTTAAACAGTCTGCAATCTTTAGACTTCGAATCAACATAGTACACTCAACATAATGCGATGAAAGACGTCCAGTGAACTGAGGCTCGCGCGCCCTAATCCTACTTAACCTCCATTGTTCCTTCGGCACTGCGTACGATTCTGTAGATCTAGATCCAAGTCGTAGTTTCCGGCAATCGTCAAGAAAATATATTACCATATCCCTAATGTCGTACGATATGAAAGAGGAGGCAACCTCTTACAGTAAATGCAGTTGAAAAGTATCAGAAACGAAAGATTAGACGAAATTCAGTTGAGTCTCCAATTGAATCCAAATTGGTTAGTTATCACATTAGGAGATTTCATCAGACACAACAATGCATTTTGTCTTTCGTCTCGTAAAGAATCTCAATCAAATATGTTTGATTATATGAACCAAAAGGAAAGCTCTCTTCCACAGGCAGATTCATTGTTTGAAACAGTAGACATGTTTCTCAGCACATCGGGCGGACGAAAGGTGGTTCCAATTAATCCTCCTTACAGTTTAAATGATGAAGTGATTGAGTTTTTTCAGCTTAGTCTGCACTCTTGTGAACCTCAAGGAAGTGACCGATTACAAGCGACCGCTCAGATCTGCCGCTTTGTGTCCGCAGTTCAAAACTCGCTCTCCTGTCACTCCCAAACTAATTGGCCGGCAAGCTGTTCCTGAGAGGTTACTTATCGATAAATATCTGCTGCGTTTTCGAAACTTGAACACAAAATATATGCAATGTGATTGAGCTTACGATACCACTGTCTCAACGCTATCGACTGCAGGGTTCAAGTGTTTCTGCAGCCGTGAGCTGAACCAATGTTCGTCTAACCCTCAATTAGCAAGCTGAGGCTTCTTTACCATATTGCATACCTAAAAATAGTTAAATCTGCACTGTTTGACTGTAAGAACTCACAATGGTAGAAATACTGATCACTTTTAATTTAGTGTCCACTTGCACACCAACTATGATCTCAGTCTAGCGAAAGACACTTCCTACCGACGCCCAACAATGTCCATATGTACTACGAAGAGTCCAGATCTGACAGAACTCAACGCACAGGCACGCCAGTTCATCGAAGATACGATTTCGTGGTGTATTTAGTTTAAGCGCTGATAATAATGAGCAAATTTGTACCTTTGCCGACCGCCAACTGTGTCTCAGTCGTACTGGCATTCGATGAAGTGGAATCCGCTGTATCATCTGGTGTTCCTTTACTGGTGAGCAACAATGAAGCCAAACTGCTCACATCTCAATTAGGTATCAATAGCGAGGTTCAGTTCTTGACAGCCAAGCATTCTGGAATACACAAGTTGATTCATATCAGTCTCCTTTCGTTGTAAAGTCCCATTAAATTTCCCGGATAATCGAGGCAGCCAGCTCACCATTTGACAGTAGTTTCGTGACTGACGAGCTAAAGAAACGTACTAAAGTTTGCTAGGGGACGATAAAAATAATAATCGTTCAGCTGTAACACCTTTCGGTGGCCAGCTACCATGCCGCCTGAATGATGCCAGCCAACGCTTCACGAGTGACTTCTTTGTGGAACATTAACCGTTAATGTGGTGTTGCCAAGAGTTTGCACAGATCTAGTCCCCCATAACATCTAAGGTGACTACACCTCCAACACTAAGTCAATCGGTATAGAAACTGGCAACATGAACGCCCCTGATACCGATTAGCCACTATTTCGTTCACTGTCTCCAGTCAAGCATAGAAAGGGCCACATGGACCCATCCTGGAAGGCGAACAACACTAAGCGCATCCAAACTTTTCGTAACGTCCTTCATTCCCTTCCGCCATGTCAAATTCTGCGAGAGATAGTATTGGAAAAAGCCGGTGTTGAGGTCGTCGGAGCAGAATACTTTCTACAGTTGTTTAGTTGACTCTCCACCCCTGTACTTGTCCCTCGGCCAATTCCTCAAACGGAGCAGCAGCCCGGATCCACCCTCAGTTTATTCAGTACTAATGCGCCTTTGACAGCCTGCATCAGGATGAGAAAACCTAGCAGAATCAGGTTCTATAAGTGGAAGAAACAAGTGTAACCGGCAATGTTCTAAAACTGCTTCACCTCATAGATAAAAGAAGACCCAAGGAGTGGTGAAGTGAACGAAACCTGATGGAATATTTCGCCGTCTCCCTCCCTCTCGATCTATTTCACCTGACTTGTTCAGTTTGAGTCGTGGCCCGTGATTGGGATAAACCCTTCCGTTTTCGAGTTAACGACATTGTCTTGAAACGTCACCGTGCCGCACAAGTCGCGCCAGCTTTATTCGAGACGAGAGAAGACTTTGTGTCCTACTTTGACCAAGTCGTTTAAACTAAGTTGAGAACAACAATAAGTAAAAAATCATTCTTAGCTGCAGCAACCTTTCGGTGCCCAACTGCCATGCCATCCGAAGGAAGCACGAGAGGGCTGGGATACTACCAGGTTTCCCAAGCCTAGACACTAGAAGTCGAGATGCAAAGATCGAGTTCGAACGAGAGACGTTGCGGTCAGTAAATTTGGGCTATAACCACTGAGCCATCTCGCTCCAAAAAGAAATACTAAATCATGCAGTGCTTCGGTACGTACTTCGCGCCCAAAATTGCAATCATTCTACGAAGTAGAAAGTCTTCGAACATGTTTCTGAGAATTCAAGGAGAGATACTGGAAGTTGCGGAACGCTATATCTCGGAAGTCGCGTTAGCTCTAACGGTAGCGCGACAGACGAAGGCCGAAATTGCGTCAAGAAGTCATCCCCGGGTCTCAAGGGACATGTGTATCAGAAGGGTGTCATGGCTACATAAACCACACTTTTCAAACATCATTAGCTAGTAATTTTCACCCTATATTTTCAGCTCATATATTATCAATATTGAACGTTTGAAGCATACGTCACGCCCCTCTAAAGCTTTCCTTCTAGTCTCGACTGTCGCAACAACAGGCTGTGTTACTGTACAATTGCGAGACTTGGCCATTTCAGACGAAGGACCTGAGACATGTTCAGGTCAAGCACCACCGAAATCTCGAAACTCTGGCTCAGTAGTCAGAGCGTAAATTTACTGACCGGAAGGTCCGTGGGTGAACTCGACCTCCGACTCTCGACTTCCCCCGTGTAGGCTTGGGAAACTTGGCAGTATCCCATCCCTCGTACTTCCTTTTGGTGGCAAGGCAGCCAGGCACCGGAAGGGTGTTACAGCTGAACGATTATTTATTTTTTATCAATGCCAGTGGCGTTCACACAGTTAGTTTCTACCTGGAATATGTCATTGAGTGTTGGAGGTGTAGACACCCCGGATGTTGGTCGCAAGCTAGCCCTAAGCCTCCCTCTCTGTCCTATTTCTTTCCTCTTTCTGTTGTAACGCATTCTTCAAATAAATTGACATGGTTGTACCGCAGTGAAGCACCAGTGCTGTCACCTGGTGTTTTGTCAGTGATGTTATGAAAATCATCAATGCCGGCCACCCAGTGAATTGTCCGGACAAGGTGATCCATCTGGGCTAACATATCGAAACAGGTATTCACTGTTTCAGAGTGCACAATTTAAATGAAGACTTTGTCTTCCCTCCACATAATTCACTGTACCGTTTCTTGAACAGATAAGAAGCCACAACAGAACGCGGTCATTAGATGCGGGTCTGCGGAATTCCCTAGCAGCTGCCGAAGACCCATCGATAGAAGAGAACGAACCAGACCCGGAAATAGATTCAACACGCGACCAGGACGCATGTCACCACAGCATCCTATAGCAACTAGCACGGCCCGAGAACGGGGATGATTAGTATTTTCCAATTCCGTCAGCTGTCGTTTACCGTGTACAGGTGAATACAGAGCATAAGATGACTGTTTTTTAAGGGATCCATCACAATGAACCAAGAGGTTTCGACTGAAATCTTTGTGGACTCCATTCTCTAAGATGAATTATCAGGAGTCATATTGGTGAATAAACTGGCTACATGCCAAAAGGGACGAGTATATATGATGCTGACAGAGAACAACAATGAGTCTCAGAAAACCCGAGCCAGTTAATCAGTATAATTTTAAGCAAAAAGCGGCACCTAAAAAACTGCACCTGTCCTAACCAAGTCTAGTTACTGGCCTCAATTGTGCTGCCATGCCAAATTTCAGCACATGAGGCGTACAGCACAAGGTAGGGTCTCGATATTTTAGGCAGTGCGCCAATCACATCTTGGTATAGCATCAACTACTTGAGCGGCACCATGCACTGCGCAGACTAACAATAATAGCCTTCACAGACTTCAAAAAAGAGCCCACGACTCCACGGATTTGATGGTTCTTTTGCGTACATGCTCTTTTTGTAAATATTCTTCGCACCCTGTGTTCCCATACCTCCAAGAAATTACCCGAAAATTTCCGGACAACTAATGCGGTTCCTCAAGGCTGCCCTTTCCCGCACCCTACTTTGTGCAACCTTATCACTACCGTCACCACTGAAAGCATCCTACACGGGGCCGTGAATCTAGGTAATGATATCCCATCTAATAAGATTGGTGGACCAGGATTTCGCGGATAACCTGTGTTGTTGTTTGGCGACCATGCGTCTGCAGGATGTACTCCAAGTAAAGTAACGAAATGCCGTCCTACTTCAGCACCCTTACTGCACTTTCAAAGTGTGGTATCTTTCTTCAGAATCCTCCAACCTCGTGTAGTCTCTTGCATAAATGAAAAGCCTGAGTTTGTTTATCAGTTTATAAATAACCGCTGTATGGTCCGACATACTCAGCTGTAAAACATGGACAGTCAACAAGTTAAAAGTTCCGCGTAAGGAATGAATTCCACTGAAGTTAAAAGGTCATGTCTACAAAACATTTGACAACGGTGGCAATTTGTAGCAATGGGAATTGGCCCCTCCAACACATAGACCTTAAACGTCTTCAAGGACTTGATTTGCAGCAGAGTGGCACAACAGGCTTGTGAGGTCAGGTTGTTTGAGATACATCATCCACTGAAGAAAGTGGTGTTTACCACTGGAAATCCTTGTCTTTAAAAGGTTCGCGTGACAACACTAAGCTATCAGCGATCACAAGGCACAATTCAATCCGCAAATGGGTATCAGTTAAATCGCCTTCAGGACGCACTCGTGTGGAATAGTAGAAATACCAGGGGGTTGTGGAAAAGTGTCTAGGAAAAACAACCAGAGACTGGGTCCCAGTGCATCTCGTGGACAAAAGGCATCGAGTCAATATTGATGCTCTTTTCAATGCAATGCAGGAACAACTTGCACAAGCCCTGCTATTGGGCGGATCGATACAGGTTCCACGTCTATGGTTGCCATGCCCGTTAGTTATTTCAATACACACGTGAATACTGAAGTGTACGACACGAATTCAGATTCTGACCAGGGGTCGATGTACACAACAAACACCATACCTAACCCAAGTATCACATGCCATGGAATGACGAAGATCTAGATCATGGACCACACATATTGGTAGTAGCATCGTCGAAACAGAATTACATGCTAACGCGCCCTAATATAAACATCCGTCATGTTGAACTTCAACGATAGGAACAGTTGCTAACGATTGGTATCATTGTATATAGTTTAGCCGCTGTTACTTTACGGGGTTTTCTTACCGGTGAAACAACTAACAGCACTACCGCTGTGTCGTTCCATTGAATTATGCACCATGATAACACCAAAAGCGCCCGAAACATTCGATAAACAGAACTTGCATTGAAATACTTCCAAATCGTTACAATTATACCCCGTGTATTAGCCCTAGAAAGTATGATACACAACCTGTAAGCACACACGGAACCTATGTTCAAAGGGCCACACTAAGTTCGAACTTCAAATCCATCACCTTAGGCAATTCGGAATCACACAAGCGAGAAGGATTGACAGCTAATGAAAGTTTGCATTACATAATCTTCAGGAATCAGGTATACAAGTCAGTTTATCATTCCTACACCCTATTCTAAGGGCACATGCGTTTCAGCTGCTACAGTATAAATCAGTGGAAAATGGGAGGGCGTTGGAGATGCTGCCAAGCATTGAAGCTGACGACATGTTCAGTTAGTTCGGAGACTAGACCGCTAAGAATTGAAGTCGAGAGCTTTGATGCATGAGCGCCACTGAATGCGTGACTGAGCCACGTCTGACAGTTTCAGTAAGGATTGTTGAGTTGAGTCCCAGGTACCTATCCATGGAGGCTACAGTTGTCGGCCCGAGTGAGTCCACTGCTGAGTGTTTTCATACTTCGTTGTCAGGTCATAAACTGTCCACCTCTCATTAGCTTCCACTGAGCATAAGGCTACCACGCCGATTAGCTCGTTCACAAGCATGAGGTGTGGGGTTCATCCCACCCAGCCTTGTAGCAGCAGTCTACACCTTGCAGATGTGAAGCGCATACCAAATCGTACGGCAGAATTATTTACGTTAGTTAAAATGATTTGCATGTTTGACTGACATGAAACAAGGAGACCAATATCGTTCGCATACTCAATGTCTGTGAGCGAACATCCGGGAGCATGTCGATTCGCGAGGTTTCAGAGGCAGGTAGAGAAATTTCGAACGTTACATCAATAACAAAATTGAGGAGGAAAGGTGAGAGGGCAGGCTTGTCTGACACCACTAGAAGTGGTGAACTCGGGCGAAATCTTACTTTACACTCGAACGCGCCCGCAGGATTGACGTACAGTGCCCTCATAAGGAAAACCTTTGGTCGCCAGATATTTTCCAAAGTTTATGACGATCTACAGAGCCAAAACCAGCTTTTAGATCAAGAGAAGCATCCAACGAGCGACGTTTGGAAAAGTAGCGTTATTGAAGAACTTGTCTCGGGATAAAACTATGATTGATACATCCTCGGCCAGGGCGAAACCCAGCTTGATTTTCACGAATCAGCCTCTCCCGATAACCGACCAATTGGCACAAACGAATGTCAGAGAGCACCCTGGATACTATGGCTACCAGGCTAATGCCATGATAGTTTCCGCATGATGCCCTTATGCCCTTTTTGATGACTGGAGTCACCGTCGAGACGCTTCATTCCAATAGTATTCTTTATCGTTCCAAATCTTGCGTAGTACGGTCATCAGGTCACTCACCAGGACCTCACTACCTTCCTTGAAAAGTGCGGGGTGCAGACCATTCGGGACGGATGCCTTTTCGAGTTGGAAGAATGACATCGTACGCTGGATTGCTGCCGGTATCGACGTTCCATTCAGGCTCGCGGGGTTCTTCCAGAAGTTGTGTGGAACAAGGCCAGCTGAACTGCAGATTAAAGTGTTAAGACCAGCGCTCATGATAATGATTTTCCAAGTGAATTACCGTTCCGCCTCTTTCGCATACTGTTTTACTGACACTTGTCTTCTTTTGGCAAACTGACTGGATCATCTGAAATAAAGTGCGGCTGATGCCTAAAGTGAAAGGCCTCAACAACTCCTGGACCTTCGCAATCCACCAGCATTCCCTGTCATTCTTCAAGTTCTTGATTATCCGGCGTTTGAGGAATCTGCGTGTGCCATTATAGTCGCTGGTTACTGATATGGCTTTTCCGGCAGCAATAAGGTCTGCTTACTTCGACGATATCCAGTTTTCATTTAATCGAGTCGCGTGTCTTGGACAGACAGTTCCAAAAATTTAGATCATAGCTTCTTTAACTCGCTTCAATTCAACCTCCAAAAAGTCACTGTCATCACCATGACCGTCAGTTTCCAGTAGCTTTCCAACCAGATCAGCTTGATACTGTTGAGCTACTGAAACTCCTCTAAGCTAATGAAAAGAGCTGTTTTGCCTCGGCACGCGCAATGCGGATGGAAAGCGAAGTGGTAACCCAGCCTGCACTCAAGTCGCGTACCCCAGAAGGAACGTCAATTCTTAATTGAGCTCTCCGTCGGTAACTGATAACCACGTGATCTAACTGATCCCATGACTAGCCTGCAGTTCGTGGCGTTCGAGCGTTTGTGCCTAAAGTTCGTACTGACCAGCACATGATCAGATCATGTGATGATCTGATGACGATGATCAGCACACAAATAAAGTTCTTCGTCGGACTGCTCCGCTTCGGTTTTCCTGGTGGTTAAACCTCAAAGAACTTATTTCCGGCCGATGAGGACCACTAGACCATTGCGGAACTGAAGCCCAGCCACTAAAGATGATGGTTTTAATTCAAGCGACAAGGAGAAATCATGCCCGTAGATGGAAACCTGGTGGCATGGCAGTTAGGCATCGGAAGGGTCCTACAGCTGAACGATTTTTGGCATGATACACTAAGTCCAATATGCACACGCCATCAGAGCCTTGAAGCCAAAAATGATGAGTCTTAAAGTTCGAGCAGCAAAAGCTTAGTTCGTTAACAGAGAAGTTATTAGACTTCATAGGTTACCGAGTCTGACAAGGGTCCATGTTGACTGTGATGGACTGATCTGAACGGTATGCTTGTCTCTATGAAAGGAGTGAACCAGAATCCAACTACCTATACAAGAAATTCAAGAATTACCAGTGCTGGAAAGTCGTTCGGAAATAGGAAGGTGTCCGAGTAATTCGGATTGACAGCCCCGTTGCTTCTGATCGCACCCGGACATAACGGGTTAATCACCACTGATTTCGGCTCAGATTTATTTGAAAGAGTACGCTCTGGAGGAGATTCCAACTGCCCAGACCACGGGCGAGAAATACGATGCGGCGACACAATAATCCACTCTCCCATCAAAGGATCATAGCGTCTATGAGCAAAGTTGGGTACCTCTAGGATCGCGTCCGATGGCAACATCAATTCTGAAAAACAGGGAGTAGTGATCAAGTGATCTAAAAGCATCCGAGCACCATGTGAGACACAGTAAAAGACCATTAATCGTATGTAAATATGTACAGTTGACGGAAAATAACAAGGTCAAAAGGTAGTTGATTCGATATCCTCTTTGGAAAGGGCAGTAAGGTCAAATCCTTTTAAACTATGATTTCCCTCGAGCTCACGTAACATGTTAATATCCGCCTTCAACTCTTCTCGAAGTCTATCCACCTCGGAATTGTACGTTTTCAAATCATCCCTTAGTGCTTGAATGAGTTGATTTCGAGGAAGCAGAAAAAATTGGTCCGACAGCATGACCCATTGTTTCTCTTCATTCGCGCTGAGTTTGCTAACTGCACTGAGGGCTTCTCTTGTCTGTTGTCTGTTCTTGTCACACAATACGCTTTGTTCCTGTTTAGAAATCACAAGTTCACCAAGTTCCTCAACTTGCTCCAGGTGCTCTAGGATTCTCGCCTGTTCGGGGTTCAGTGGCATTCAACCCACAGCTGTAGATAGAGAAAAGATTGTGAGCCGGGAACTAGAAAAGCGTCAGTTGACCACATTAAAGTGGTTAGTGAATAGGGGTGTTTAATCGCCATTCGAAGAAGCAAGAAGAATGAGGTGCTTCAGTAAGCAAGTGGTTGAGTAAAGAGCCATAAAATCAAACGATGCCTGCCATTTGAGTAAACAGAAACTAAGCTAGGTTAGTAGGCGAAACCAAGTGAGTGAGAAGCATTGACTTCAGCATCATCACCATGACCGTCAAAGGCGAGTCATGTACAGACTAGCAACCATAGCTTCCTGGGCCTGTGTAGCGGGAAACCGGAGTGGATAACTACGATTACAGACAACAATGAGCATGGCCGAAAGGTGAGTTCAAGGTTGGTTATAGGTTTGTCCTTGATAGAGAGTTCGGAAGGAGGAACCACGTACTGAAGGCATGCCATTGGGTGCGCGATTCTGTTATTGTCACTATCTCAAGCCACCAATGAGTCCCATGCTCTGAGGGTCCCCGTCCAACAACGCGAATGGGTTTGCTGATTGTGGCTTTCACATTTTGCTGCCAAATCATTAGTGGACAACTCCCATACTGTTTCCACCCCTAGACATGGTTGAGCTAGAAGTACCCTCCGGGGACGTGACAAAGCCAACACAACATATGGACCGCTGGGCACAGTACTACGAATGGCAATTCAACTGGCCACCTACCAACTCGAATCCGGAATCATGCCCTTCAACAGAAGGGTGGACTGTGAAGATGGAGACTTATGAGATGCGAAATGAAGAAGGTGCGACGTCGTCTATTGATCAAAGCGAACTAAGCGATTACAAGCAATTATTTATCACGAAAGTAAAAATCGCATTCGCGCAGAGTCTTTGGAATTGACTGTTGACAAGCATCCTCCTGAACTTTCCTGGAGGTTCTATACACAACAATGCACAAACACAGAGAGGCGGTTCCATAATTTCCGTACTAACCTTCCATCAAAAGCGGGGACGGCGCTTAAACCTGACCAGACACTACTCAAGTATACAATGTTTACATCTCCCCCATTCAAAAGTTCGCATGCATCCCACTCATGTCCGATTCGTCTCAATTAGGTCAGGTTTGGTAGCTGTTCCATCCGGTACCTCATCAGGCATGTGGTGTCCTTTTCGAAGCTGGTTACTATTTACTCCACTCGATCCACAACCGCCCTGAATTTTATAAACGTCCCCTTGACGGTCGACGACAAACGGGCCGTGCCACCCAATGCCCAAATTCCGCGATCCCAGCCCACTCCTTCAGGAATTATGGTGATCTTTCCATTTGAAATCCGCACCCGTGTGGAACAGTCGCGTCCTCGTAGCTGCCGTTTTCTGTCTAGTCCGCTTCTGGATGGCGCTCAAACTATCTCAAGCTCTCCCCCTTTCCTTTCCCAGCTCCTCCGAAGATAGGCATATTGTCCCGATTTCCTGACCAATTGGGATGCGTGGATGTCGACCTTACATCAACAAGAATGGGGACTTGCATGTGGTTAACTGGATCGACGCACAGTATGCTAACAACATCGGCAGATTCGCTTTTCAGTCACCTCTTCTGGCTGCCAGCCATTCCTTGATCGTTTGGTTGTTGCGCTCAATTATACCATTTGTTTGCGGGTGATAGAGTGTCGTCCTTAGCCACTTGATGCACAGCTGCTGCAAGCAACTCTTGAATGCTTCACTCTCAAAACATGACCGTCGATCCGTTAGGATCACTT
This sequence comes from Clonorchis sinensis, assembly GCA_003604175.2. Taxonomy (NCBI): domain Eukaryota; kingdom Metazoa; phylum Platyhelminthes; class Trematoda; order Opisthorchiida; family Opisthorchiidae; genus Clonorchis; species Clonorchis sinensis. The sequence goes on along the minus strand of CM030370.1, from coordinate 124,951,172 downwards.
TTGGTACCCATTTTTCGTCAAGATGTGATGCGTGGCCAATCCGCTTATCGTCATCACTCGTTTATTTGATACGGCTGCCGCCTCGACCCTCGGCGGCAGGTGTTATCACTACTGCCGCTGGCTGCAACCGAAAAGGGCCCCCTGACGTCAACGGACCACAACTCTCCGACCTCGAATGGAGTGGTAGGTTCCATGGGGCCAGCTGCGCTGTGGTATCCCCTTTCATTATTTGGCATCGCTTACGGGATTGTGGTGGCCTGTTTCAGTTTCGTCGCATGCTCTTCAGTGTCACAAACGATTTAGGATGTTTTCAGTGAATCATTAATGATATCATTAAGTCCGAAAAGCTGAAAATCACGTAGGCCTACGTGGCCTTTAAAAGCAATGAGGAAGTATAGAATCACACTCAATGATAATAAGACCGTCGCTGCCTCCTAAGTTTTAAGGTTTCAAGGGGTATCATAAGACCCGACCCTGAAGGTATGGAACCCACCCGTCAGTTAACTCCTCCGTGTACTACCACGGAAATGCAATGCATCATTCGTATGTTCACGTATTACGCCCATCGGATACCTTCGTTTTCCGACAAAATTAACTAACAGACAAAGAATAAAACATTCCCTCTACATGCCGACGTCGAATTAGCCTTCAAAAACCTCAAGGACGAGCCAGAAAATGTTATACCAATTTTAACCAAGTATAACGAGTTTTTGGTTGTTGAAACGGATGCTTCAGATGTCGCTATAGCCGCATCCCTCAGCCAAAACCATCGACTGGTGGCCTTTTTGCGGATGAGAGTCAGGTCGAGCGAGAAGGATCATTGTGCCGTCAAGGAACACGCTATCACCAAATCCACCAGGAAATGTCGGCACTATCTGCACAGAAGACCCTTCAAAGTGATCACAGATCAACGTTCTGTCACCTTCATGTACGGCAGTGGACAGAAGACCAAAGCGAAAATGACTAAATACAGCGCTGGAGGATTGAGTTGTCCGAGTACCAGTATGATGCTATCTACCGACCCGGCAAGGAAAATCATGTTGCCGACACTGTCGCGCAACGTATGTGGTTTTATGGAGAGCAACGATCAACTTACAGAACTCCATAACTCACTCTTCCACCCAGGAACCACCCGCATGTTTCAGTTAGTACGTAGCAAGAATCTCCCCTACACCGTCGACGATGTCAGGCGTGGTATTTCTACCTGCAACGTGTGTGTCGAACTGAAACCAGGATGCTGGAAATCCTTTGGTAAGCTGATCAAAACGACACAATCTTTTGCACACTTCAGTTTAGATTTTAAAGGTCCCTTACCACCTAATACACGCAACCGCTGCATACTCACGACGATTGACGAGTTTTCTAGATTCCCATTTGCATTCGCGTGTGTGAATATAACATCAGCAACTGTGATTAACTGTCTCATGAAAATCCTTTATTTATTCGGAGGCTCATCGTCCGTCCTGAGATAAAAGGATTCCTTTCGGAGAAAGGTGTTGCTATGTCATACATACATACATAATCCACAATGTAACGGTCAGGTTGGATATCGCAAAGGTACCCTCTTGAAAACAATAAGCTTGGCATTGAAAACTCACAATCTGCCGGCTGTTAATTGGGAATCGGTACTTCTTGATCTCTACACAGCCTTCGGCCACTTATGTACGGATACTAACTGTACCACACACGAACGGTTGTTTCAGTACGCACATTGCTCAACCTTTGGAATCTCCTTACTATCTTGGCTGACCACACTTGATTAAGTCCTATAGCAGCGAAATGATAGGTCATCCCAGAACTGCAACCCACACTATGCACACATTGTTCATCGAAACGGAAAAGTCGAAACCGCATACCTTCGGTGTCTAGCCCAAGTGGTTCAGAATACAACTGACGACGCTCTAAACCTGTTTGAATCCAGTATGGACAGCGAACACCCAGATATTACCGAAAAAGCCGGACGTCAGCCCTATAGCTCTCAAGCATCCGAATCCTCTTTGGCACTGTCCCTAGAAGACCAACCGTCAGTTCACAGGTACCCCTTCAAACGATGTCGGTGTGAATGTCATGGCTGTTGTCTGCACTCTACATTCTAGTACTGAATCTTTGTATGCACATTTCAGCCAACGCTTGTTCCCAGATAAGTGGTGTTTTTTGTTCCCGATAACTAGGACCCTCTTCTAACTCGTTTTCAAACGCATTTTAAACGTCACAAAGTGCTCCAGGGTCTCCAGTTCCCTACCTCTCTACACGTTCTCAATACCTTGCTGAGCCAACAAGGTGGCTACAACATTCCGTAGTACGGGATTCTGTCGCTGTAGTCGCACCCCTTCCGGGACTCAGTTCAACGACGATGCTACTGGCACCGATCATGATTGTCCTGGCTTCATCTCTAAATTCGTCTTGAAAGCCAATCGATCAGGTGGTTCTCAATGCACGGCACCTGCCGGATCGTGAAGTTATACTCCTGCAGTCGCTCAGATGCACTCAAGGAGTTTGTGGTCAGTCTCAACATGAAAACCTTGTCCCAGAAAATATGTCCTCAACTTAGCTACGGCCCAGACGGTCGCCCAACATTCTTTCTCAATGGTCGAATCATCATCGTCAGCTGTAAGAACCGTGTACTTGTCGTACAGAGCTGATAAATTGGTGCGTAAATACCCGATGATTTGGGAGGTGAGGTAGGTAGCTGCGCATTGGAGGCGGGAGCTGATAAATTGGTGCGTAAATACACCACTGTCAATGGACTGTTAAGTGGGGGATTGGGAAGGAGCTATACATTGAAGGCAATAGCTTGGATGCAAGAGCGCGGGCGCGACTGGGCCATGTCTGACAATGTCTCTAACCATTGATGTGGCCCGTCTCGGGGTCCCCATCCAGGAAGACGGCAATGACCACCGCAGCTGAGTTTGCTAGTAATAGCTGTTATACTTCGCCGCCAAGTCATTGTTTGACCGCCTCCGGCTCGTTTCCACCCTTCACGTGGTTGTGCGAAGAGCGCCCTTCGAGGAAGTCGGTCGACTGGCATACGCAGCGCGTGGCCAAGCCAGCGCAACCTATGCGGTGTGATCAGTTCATCTATCGAGGGTGAGTTATTTCTCCCGAATACCACTCGACGTACTTCAGAATTGCTGATCCGGTGTTCCAACCAGGTTCCGGCAATGCTCCGAAGACATCGATGGTCAAACACTGAAAGTCTTTTGACGTGTTCGGCGCGCAGCGGCCAGGTTTCTGATCCGTATAGTAATACGGAGCGCACCGCAGCATTGTAAACTCGACCCTTGACGGATAAGCTGATGTTACGTTTATGCCACAGGTGACGCAGGTTCACAAAAGCTGCTCGGGCCTTCTCAATTCGGATGGAAATATCATCTTTCGCGAGACCACCGGGACTAATACAACTGTCCAGGTGAACAAATTTGTCTACTACCTCAATCGGTTCACCCGCAAGCAAGAGGGTAGGGTTCGGGCCCACCCAGTCCTGCAGTAGCACTTTACACTTTGCAGGTGTGAAGAGCATGCCGAACCGTGAGGCGGAATTACTTAGATTATTTAATATTGTTTGCACTGCCACGGCATCAGATCCAAGAAGGGCTATTTCGTCTGTATACTCGATATCTGTGAGCGGGCGCCCCGGGAGCACTTCGACCCCACAGGCAGTAGAGGCTGATAATGAGTCTTCCATGATTGTATCAGTGACGAAACTGAAGAGGAAAGGTGAAAGACGACAGCCCTGTCTGACACCACTTGATGTGGTGAAATCAGGAGAGAGCTTCCCGTAGACCTTCATGCGGCCGCGGGAGTTGGCGTACAGCGCCTTAAGGAGGGTCAAGAATTTAAGGGGGACACCTTTGCTCCACAGACACTGCCATAGTGCCTGGCGGTCTACAGAGTCAAAGGCAGCCTTCAGATCGAGAAACACAACCATTGTTGGTTGCTGGAAGCAGTGTCGCTGTTCAAGAATCTGTCGGAGGGTGAAGATATGATCGATGCATCCTCTTGCAGGACGGAACCCAGCTTGGTTTTCACGGATTTGTCTCTCCCTGTGTTCAGTTAACCTTCGAAGGATAAGACCAGAGAGTACCTTCGATGCCACAGCTAACAGGCTGATGCCACGGTGGTTTTCGCACAGCGTCCGCGTACCCTTTTTGAAAATAGGGATAACTGTCGACATGCCCCATTCTGCAGGCACCTTCTCTTCGTTCCATATAGCACCAGCAAGCTTTGTCAGATGGGTCACCAGGGATTCTCCGCCTTCTTTGAAGAGGGCTGGATAGAGACCGTCCGGTCCTGGTGCCTTCTCACGTTTTAGTACGGATAGTTCGTACTTTATTTCTTCTTCCGAAGGACGATCAAGGTTTACATTCCACTGGCCCGTATGCATTATCTCCACAGGTTGTGTTGCAGGAGGCCAGCTGAACTGCTCTTCGAAGTGTTCGGCCCATCTTTCCAGTCGACGTTTTTGGGAGTGAATTAATGAGCCGTCTTTTTCACTTATCGTTTCGCTGACCATTGTTTTCCTGGGACCAGTCGATCGTATCAGTTGATATAGGGCACGGCTGTTTCCCGTAGCAAAAGCCTTCTCCATCTCTCGAGCTTTCGACTTCCACCAGAGCTCTCGGTCTTTCCTTAGGCTCTTCACTATTTGGCGTTTAAGGGATTTGCGTGCGCCGTCGTACGCGTTGCCTGCTGGTATGGATTTCCGGGCATCAATCATGGATAGCGACCTCGCCGATATCCAGTGGTTTTGTGGTCGAATCGGGGAGGTTGGACAGACAGCACTGAACGCCGCTAACATGGCTTCTTTCACATTTTGCCATGCTTCATCTACACTCGCACTGCCAGTGCATGTAGAGAGTTGTTGGGCTAGCTCAGATCGGTACTGTTGAGCTATGGTCGATCTTCGAAGATACTGGATTGGCATGCTTCTTTCTAGTTTGCGAGGGCCTGAAGGGAAGCGAACTGTCAGGCGTGCACGCACCATGGCGTGATCGGAATCAAGTGGAGTGCCCCAAAAGGAACGGCAGTCTTGAATTGTGGCTCTCCACCGGTAGCTGATGGCCACGTGGTCCAACTGGGTCCACGGTTGATTTGCAGTTGGTGGCCGCCAGGTCACGCGATGCGAACGCTTATGTTGAAAGTTCGTACTTGCCAGAAACAGTTCATGGTCAGCACACAACTGAAGGAGTCGATCTCCGTTGTCTGTGCGGCGAGCATCGACTCCAAATCGACCGCCCAAATGTGATTCCAAGGAGCTCAGACGACCCACTTGAGCATTCAGATCGCCTGCAAGGATCACAATATCAGTGCTTTTTGCCTGACGAATGAGCCCGGATAGTTCTCGATAAAAGGTATCCTTCTCAACATCAGAACTGCAGTCCGTTGGGGCATAAGCCGACACTACAAACAGGCAGCGCTTTTTATGCCGAGAGGCATTGAGCTTGATTGAACTGGATAACCGGACGGCGCAAAGCCGACTGTTCACTGGGATCCAATCAAGCAAAGCGCGTTCAGCTCTGGGGCTGAGTGCAACTCCCACGCCATATAGTCCACGAGTCATCGCTTCTGGGTCACCGGACACACGGAGGGAGAAATGTGAAAGAGCTGAGTTCATCCTTGGCGTTCTGAGATGCATAACCACGCTTGGGTCTTGTATGCGTGTTTCGGAGACACAGCATACATCAATTTTAAGGGAGTATAAAGTTTCAGCAAGCTCTGCCTGTTTGCCAATTTGACATAGAGTACGGACGTTAAAAGCTCCTATATAGAAAGGATCTCGTGGATTTAGAAGGGTGTTATTTTGTTTACTGTTAATAGGCAGCAAGGGGCATAGGGCCTTTCGGTCAGATAACTGACAGTCAAGTGACCCAGTGACATTTGCTTGTGTGGTGGGAAGGGGTTGGGGAGGGACATCGGTGGACACAGAACTGCGCGGGCAAATGATACTTCCCGGTTGCCCAGGCCGAAGAAGGGGGTTTGGTTGAGGTACCCCACCTTGAGCCTTTGACTCAAAAGTCTGACCCACAAGGCAGTGGGGGGATCTAGGGTTTTGTTCAGGGACCCTGCCCCTAGCCTCTGACTTAAAAGTCTGACCCACGAGGCAGTGGACAGTAGGGTTTTCTTTGGGGACCCTGCCCGGAGCCGATGACTCAATAGTCTGACCTGCTCGGCTGCAGGGGGTTGGCCTAACCCGAGGGCGCAGGGAATAAGGCATTACTGTCTCATTCCTGATGCGGCTGCGCACAGCAGGTGCCTTTTGAGCAGCACCGGACTCTTTGGTTTTAAAAGTATTTCGACCGTAGTGGATAATGCGCCGGCGGTCACGGTCAACCGTTGGGCGATCGGAGTGTGCGGTTTTTAGGGCCGACCTTTTCTAACCCGTCCTTCCTCGGGGGAAGGCAGCATCGCTGCTTCCATAAATATGGACATGCTGGTCGCCCGGGGGAAAAAACTTACTGCCTTCATGCTGGCTTGTGCATGAATCGCATGCCATACTGTTCACCAGGACCTCGCCGCCTTTCTTGAAGAGCGCGGGGTGTGGACCATCCGGGCCAGGTACCTTGTCGCGCTCCAGGATTGAAATCTCACGCTGGATTTCGGTTGCTGATGGTAGGTTGGTGTCAAGGTTCCATTCGGGCCCAGTTGGTCCTTCCAGCGGTTGTGTTGAAGGTTCTTGAAAGTGCTCAGCCCATAGCTCAAGACGGTGATTGAGGGAGCGAATTGCTGTTCCGTCTTTTTCACATATTGTGTCACTGACACCTGCCCTCTTTTGACCCGTTGATCGGATCAGTTGAAACAGGGTGTTGTGGCTTGCTGAACGGTCATGCAAATATTTGCATACAGATATCTGTATCGGTCCCTTGGCTTCATGCTCTGCCCAGTATGCAATATCAAAAAGCACGGTAGCTTCAGAAAACCCTTTATGGAGAAAAAGGAGAACTATTCTAACTGTATTTATGGGGTAATCACAGGGTGTTCCACAGGGCCGTGCTCGAATCTCCGTGTAGAGGCGATACCCGTCCAGCTAAAGATGCTCGATGCCGATTGGCTGGCATTCTGACCAGTAGAAGCGTGCCTTCGTTTGGTCACGGATTCACACGCATTGATACACAGGAGCGAGGCTTTCGCCCAAGTTTCCCGGGTCGGTTTTGTTCTTGTCGTTCAGCAGCTGTCGTTCACCTGAAAGGCACAAGTGAAAAAAAGGGTAGCACTGCTCTTAAGTTCTCAGCGCGGGGCAGTATGCCGCCAGCGCGAGGACTCGCGTAAATAAGTGTCTAATAGTGTTTTGAACTGAGTTCTAGAGGGAGCGTGGACAACCGTCTCAGGAAGGTTATTCCACGCAGCAACTACCCGAAATGAGAAAAAGTTTGCCTAATGAAGGTGTGCGCTCTGAGCTAAAAATCTTCTTACCATGTCCCCGCCGTGTGTTTGCTGGGTCAACGGTGAAAAACCTGTTGGCCAAGCCTTGTTCAAACAGGGCGTAAGTAAGAATTAAGTCCTCGGAGGCGACGATACTCCAAGGGAAAGAGGTCGAGCACCACGAGACGCGTTTCGTAGTCCATGGACTTGAGACCGGCAACCATTTTCGTAGCAGCTCGCTGGACACGCTCAATGAGGATTACGTCTTTCGTGCGTCCTGAGTAGACAACCGGGTTGGCATATTCAAAGAGCGGTCTGACATAGGCCCCATAGAGTATTTGGAAGTCCGTGCGAGTAATACGAGAGAAGGTACGCCGAATCATCCGTAGAACAGCGAATGCCTTCTGAGCCGATTTCTCAAGGTGCAGTGAGAAGGACAGGTTTGGAGAGAGCCAGATACCCAAATCTTTTTGGCATCTATCCTCGTGATGTCTTCTGGTCCTTTCTCACCATGCATGACAAAGGAGTTCGCTGAGTCTCCTCCAAATGACATATGGACGCACTTTTCGTCATTCAGAGGAAGGTGCCAGTCCAACGACCACTGCTTTGCGGCGTCTACATCAATTTGGAGGGCACTGGCATTGGAACTCCACGATTTCAAGTCGTCCGCAAAAAGTAGACATGGACTTGAAAGAACATCTGGAAGGTCATTGACGTATATCAGAAACAGCAAAGGTCCCAAAACGGAGCCCTGAGGAACTCCAATGGAGACCGGCGCCGCAGAAGAGTAGGTCGAGCCTACTTTCACTGGAATGATCTGTCTGATAGGAATGCCTTGATCCAGTGTAGGATTTTCCCCTGAATCCCGTAAGACTCGAGTTTGTGGAGCAAGGGACGTGGGACTCGATCAAATGCTTTTGAGAAGTCGAAAATATGGCATCCGATATGAGTCCCTCGTCCTTGGCGGGTTAAGCTGTCCATAAATACGAGCATGTTCGTCACGCAGGAACGGTTTGGGAGAAATCCGTGTTGAGTTTGAGAAATCAAGTTGTTGGAAGTAAGGTGATCTAGAATGGCTCGCTTCAGAATGCGTTCCATCACCTTGCATGGCACGCTAGTGAGGCTTATAGGCCTGTAGCTGCCAGGCGATAGTCGGTCACCAGTTTTGTAGATTGGCGTGACAATCGCTTCCTTCCAAACAGAGGGAAGGTGGCCTTCGTCAAGCGACTGACGAAACAGCAGATGGAAATGAGTTGCCAGTGTGTACGACGTTTCCTTCAGGATCCTTGGGTGGACTTCGTCGGTCCCCAACGCGCAGAATGGGTTGATCTTGTGCAGGAGTTGACGAATGTCCTCCACCGTGAATACCAAGTCGGTTAGAGGCCGTTCGTAGGTACGCCTTGACAAGGTTGGATGTGACGAGGACGCTGGGACTGAATACAGACCTGCATAGTGATCTCCGTAGAACTCAGATACCACTATTGGGTCACTCGTGAGTTCCCGTTACTGTCTCTCAAGGAGAACGCGGATGGCTTGTTTCTTCGGCGATGTCTCAGTTGAACAGCACATTTCTGTTCTCCCGGGCGAGGTCCAGAATGGTGGCTTGTTTGCGTATGTTCCATTGGCGAGTTTCCGATTTACAGCGGTTCCGCACCTTGCGAAATGTCAACTCATCTTCTGTGTCACCTGTAGTCAACTTTTTGAAAAATAGCTGAGACCTTTTCCAGAAGACGCCGGATCCTTTTGTAGCTTACGGCTCGTCCGACTGCGTGCTGGTCTTTTTGGGACGAAAGTCGCGTCAGTCTCGTGAACTTTCTGGACAATAGTCCTATAAAACTCTTCCACTGAGGCTGGTCCCAGTTTAACTTGGTCAAGAAAGATGCGCATTCCCGAAAACTCTGCACGGCAGAAGTTTCGAATCCACGTTTGGGGTTCGGGATTTCTGGCCAATAGCAGATGAAATCAAAGGTCGACACATAGTGGTCGCTATGTCCCAGTGGAGCGTTAATTATCGCCTGATCAACGAAATGTCTTTCGTTGGTGATGACCAAATCCAGGAGGGACGGTTGTTGGCCCGCGCGGTATCTGATGGGTGCAATGACATGTTGAGTCCAAGCGCTCTGTTGGACGACTTCGGTCAACGCCGCTGCGAAAGGTCCACTTGATCCGACGCACTGGAGCTCCGTCCAGGGGCCCTTGAGCGTTGAAGTCACCTACCAGCAGGAGATGAGTGAAGTGGTAGCTGGAGGAGAGTTGCTCAAGGGTTCGTATGAGGAAGTGGTCATCTTCCGAGGACTCGAGGGGCTACGGTAGACCACACCGAGTGTAGTAACGGTACTTTCTCAGCTTAGTTCTCGGTCTGAGCCTCCCAAGCTAGCGTGCGTGCCAAAACAACCACCAAAGGTGTACAAGGTATATTAACGCCCCAAACGAAGTCAAGAGCATTTGTACAGCGCTTCATATATATAGCGTAAACGGTAATAACTTTCTGGAATTCTGACGCGTTCTGGATGCACCATTGGCAACCGGCAATCGGCCAATACTGGGTCATGATTGGCTGTTGGGTCCAGATTTTCAACCAATCAGATCTGGGCTTGATGCCGGACCGGCAAGCGTCTCGAATTCCTGGCCAATCTTGTGTGGGTAGGCTTTTGGCTGAAGCAGCACCCGACTGCGGGTGGAAGCGGGATCTGTGTGGAATTCCGCCTAACACCTCCCCCTCGAAGTTTGTTGACGTAGCTTCGAAGCCGAGGGTTCACCTGCAGTGGCCTCACTGGCTTGCGGATCCTGTCTGTCCAGCGTCGTGGTTGTAATCCGTGCTCAGGCCGGGCCTCCGACGAAGCAGCTGATGGATTTTCTGGAATGGTGCCGAGGTCAAAGGTGTCCAGAAGCATCTCTAGACTCAGCTCACTCGGTCCTGAGGGCAGGATCTGCGCACCTGTCGGCCGGATTTGGTTCGTGTGGCGGATCCACCTGGCGGGGCCAACTTGAATCTCGTAGAGCACTTTGCCGCGCCGGCGTAGGATGAGTCCTGGAATCCACGTAGGGCGTCTGCCGCTGTAGTCACGAACCAGCACTTTCTGGCCTTCGCTGAAGGAGCGCGCAGTTGCTCCATGGTGCCGGTTGAACTGTTCTTCCATCCTGGCGTTGCGGTGACTAGCCTGCCTTTTTGCGGCCGAATAGCGTCATGCGGTGTTCGAAGCCTCCTTCGGAGCAGTGCCTCTGCTGGTGACGCTCCATCAGGTGAGTTTGGGTTTGGCGTCGCTCGGTATGCCAGCAGGAACCTTTGCAAAATTTCCTCCGTCGGTCCCTCCCCTTTGGACTTCTGAAGTGCCCGCTTCAGGGTGTCAACGAAGCGTTCCGCTTGGCCGTTTGACTGCGGATGAAACGGCGGCGTGCGGACATGGGTTATGCCATACTCCGAACAAAAGTTTGAGAACACCGACGACGTGAACTGGCTACCGTTGTCGGATACAATAGTCTCTGGTGTTCCAAAGCGACTGAACAGTCGTCGGAGTTCCAGGACTGTAGTAGCAGTTGTGGGGCTGTTCACTGGGAAAATTTCCGGCCATTTGCTGTAAGCGTCAACCACGACCAAAAAGTGCTGGCCACCAACTGGACCTGCATAATCGATGTGAAGGCGAGACCAGGGTTCGGTCGGTTGCGGCCACGACCGTAGGTGGGTTTTCACTGGTGACTTAGATGCTTCAGCACACCGCAGGCAAGATTTTGAGACTTGCTCGACTTGGGAGTCCATCAAAGGCCAGTAGACGTAACTCCGAGCAAGGGCCTTCATCCTGTTTGTTCCCGGGTGCCCTTTATGAAACTGGTTCAGAACGGCTGGTTGTAACTTCTTTGGAATGACAACGCGTTCTGAAAACAGAAGGCATCCGTCAGCTAGTGATAACGCGTCACGCCGGTTGAAGTAAGGTCTCAGTTCGTCTTTTGGGCAGGTACGCGGCCACTGATTGCGGTGGTACTTAATGACTTCCTGCAGCACAGGATCTTGGTCAGTCGCCTGACGGACCATGTCGGCAGTCACTGGAAGGATGCGAATCGTTTCGGATACCACGTGGTTGACCTCCGGTTCCAGGGCAACTGTTGCGACTACGGTATCTTCTGGTTCCGGCCTGCTTGAATCAATGAGTCGCGACAGTGCGTCTGCTTGTCCGAGGCTGGTAGTGGACTGGTACTTGATCTTGAAGTCGTACCCCAGAAGCAGAGTGGCCCATCGCTGGAGGCGGTTGGCCGTATACGCCGGAATTCCTTTCTTCGAGCCGAACACAGCAAGGAGTGGTTTGTGATCGGTCAGTAGAGTGAACTGACGGCCGTAGAGCATTTTATGAAACTTCTTCACGGCAAACACGATCGCCAAAGCTTCTTTTTCTATTTGGCTGTAGTTACGCTCGGCTGGTGTCAAGGATCTGGCCGCATGTGCAATGGCCTTTTGGCTGCTGTCGGGAAATACATGTGAAATCACTGCACCAATCCCATAGTTCGAGGCATCCGACGCCACAACGATTTCCAGAGATGGATCGTAGTGGGTGAGTAGCAAATTGGAGCTCAGCATGGATTTAACCGAGTCAAAGGCGCGTTGGCATTCTTCTGACCATGTCCACTTGTGGTCTTTGGTGAGTAGCTGGTTTAGCGGGCCTCGGAGGCGATGCATGGCAGGCAGGAACGAACTGTAGTGACTGACGAGACCGAGGAAGGACCTGAGGGACGTCACGTCTGTGGGTGCTGGCATACGTCTGATAGCTTCGATGTTCTCCGGGTCTGGTCGGCGACCATGTTGGTCGATGATGAAACCAAGGTACTTTATCGACCGCATGAAGAAGGTGCATTTCTCTCGGCGCACTCTGAAGCCATATTCTTGAATACGACCGAGCACGTAATCGAGACGTTGCCACAATTCGTGGGGGTTGGAACCCATGACAATGAGGTCGTCCAAATAAGCAGCAACGCCGGGGGCATCCTTCAGCATCGTATCCATGATCTGTTGAAATATGGCTGGCGCTGTTTTCACACCGAATGGCAGTCGGGTATACTGGAACAGACCGCGATGCGTATTAATCGTCAGAAGTTCTCGGATTCTTCCTCAACTTCAACCTGGAGGTATGCATCGGCCAAGTCAATCTTCGCGAAAAATTTACCCCCATTTAGTTTCGCGAACAGATCTTCTGGAAGAGGCAGAGGGTATTGATGGGTATCCAGCGCAGCATTGAGGCCGGTGGAGAAATCTGCACACAACCGGATGGTCCCGTTAGCCTTCTTCACCAACACGATCGGTGCGGCCCATGCAGAGTAGTTAGTCGGTTGGAGAACACCAGCCTTCTGCAGTCGGTCCAGCTCCTGGTCAACGATAGGTAAGGCTGCATACGGTACTGGGCGTTTTGGCCTGAAAACTGGTTTGGCACTGGGGAGGAGGCACAGTCTGGCTTTGCTTTTGTGCACGGACCCGCGCAGCGGACTTGAAGTCACAGTGCATCGCAAAAAGTGTGAGTGGTATCAGAGAGGACAATCGGGATTGGCAGGGCCGTATGTGTATAAAGCAACCCCACCAGCTCTCCCTCGTTTTGAGTCAGCTCGAAAAATAGATTAGCCGTCTGTTGAGATCTCCGCGTCAGAGACATCTGGTGTGAGCCAAGTTCTGTGAGTGCGATAATGGACGGCTGGTCCGTAGCCTGCACGCGACACACCCGTCCAAATGTGATGTTCGGCTTTTAAAGTTGGCTGGCCTCCAGATACCTCCCCCTTGAGACAGCTGCTCAACCAACCGCTGCTTTGAACTCAGCTGTGGCGACTCATGGAGGTGCCGCCGCAAGTCGGTCTGTCCCTGGGGCCACGAGCATATAAATCTAGTATCCTCCACTCCGGAGGTATGTCAAGGCTGTCCAGTGTCCCATGCGACGCGGTCCCCCTACGGAGCCGCAGATTGTTTTCTGAAGTTGGATCCCTTGGCGCAACCGTGCTGATAGTCTTACTTGTACCTCGTATTCGACCTTGCGTTTACCGTGGAGAACATTTCCGAAATCCTCGAATCAGTGTCTGGCCTCTGTGTGACTTTTGTGGCATCCCTTTTGCCGGCCACCCTTTCTTGACTTCTGGATACCAATGGGACGATCCGCATGTACCTGGAACTGTAAAATGAAAGGTTCCGATAGCGAGTAAAACGTTGTATGATTGTGGCAAGATTCGCCCAAATGGACTGAGTGAGAGGACTACCGGTGCCGGGTGCCAAGAACCGAATATCCGCTGTGTCGCGTATGCTCCCTCTTGTCTCCTGGCATGCTGTAACCGTGGCGACCACAAAATCGTCAGGATGTGGTGTTCTCGTGAATGTATTGCAGCCATCTGCAGTTGTTTCGCCACAAACAGCACTGAGGAGTTGGTCCAAGAGGTGTAGCTCATTAATCTAATTGGAGCCCAAGACATCAGCATCTGTATAGTCCACGAAGTAGCAAGTACCACTGAGTTGAATCCTCTAGAACTTTACGGAACAGTTCGGCTTTCCGGCCAGGTTGGAGCATCCGCCAGATACATTATGAACGGTGAACTTTGTGGGTTCCCCTGGTGGCCTTCCAATTACATCCCAGGTTTGCTTTGAAATCAGAGTGGGGTCAGGACCTGTATCAGGTTGGATGGTTACCGGTGTGTCACTGATACATACTGTGGCGAATTTTCGTCGATCGGGTGATTTCATCCTGAATGTAGCGGTCATCTCTCCAGCGTGCGTTCTTTTGTAGGGTTGGTGTTTGCGCGGGCTCCTGAAGTTGTCTCTGCAGTATTCTTCTTTGTGACACTTTCGAATGCACTTGCTGCACCTGTGGTTCCGATAAGGACAGTGGCGTGAATAGTGACATCCTTCACAAAACCAACAGGGTGTGGTCGGTTTTCTTGGAGTGCGTTTATAATTTGCTTTATTTTTGGAAGTTACTTTACATACCATATCAGGCTGAGAGAGTCTGTAATGCCTAATCATTGCAGCATCAACCTTGAGATTTATAAACAGATGAAATTCAGTGGTAAGTATCTGAAGCGTCTACTCTGGATTCCGTTCAATTCGATTTAATAGTCGAGTCTGATTGTGTGCATTATGTGGCGATTAAAGAACAGCCACGAAGATGGGACACTTGAATGATCATGGTGTTGAGCTGAAAACGCTCGCATTCTCTGTTGGCCACACCGGCATATTTGATGAAATCTTCAGTATACCTTTTGACTATCTTGAGACCGATAACGATTACTAAACAAGGAACTTTGCTGACCGAATATTTAGGCCAGGATTTTGACACGGAACCATGGTCACGAGGGAGGTTGGATAGTATGAAATTTGTGAACCGATCATGCTCAGCTGTCCCCATTTTCCGCAACAACAGTCGAACTTTCCATGCATCATCAAACTGAACAAGGTTGGTTTGAAACATGTCGTCATATTTCTCGAATCAACTTTCGAAAGTTCGTCCAGATTCAGCATCCACAGTGAGTTCAGTAATCGAGCTGGCAGCAGCATCTGTGGAAGATGGAAGCCCGAGTGTTGTCGCATTCACCGGCATACTGCGCATGTGAGATTCAACAAGCCTCAGTCGAGCATCTGTTACTTTTGTAAAATTATTAAGAGTAGCTCTGCCGAAATTGGCATGGTTGGTTCAGGTTGTCGCCAGCTGTTGTGGTTTGCTGAACGATCATGCGACTGTGTATCGGTCCTCGGCTTCCTGCTCCGCTCACTAGAGTGTATCAAAAGGCACGGTAGATTCAGACAGCCTTTTATGAAGAAAAAGCAGAATTAATGAAACTGTATTTATAGGGTAACACAGAGTGTTACACAAGGTCGTGCTAGATCATCCTTGAGGGGGCGAATAGCGTTAAGCTAAAGATGTTCGACTTCAGCTGCTTAGCATCCTGACCAATCAGGGCATGCCTTCGCCTGTAGGTGACGAATCTGCCCAAAGAATGTGAGGTTCGGTATTTAAGGACGGCTGGCCCCTGGACGTAGGACGCAACTATTGCCTGCAGCTAAAGCCTTCTCCACTTCCTGGGCCTTAGAAATCCACCGGCGTTCTCTGTCATTCTTCAAGCACCTGATCATCCGGTGTTTGAGGGATCTGTGTGCGCCATCATAGTCGCTAGTTGCTGGTATGGCCTTTCTGAAAGCAATAAGATCTGCTGATCTCGAAGATATCAAGTATTCATTGAGTCGAGTCAGATGGGCTGGACAAGCAGTTCTGAAAGCTGACAGCATTGCTTCTTTAACTCGCCTCCATTCACCCTCCAAGCAATCTTCGCCGTCCACATGACTGTGCGTTTCCAGTAGCTTTCTAGCCAGATCAGCTCGATACTCTTCAGCTACTGGAACTTGTCGAAGTTGATTAAAGGCTGCTCTTTCGGCACGCGTAGTGCCGGTGGAAGGCGAAGTGTTAAGCGGGCCCGCACGATGGCGTGACCAGAGTCAAGTTGCGTACCCCAGAAGAAACGACAATGCAACGTCTCCATCGGTAACTGATAGCCGTATGGTCCAATTGAGTCCACGACTGTCTTGTTGTAGGTGGCCTCCAAGTAACTCGGTATGTGCGTTTGTGTTAGAAGTTCGTACTGGCCAGGAACAGACGATGATCTGCACACAACTGAAGAAGCCGCTCTCCATTATCCGTACGCACAACATCGACTACAAACCTACCACCCGACTGTGCTTCTTCCGGATTTATCCGTCCAACTTGAGCATTCATATCACCCGCCAGGATTACTATATCCGTCCTTCTTGCCGACCGAAGCAGTCGTGAAGGGTCTTGATAATACTCGTCCTTCTCATTCTCAGAACTGCTATCTGTTGGGGCGTATGCTGATATGACAAACGAACACCGTTTACCACATCGAACTGCGCTAATTCTAATCGAGCCAGACAATCGCACTGCGCAAAGGCGACTGTTTACTGTGATCCAGTCCAGCAAGGAGCTTTCAACCTTAGAGCTGAGTGCAACGCTCACACCGTAGATACCACGAGCCATTGCGTCAGGTTTACAGGAGGCTCGAAGAGTGAAATATGGAACATCTGGGCTCGCCCTAAGCGGCTTAGGGAGCACGACCGAAGTAGTGTCTTTTATGCGTGTTTCGGAGATACAACATGCATCGATAGAGAGGGAAAGTAAGGTTTCAGCAAGGGATGCCTTTTGCCCAATTTAACACAGAGTACGGATAGTAAAGGCTACAATGTGGGACAGATCTTTTGAGGTTAGTAGGTGGTTATTTTGGTTTATTTTTATGGGCGACGGTTGGGACACGGAACAGTGTTTAGGGGTTGGCAGATGGGTTCACTACACTGCATTGTACGATGGGTTGGGTGGGAATGAGGGGAAGGCTGGTGAGCGAAGAGCTGCAAGGGCAAATGATACTTCCCGATTGCCCAGGCCGAAGAAGGGGCTTTAGTTGAGGTACTCCACCTTGAGCATTTAACTCAAAAGTCTGACCCACAAGGCAGTGGGAGAATGTAGGGTTTTGTTTGGGGACCATGCCATTAGCCTCTGACTCAAGAGTCTGGACTGCGAGACAGCGGTTGTTAGGGTTCCCCTCGGGGACTCTTCCCGAAACCAATGACTCAATAGTCTGACCTGATTGGCTGTAGGGGGCCGGCCTGGCCCGAGGGCGCAAGGAGTAGGGCATTACTGTCTCATTCCTGATACGGCTGCGTACAGCAGGTGCCCTTTGAGCGGCACCGACTTCTTTGGTTTTAGTGGCATTTCGACCGTATTGAATAATGCTCAGGTGGTCACGGTCAACCGTTGAGCGATCTAAGTGTGCGGTTTTTGGAGCCGATCTTTTCTAACCCAACCTTTCTAGGTGGACGGCAGCATCACTGCTTCGATAAATATGGACATGCTGGTCGCCCGGAGGAAACGTCTTGCTACCTCAACACTCCCATCACAGAGGATAGTACGGTTTTACCTCCACACCGCCTCGCAAGACGATTACTCGCGGTACGGGGATTTGCTTTTCTTTGTCGGGCTGATCCCCTTTGGCATTCCCGGCATGGTTGAACCTTTTGAAACGGAGTTCCAGCCAGTATAGCCCGCAGGATCATTGTGGCACAGACGCCCGACCACTACGACAAGGTGGCATCTTTGGGTCGGGCCAAGTTTCGCGCCAATACAACACTGTTCTTACTATAGCCTGGCACACGCGATCCTCAGGACACTGTGATATGCTTTTTGACGCCACAAGTGATGCAAATTAGCAAACATGAATCAAGCATTTGAGATGTTTGCACTGACTTCGTCAGACATGCTTCCGTCGGAGCTAATCCAACTACCTAGGGATGTAAAATTCTCTACAACCTCCAGTGGAGAGTATGGCAGAGACTGTACTTTCTGAAGCTTGACTTTGCACTTTGAAATTTCACGGCGCATGCCGAAAGATGGTATGATGATGGTCCGTTTATTCAATAGGACTTCGCTTTGGTCTTCAGATCAACCAGTTATCTCGGAAGTTCACTCCCGTTAGCCCTTATACATCTGATTAACACCCCACCACTCTGCATGCTTATATCGGCTTTTACCAGATCCCTTGTAATTTAATATCGTACGTTAGCAAACCCAACCCCCTGGTCGCTAGTTTATTAAGTACAAATTTATCTGTATCCAATTCCATACAATCACTTGTCATCACCCTAATCGC